>CM062832.1:5869359-6469359 GCA_031772345.1 Himalopsyche anomala | reverse complement strand
GAGAATACATAATATAAAGCAAGATAAAAACGACAAAGCATTTTATTTCTTTTTATCTTGCTTATCATGCAACAACATTAATGGAACACACATGTATATAACGTGCAATGTTAGTGAAAATATTTTAAAACTAAAATTAGTATCACTGTATTTAATCCCATTTTAAAAGTTTTACAATCAATTCACAGACATTTAATCAAACACTTAATACATAATAATAAATACAACTCAAAAGTAAGGAAAAAGTAGTCCGTTAAATACTATTTTCTCTTAAAAAATTATGTATTATTTTTTATTTCAACCCATGTCCGCTTTTAATGTGGGGTATATGGACAACTAATTAAGTTATTCTCAACATAATACTCTATGAAAATTACTTGTTACCCAGTTGCTCATTTTTTTGAAGACAGTATAAATTGAACGATAAGACTAGTGTATAGCTAATCGCTCTGGTTTTCCCTCGATTAGGAATACCTGGAATTCGAACCGGTAAACACCGCAAGATAATTCGTTCCACCGATGACATAGTTTTTGTCTTTATATATACTAAAATTAAATTTGATGAAAGGATTGATTTCCAATCGAGTTTTTCAATTCTGTTCAATTTTGAGTTGTTTACGGACTAAATCGATAAAAAAAGGATTTAAATATTCTTTTACTTAACCGGATGGCTGCCACAAGCGTCTTAAGACGCGAACATTTCCGTGAACGGTACGCCAATCATACATAAAATGACGTCTTTGGACGCACGCTTTGAAAGGGATTTTACTAACGTAAATCAATTATGTTAAACATACAACTGTGTCGAACACACTACGACATCTATTGGGAATATCGTCTTATACTCACAATTGAAACAGTTTTCGTTTTTACTACTTGAAAAAACGATAAATTAAAAAATATATATAATTGGAATTAAACTCGTGGCGTGCGAGGTACCGCCATACATACACCTGCTGGCAGTTAAAAGGTTAAAATACAAGCATCTAAAATTATAAAGCAACCAACAAGGGTCACAGTTTTAGTTACATTAGTTTCATATTAGTTAAATAAAACATTCAGCTAGTTTTAAATAGCAGGATATAATAAATATATAATGAAAACTATGGTAAAAATATTCGGTTTTATAAGATTTAAGATCATCAGTAGGTATTACAGTATTTTTTAAAATTAAATAATACTTTTCACGACAGTAACACTCAAATAATTATCTAGTCGCCCATTTTAAGTATTACTAAAACTGTATAACAAATCTTTTCGAAGTCAACTTAATACTTAGAATCATGATTGTTGAGCAAAGTACACTTTTTTTGCTTTTAAAATGAATAAAATAAATTATTTTAATAAAAGATTCATACAGCTATTTTGGAAATCAACTTGGAGATACATTAATAGCGTATGGTAATGTACTCCTAATTTCTTTTAATAAATGTAATTTGATTCGTCAATAGAATGTAACAAAAGCGTATGTAGTAAATTTTCCGTAACGTATGTATATACATATTCAAAAAATAACCTATCAATACATTTTCGACTAGTGGAGAGGGAATATAAATGAACCCCAGGTGGCGTAAGTCACGTTTTTCACGTGTTCAATTGTCTTAAAATCACGTGCTACGTTTATTGATAACTTGAAATATTACAATTTCTCTCACTATGCTTTATTTTAGTTCTCAAATAGGCTTATATAACCTTTGAAATATTATAAAATCGTTATATAAAAAGGTTTCGTTCATGACGCGTAAAGATTTCAACGAAATCTCGATTGATGTGCTAAACTTAATGTAACTTTGTTTTCTGTACTCTACAATTTTTTTTTTAAATATTAATAAATTTAAAGACAAAATAATGTGTATATTTTATTGTTTCAAATAAAGAAAAAATATGTGTTTGACAACAAATTCAAGCACTTATTTCATTTTGTAATCAAATACATATATTTTTTTAATGTACCCATTTATAAAGCTATAACTAATGTGTATTATTGAAGTTCTATGTGAATTCGGCAGATTTCAATATGAGATTTAATAAATTTCTTCAAATCTCAGTATACAACAACTTTGACACTAAAATCACACCTTGACTTAAAACTGTGACATCTTTGAAATTTCTAACCTTCAGGTTGTGTCAACATAAGTGAATTATTTTACTGAGATATTTTGTAATGGCAGTATTGACGTGATGTTTTTTAGTTTTTGTAAGAAAAGTAATTATAAAACTAGGAATAAATAAATCAAATCATATTTACTTTGAACACATATTTCTTTCACACTTTCAGACAGCTTCAGATACCTCGGTGTACATATCCCTGAAGACGGTATTACAAAAAAAAGGAGCTCGTCATTCGTCTAGGAATGGCTGAAGCCACATTTAATTCAATGCGGACTGTCTGGGACACACAGCTGTACACGATTAAAACCAAATGACATTTGTTCAACGCTTGCATTCTACCAGTTCTGATTTACAGTAGTGCATCATTGAATCTGACGAACATTCAGAAACACCGTATACTGAGCTTTGAGAATAGAAGCTTGCGTCGGATAATGAGGGTGAGGTGGTTTGATTTTTCGAGGAATTCGGAGATTACAAAGCGCACAAGACAGCACCTCTTCACGTTAGTAGTTATAAAGAGACGTTTTAACTGGTGTTGGATGCCTCCAGAAAGCCTTAATCCTGCCTGCCTTTTCTTTCAAACTGTGCGATTGCGGCGTTCCGGATGACCACCGGGTACTATCCACATGATGTACTAGGGATGCTGAAATGTCATATGAGGAAGCAAAGTAATTGGCGGGAGACAGAGAGGTGACGCGTGGTGGTCATATGTTCCACATAATGAGCGAATATGTTAAAAAAAGAAGGATATTTTCAGAATATATCTTTATTTACGAATTCAATGATTGATTCCTGTATAATTTAAGCAATTGAACTTTGCGAATGTCTGCTAAAAAGCACGAAGTAAGTGTTTTCTGTTAAAGATCAGATAAATAAACAAAGTTGTGGTTGAGTCTCTTTCAAGTTGTTTGCTCTAATGTCGCCTCATCGACATCAACATCGAACGATACTTTATTTTGAACATAAACAAGTGCGATACGAAAGTATCTCAAGACTGAGACTAAAGGCCACTTCAGACATGCCACTTTGTCGTTTCCATATTTGACGACAGATTCATTGTTGAAACAATGTGACGATACTGTAGTCAATCGACATGTATGCTCTTTTACTTTGTGTTTCCGAATGGAATCAACAAACGGCCCTTTTATTCCAAGATATTTTTTTATATAAATAAAATACAATATTATATTTTGTCTGCCACTACTGCCCTGTTTGAACTCAAGTGACGTGTTAATTTTTAGATAACGTTTGCTGGGATTTACTCTTTTTTTAAAATTAATTAATCCGTATAAAATATATCTAAGTAAATGCCAAAGTCTTGCTAAAGGATTCATTGTAGCAAAGGTTTTTTTGTGTGGAATAAAAAAAACATATATTTAAATAAATTTAAAAAATGTAAAAATTTTAACAGGAACTGCTCATTATGATTTGTTAACAATAAGACTTTAATGAGTTTTTATACTTGGCCAGTCTTTTGAATATAAAAAAAATCAATTTCTACCAGTTTCTGATGACTTTTTTGAGCTATGTACAGTTTGTAGTACCTATATCACATCAAACAGCTTCTAATAGTATCTTCAACAGACATTTTGGACCGTTATCATTTTATATTATAATATTTGAAAAAGTGTTTAAAATTGCATTTAATATAACAGAATGAAAATAAATCAAAAAATTAGTATTAAGTAAAATACTACGACAAAGCATTTTTGCTTATTATTTTCAGATAATATTCGAATTTCATCTTAAAGAAATTTTTATTCGCCACTTATCCTAATAATACATAAATATTTGAGTACGATTATTCTCTCTAATGCAAGTCTGAAGTGACCTCACAGCTGTTTTAGGAGAGGAAAACGAAGGAAACCACTCGCTTCGAGGATAATCAATATCACATTTGAATTTCAAATTCTCCCGTCTCACTTCCTACTCGGAGGTAGCCACCGCAGCTTCGTCGCCCTTGTTTATTTTTTTGTCATCGGCGCCGCGACGCCTTTACATCTGTAAGGAGACGCCTCCTTCCCTAACGGATCGTCGTCCTGAGCTGCTAAGAGAGGGATTAGCGCAAACAAGAGAAAGAGGCATTATTCAAACATATTTTCCCTGTTTATATCAATACCAATTTGATTACCATAAATATCTTGCGAACAGAAATTGGCTTTTGCTAGATTTTATTTGCTATCTACATACACTTTCCAATCATTTTTTTTTTAAAGATGTTTACAGAAAAAAAGCTTTCATTAGAAAAAACATTCAATAATTTATTTAAAAGACTTGGACCAATTTTGTGTTTTTTGTTAATATACTGCGAAATAATTTTCAGGTGATGCGTGGAAATTTCCATGTTACAAAAGGTCTGTTTTCATTCAATTATTGAATTGAACGATAATTTGGTTTTTCTCACTGCTTGGATACATATAATAACATGTATTTAAAATATTATAATAACATTTTATTTGTCTTAAAAAACACGCGAAGAAAAATTCACCATTTTTCATATGAATTAATTAGGCGCACACAAAAACAATTTATGATAAACAAGATATCGGAACCTAAAAATACTCTAGAGTGTATACAATATAATATGTATTACCTATAATTTTTCGACGTTGAGTACACAAAAACAATGAATTTAAATAAGTACCCTTAAAATAAATTTAAGTTTATTTTCTCTCCCTTAAAATATTCAATGACTATTTTCCAGCCTCGGCGTCGTTATAAATATCTTCGCTACTTGACATAGTCACTCAACATGTCTCCGTTGTGCTAAGCTGTCTCGGCTTAAGACTATAAATCATACAGCTAAATATTACGACATAATATTATACGATGACTCAAAAAGAGTTTTATTATGAACCAAACTAAAATTAACTTTCCTAACATGCGATTGAATAATCTTTGACACATGCTCGGTGATTTTGTAAGTTTATAATTTTTATCGTGATATGACAATATTTTGTTCATCATCACTAATCTTACTCAACATAATATTTCTACTGAAGGCACAAAAATCATATATTCATTATTATATTATGAATGGGTTATTATATGCCTATCCATAATAAATGTATGTTTCTTGAAAGATAATCAGTTTGTGAACAAAAGGTGTTCAATATAGAAATATTAGACTTAGAGTATTCTCATATTAAGTATGTATAATATATTATTTCTAACACCGAAGCAAAAAAAAAATACATGAATTTTATTGATCGAGATATGATACAAGTACAAGACAAACAAGTTTTATAAATGATAACATACTAATATGAAATAATATCTACTGCAGAAAATGTTTTCGGAGTTGTTTTGGTTCAAAACTAATTTTTAAAAAAGTAGTTTTTATATTCTAGTTAAAATACATTGCTATGGTTTTCACAGCAGGTATAATATAATAATGAGCAAACTTGTTGATACAGGATCAACTCACCTTGCGCAATGAAAATTGGTACTGTCATTGACTTAAATGATTGAGATATATTCACTACATAATGCCGTGAGTCAAGCAACAACAGTAAATTGAGAATCAAACATTCAAAACGGGATTTTTCACACAAATACAGAGCTTGGGAAATGATGATTTGGGTGTTGAAAAAGTCACGGTTTGCTTATATGTGTCATCTTTATGATTTAATTTTCATATGAAAAATGCTTTTTGAACACCTTTTGTGATTTCCATTCATATATTTTATTATATAACTGATATTAATCGGCATTTTTCAAAATTTGTGACAAATCATTTTTTGAATGTTTGCCCTTCAATTAGATTCCCACTGTGAAAGTGATTATGGACGTCAAATACAAAATAAAGAAACAGGTCTTTCACAAATTGTCACAATAGCATATGCGCAAAAAAAAATCTCTTTTATCATTTTTTTTGTTAGTACAAAACAATCAATCAAAAAGGGTGATAAAGTAAAATTGTAACTATCAAATAATAAAAACCCTTTACTCATATGTTGCTTTAACCTTTTTAAACTTTTCAGAACGTTAAAGAATTTTGAAGGACCTTTTATATGTTAAAAAAATTTAGAATTATTAAAAGCTGTTTTATTTTTCTCGTCGTTTTCACTATCTGTCATATTTTACATTTATTAGAGGTTTCAGATATAAATTGAACCATTAAAAATTATACAAAAATTATTGTGTAAAACATAAATATGTTACTATTTAATTATAGGAATTATGGTCACAAGTCACATTTAAGTAACCCGTACATGTATTTTACTAAACGAAAAAAATTGTAGAGCTTTTTATATCATATTTATAGTAAGCAAGCTCGGATAAACGATAATATTTGATGTATACTCGAATTTGCGAGGAGATAAGAGCTATCGCAAGAGATATTAATCTCCATAAGATTATGAATTAATCATCCATGGCGCCAACTGAATATACTCAAGAGATGCACACTCCGTTGCATTCAACAAACAAGCTGTACAACTTTGCTTAGCGTTGTGTGCAAAGCAAAGTGCATAGTTCACAGACCAAGTAACCATGGTTAATTGCTCAGCCATAAGACGTGGCATAGATTATGGTTTTGCATCGATAACTCCCATATGTGTAGAGTTGAAGTAATTAAAAGATAATACGTATTTCTAAGAGGGAAAGCCAAAAAAGCCTGAGAGATAATAACGTATACATATGATATCAAAAATTACACAAGCCTATTATATTTTGCATTCTACGAAGTCGACCTAATAAAATATTTTACACTTTTAAATCAACTCAGCTGTATGAAAACTGATTTTTTGGTTTATTTGAGTAGCTTTAAATGTTAACCAATTTAGGTCGTCCACAAGCTGAATAACTTGTTTTTATGTGGTTCGATAAAAAATATTTCAACAAATAATCTCATATTCATGGTGAATAAAACTTTTCTTGTACACGTTAAAACGTCACAAAAATACTTTTTAGGGAAATAAAAACACACAAATAAACACCCGTGATGATATTTTGAGGAATATCTCTGATTTAATGATAATTTGTAAATTCTTTGAAAAGATTTTTGAATGAATATTAGGTTTTTTTCGTGGAAAAAATGAGAGGATCCGTCTAGCAATGACCCTCCTTTTATTGTGAGGAACATCTTAGAATCTCTTTGTCGCCTTTCTTTTGAAGTTTTATCTTGAGCTTTTTTCTCTCATTCGAGTAATTGAATTTTATGCTTTAAATAAGAATAAAAATAACACTTCGCATACATCAAAAGCTTCAAAAATAGGACTATTTTTTTCATTTTTTATTATGACTAGTGAAAAGATACAAAATTTTAATTGCTAATAACATAAACTTAAAATAACAGCAATAAACAAAGCTACTAACTTAAGTGACCTTCCATATTTTTGTGCTAGGTTTATTAATTTAAATATTTTTCTACATAATAAATGAAATCGATCAACTTTTATAGAATGTCATCTGTATGTAATATTCCTTCCTTCAATACGGTAAAAAATTTACATATAGGTCATTCCTTGATCAATATTTTATGCATTTCCTCTCGTTGTCATACATGTTTGGAACGGTGACAGATAATATGCCATAATATATAATTTTAAAACATTTTACATCTGACATCTCTGTATGGAAGGAAGCAACCAATAGCCTAACTTTATCGACACGCAACAATATATATTATCGAGAATAAAAAAAATCATAAATTTACCGAATTTAAAATATTAAACATTTTGTAGAATTGCTTAATTGGTATTTAATTTCATTTGAATTCAATATTTGAACAGTTAAATAATTAAAAGATGTTTTTATTTTTTGCTTAGGCTTAAATCTGATGGGTTCTGATGGACTCACCCGAGAAATTAAAATAGTCAGGAAAATGTAAACCCGCTTCGCAGGCTTCACATATCTTCAGTATATGTATAAACAAAAAAATATATTTATATTTAGTGGCGACCCTTTGATGTCAACTATCAACTTCCTGATGCTTTTCTATCACTTTGGCACAAAACCGAACGTTCGACTCATTTGGAAAAGTTTTTGAGAAGGGGTCAGATGATATGTTGTATGAAGGATTAAGGCCATACTCAGAGTTCAGGTGTGTTTAACACCGCACTCCAATAACAAAACAGCTATCATAGATACAATCAAATAATAAAGACGATATGTTATACACACGGTTTTAAAATCCTTTTATTAGATCAGCAAACCCATTGATTTGTTTTTGTCTGAAATACAGATAAGGTGTCAAATGGTTTTGATGGTGTTTTTTGCTTGATTTGAACTAAGATCAAGGAAAACCATCGATTACGAATGAGCTATGATTCTATTTGATTTATATATTTTTTACCTATACTTCATCTCTTTCAATGAAACGATTTTGCTTAGTCAAAGTAAATGTTTTTGTATGTACAACGCAATGGTATAATAAACCAGAATAATGAATTTAGACATAACTACTCGCAGCGCAGTTATTTTTGTGTTTCTGATACTTTTGATGAGTGTTTAAGAAAAGACTATGTGGGTATTAAAAAAAAATGTCGAAGACTGACGCATGTTGTTTTGTTTTATTGTATAAAATAGAGCGACTTGCAATTTATTATAGACGCTACGCGGAAAGAGTTTTTGAAGGAAGACGTTATCCACAATGTGTTATGATGTTTACGATTATAATAATCCTTCAGTGTTTTTTTCTGGCAAATTGTTTCAATGTTTTATATGTAAAATTTTGAGTATTAAAACCCTAGTCAGATTTTTATTACATGTTACGCGACTCGAGAACTTCAAGATTTTAAGTGCAGATTTTTGCTAAAACACAAATCACAATAAAGCAGTCTTCCAAGTGCCACTAATGGTATTCATTGTGTCATATTTCAATGCATTAATTTATTTAAAACATTTTTTTATATTTAAAACGATACCTCTATCAGACAAGACGTCCCAAAGGCCTCGAACTATTGAAAACTTTTACAATATGATGTAATATTAGTTTTCGTTCACAAGACGCAAGTGTTTAGCACACAGTGCCCCAACAAACTGTCGGGCTTAGTATGCCCTCCTCTTATGCCTCTCAAAGGTCAACATTAAGGGGAGATGGGGAAAACTAGAAGATATCTACAATAGGGGAGACAAAGAAACAACAGAACACGGTGGCTCAGCGGAGCGTATTATTGAGTGGATACCAGAGACGGTCTATACCAGGGCTCCGGGTTTTCTTTTCTTAACCCGGGTCCCATTAAATATACTTCAAAATTACATTTTAAAAGGTCAAGTACGAGATTCTGAAGTTTTCTTGTAAGCACATCAAATTCCGAATTAATGACATTGTAATCCATGCTTTGAACAAAATGACTTCTTTTTTAAATCTTAAAGAATGTTTTATAATTATATTTCATTATAACTTTATTCTTCCGCCAAACTCTCTTAAGTTTGTAAGTCTTCTTCGCATTAAAATCTCAAATCATATGAAAACGGCATCGAAAAGTTATAAACGGCTTTGTTTGACATGAATTTATTCTTTATTTATTAAATTAATAAAAAACAAACTGTACATAAATGGCATCAGCCAAGACTGCTTGAATAAGGTTTAATAGTTATATCATTATTTTATATATTTAAATTTCAGAAACAAAAAAAAAATCAAAACAAATAAACACTGAAATATTTAGCTTTTCCATATTATTTTATAATGTACATTTAAAAGTGTAACTTCAAATTCTTGTTAGGAAGAAATTATAATATTTATTTGAATAAAACAAAATATTTTTTTTTGTTATATTTTAATTCAAAATGTATTCATTATACCTAGAACAGAGTCAGCCCACCAAGAGCATTTTTTTTATATAAATATTTAATTTAGTTTAAGAAAAACGTCACAAAGTTGTAAAATCTTCATGTATGAATAAATCTCTCCGTAATACACTATTTAAAAAAAGCCTTTTTTATTACTTATATAATTCCATATTTCCCAATACAATGACCAGTGAAGGTTATCTCAAGCATAATCAACTGATAATGCTCGTGATAACCAATACCGGCCCTAATCTTTAGTAAAATGTGAAACTGCTTTTTTACTAAGACAGTAAACGTTTACCTTCGAGCTGACTTTCCGTATTACTTTTTTTCTGTTTTATCAAAAATTAAGGTAGTAAATGTATCCTTCATAAGACTCCATTTTGAATTTTACATTATAACAATTAAATAATTTGTTTTCATGTTTATATTATAAACATTATTTATTTGATTAAAGTTTTTTTAAATAAATTATATGCTACAGAAGTTAAAAAAAAAAACGTTTAAAACCCTGGTTGAGACCGGTAAGAAAAAAGCATTCGGTTTTTACAGTGGCACGGTTTCTCCGTGGAATCCTCGCTAATGGGTTACATTGTCCCATGCAACCGGGGTAGAACAAAATTAAACAAAAAATGTATGAACTCTACTCCAGACCGTAAATGTATAAACTCCAATTTGTGAAAATCCGCTGGAGCGTCGTGAAATAGCATGTTTTTAATTGAACTTTTCGTTATGTTATTTTTATACTCTGCCAGACTTATATAACTTTTTGTTTTAATTATTCTTATAATATATATACACATATCGTAAATACAGTATTTTAATAATAAAAAATATATGTTTCATAATAAACTAAATAGTTTTGAATATTTGCTAAGACAATTAATATTATCAGACACAGAGCTTGTCAAATAAATACTTGATAATTGAAAACATAATATAAACTTCAAATACATACTCATTATTGTTAGTAAGTTGATTAAAACATTGTTTTCAGTTGCACTTGCTAAGAATTTAACAGTATATTTATAACTTTTTTATTATACTGGTTTGCCATAGTTTTTTTATAAATCAATATTGTGCTTAAAATCGTGCTTAAGACTTGGATATGCATTAAGAGATCTACAAACTTAAAAGATCTTTGTGTATATAATATAATAGGATAAACTATGCGTTTGCTTTACTGTCAATATCGAAGATTATCGTAAAGTAATTGTTACAGAAGGAGAAAAAAATATTTTTTCTAATTAAAATCTATGAAACATCGTGGAAAATGAGAATGGAATTTTTTTTTAACAGAATACTGAGGAGCTATCTAAACTATCTACAAGTAGTATTTTTAGGTCAAACATTCACTACTTCATGAAAACTTAAATCAAGAAGAAAAATAACCCAAGCTGAGAAGTGCAGTTAGCCAAAGTGTCTTAGAAACTTTTTGCAATTATTCTTTTCTTGTTTTTACTGTTATCTTAGATGAAGTTTTCTCTTGACATTAAATACTATGAAGAAAATAGTACAAGACATTCAAAAGAGAAATAAAAGACAAACTCTTTCATTTAAGCCCGTCGCAATTCATACGAATAAATATGTTTTACAAAATTTCAACTAGTTAAAACATGTAATTTTTAAAGTTTATGTAAATTTTCAAACTACACATTTATCATAACAAATTTTAAACGTGTTGTTACTAAAATGCTGGCAACTAACATACTACCAAAGTATTTATTATTCCACCGTTTGGTTTGATTTATGATCAGTAACTAACTATTTTATAATAAATCGACGACACATTTAGATGCAGTATGTTTATTTCTACTAGTATTTAGTTGATAAATATGTCTTTTATCACATTTAAAAGGTAAGTCTAAGGGTAAAGTTCTTACAACTAAACCACAAAGGCTTACAAGTTTATCCATACATTTTGTTGTAAACAAATATTTGAAATAATTAATATTTAAAACTAGGGAATTGTTACACCTCGAATATGTTTTGTAAATGTCACACATATGCTATGATCTAAATATTCGTTTTACACATGATGATAAGATGATGACAAAGAAAAAAAAATATGAAAACAATTTTTTTTCTATTTAGCCTACTAAGATTGTCTTTTTTATTAGAAACAGTCGAATCCTTGAAGCTTGTTATAAGGTTGCAAGCTTTTCCCTAGTTCTAATTTACATTACAATAATTCTTCAATATATCCTCTAAAGTGATAAATGAAGGCATTTTTATAAAGTGTATTCTATATTTATAAATAAATGCAGAAATAAATTAAATGTTTTAGTTTTATAAATTTTAGAAGAGAATTCACGCCGTGATAAAATTTTCAAGTTTAGCACCAAGAAGATAGGAAGACCTGCGACAACGGTATGGTTTTGCTGCATTTAACGAAGATAAGTTTATATGAGTGTGTAGCAATAGTAACATAAAACAAAAAAGAGTTTCACGATAAAAGAGAAGTTCATTTTAGAATATTACATTTTAAGATCGTAAATAGATTAGTTTATTTTAAAATAAAATACGTAATATGTTAACTCTATTTTTTTATTTTTAAATAAATTTCATATTTAGAGAAAAGCGTTAAAATGAATAGTATACTTTATCAAATAAAGACAACCCTTACCACGCCAAGTAATTGAATAAAATATCTTTTGGAAAGTTTATGAATAAAATAATACATTTCTGTGCTAAAATAATATACAATAACAAAGTCTGTAGAAGCTTATTGGTGAAGTTTAAAAACTATAGAATTTTTAAAAGTAATTGATTTTTAGGATTATAACAAAATGCTTCATATTTTTTTAAAGATACGTATTGTCAACTTAAAATAAGTATTTAGCTACTGTAAAAGATAGACAACTTTTTCCGGAGGCCGTAATAATTGTGTTCATTTCTTGCACAGAACTCACACATTATTTTTATATTTCCATGAGTATGTATATGATTTGTGTAGACATTAATTACTTAAATATGCCAACAACTAAAATAAATAAATACTCCGAACAAATTTTTAGTGTGGCATATTTTCAGAATTAAAAAAATGGTTAACTACGCTTTAAAATTTTTATACATACTATTGTTAGACATTACTATTGGATGTGTCTAAAAATAGTTTTACTAATAAATTTAATAAATAAAATATTATATAACTTCAGTTTCCTGGTTGAACGGCGGTATCTTTCACGTCAAACGTCCACTGCAAGTACGTTCTTTGGTCATAGCGGCTAACACAATATGCAGTAAGATAAACGCGAGACCGGATATTGCATTCGCAAGGATTAGCCCTGTCTTGCATTGTGGTAGGTACTGGTGAAGCCTGCAAATAGAACCGTAGACATTTTATTCTTTTGCACTTATATAATATGTACGCAGGAAAACCGCCCTGTCAAAATGATAGAAATAATAAATGGAAAGAATTCTTTTGGATTAGGGTAAGTCAAGCGGTGAAATGAGTACAAATGTATTTTTTTAAATACGTTCGACAGACATACTAAAGAGTTGTTAGACACGGCGTTGACGTTCTTATGTCAAACATAGTTTGACAACATTTCAATTATAATGTAATGTAAGTAAAATCGAATAATTAATCAACGTTTAGTTTTATTATTGTCAAACAAATAACATATATCCATTTTTTATTTATATTTTAAATATACGCAAATTTCACGCATACATACTTTTACATTTCTACGAATTTTGAGATACGTGTATTTTTATTTTTGGTAAGAGCTTAAAAACATTAAAGTATAAAATTCAATAAGGAAAAACAATATTCATCTTTATAAACAATAAGTATAACTAGACACGTCATTCGGTGTATACGTAAATAATTTGTCTAGTTCCAAAAATCAATATGTACAAATTTAAATATTTGCCGCGAATAAAGTTTTTATGTTTCAAGCAAAAATTGATTGTTTTTTTAAGACTATTTTTTCTCTTGTTTTATTTATTGAAATAAAAAAACAGCGTTTATTACTTGATAAAGCATATTATAAAATAAATATAAGCAGAATAAAAGTGCTCATGCCATAATTTACCAGATTGAATATATCGCTATTTAAGATTTGAAATATTTTTTTCGTATGCTTATATTGAGTTTTGGAACATTCATACATACAAATTGTGTCACTTAGTGTGTAGAATACGCAAAAACGATTTTCTCTATTTTGAAAAAAAATGTTAATATCGCTTTTTGTAACCAGACGCCAAAGACATGGATGTTTGTGATGTTTGAATTTATTTACTACATCTATTATCGAAGCCCCAAAGGGATTAAGCGTAAAAAGAGTTTGGTGGGCTTCTCTAGTCTTAATCTTAACCCCATCAATATATCTTTAACATTTAAAAAAAAAAAAGTAAAATGTATTAGTAACAGCCATTGTTGTCGTTTTATGATTTAAACTGTGAGCAAATATGGTTAAAAAAAGATGATACAGAATTCAAAACGAATCATTTACTAAAATATAAAATGAAAATTATTTAAATTTGAATCGTTCAAACTATGTACATTCTCACAGATTTTGTCACTAACGACCCGGGTTTCGCCTTTCGGCATCTTCAGGCGTTCAAGTGCACGGATGAACTAGAACCAACAGTTCAAGTTCATCCGTGCACTTGAACGCCTGAAGATGTCGAAGGCGAAACCCGGGTCGTTAGTGACAAAATCTGTGAAAATGTACATAATTTGAACGATTCAAATTTAATATTTAAATTCCACCAAGCACCTTCAGTCGAAATCTTAAATGAAAAATATTTAATTTAAAACGTATTAGGACTGTTCCTAGTAAGTTTTTTTGTTTATTTAATTTTAAAACAACAATTAATAAATAATTTCAATGTTAGTATCCATATATCCATATATAATATATTATCATATATATAGAAGTTACTTAATATACAAACATTAACTAATTAATTACATAGTAAACTGTTAATTGCTATTTCAATATAACATGAATGATTGTTTTGAAATGTTTATCTTCGGAAAACCTATGTTCGAATAAACCGTAAACCGGCAGAAAGTTTTAATAATTCAATTAAGTACTCTGTTTTCAATCAATATTTCATTACAAAGTAAAGTGCAAACATTTGCCGATCCGTCTAAGAGCAAAACAAAAATAAGCCCGCCGAGTTATTATTTGTTCTTAAATATTGTTTGAGTTCATGAATCATTAATGCTGATTAAGTAAGTCTCACAAGATTAAAAGCTATTTTAACACTAACGAATTTCATCAAACATTGTTTTATAACGCGTTGAGATGTTTTAAAATTTAAAATCGGATTATTTTTTTTATAAATATAATTACTTTGATACGATGTTATCAAACGCATAATACTTTAAGTCTACTTAAGACTTGTAAAATATTGTTGATAGTTAACAACGTATCACCCAAAGCTCACGTTAAATATAATTAGAAGATAAAGCCTCTGCCAAAAAAGTAGAATATTTTTCAAAAAAAAAAACAAAATACATATTTTTTTTTTATTATAAAAATATGTGTATCAAGTAGCTGGCTATAGTTCCTGTAATTATTTATTTATTGTTTAAAATTAAAATGATAGTACATGACATAACAGCTGACGCTAATTTGCCATGTTTTTGTATCTTAATTATATCATAGTGTAGGCATAAATCAACTCCACGAAAACTATTCAAAATCAGTAAAAAAAATATAACTTTTAGTAATTGTTTGTAGCTGATTTAAATCGTGTTCAACCCTACATACAAATTTGACTTGCAGTTTTGCGAATTTCAGCGTCATTACGAAGCAAATTCAAACAAGAGAGCACGTGAAACCCCCTTGGGTCTCACAGCTGATAATTAATTTAAGAGGGAGGTAGCACCCCGCTCTGACTCAGGGACGCACAACAATTCAAAGGATACGATCGCATCGGTTGAATAATTTAACTATTTTTATTTTATAGATAACGTTTCGAATACTTTGACACAATTTACTAATTCTGGGAATGTTGCACAAAAAGATTAGACGTCTTCTCGTAAACTTGTCCAATAAAATGAATGGTGAACACTCTCAGTTTTCATCATTTCAGTTACGGTAAGCACAGGCTCGTATAGCTGAATGGAGAATTTTGTATATTTGTAATGCAATTGATATTTTGTGTATAGAAATATAAATTTCTTTAATATGTAGCATTTTTTCTCACCTACACGATCCAAAACAGTATGTAGCACGAGAAATCAGATAATTATAAGTTTCTTCCTAGCCATATCGTTGTTTGCTTAAAACCACTTTCAGAAATCACCTATGACACACAAACAATACTTATATCTCAACGTCGATATGTTTTTCGCGAAACTTGGTGATTGACGTTCATCACGCTTTACTACGTTATTAGTGAAAATTTTAATACAAAATAAGTCGCACATTTTTTAAATCTACCTTGTCCTATTTGTTCTATTTTGAGATTCTCACTATAAAAGCACCAAATTGAAAACAAAACCATTTTTTCTTCAATTCAATTGTAAAAGATTTTTTTTTCCTATAGCGATTATATTTCCTAATAGTTTCCTTACACATTTTATATTGATTAAAAACGAAGTAAATAGACATGGGAATTTTTTTTAAATGGCTGATCCTTTAACTATTAATATATTTGTTTTTTTAAATCGATGCTCCTCCCAATTTAGAGTATATGGCCTCATATTAAAGGTATCTAGAAAGCTACGATAACTGTTTGTTACTCAAATGCTTAACATCTCTTTTCGTGAGAGAGTAGAGATAGAAGTATAGGGCTAAGACAGAAATTATCTAATCGCTTTCGATACGACCCATTTTGACACCTAACAGCCATTGAACAGAAATATAAAAATAAAAAAAATGCTGCTTGTACTGGGACTCAAGCCTGTGAGATCCACCAAGGAAGCCAATGCTGTTAACCTATGCGCCTTGAACCCGAACATATATTATATACTAGCCGGTTCCCGGCAAGCATTGCAATACCACTCAAAAAAAGACAGTGTTTGTGTTTTAATTGTGTTTATTAAAGTGCATGTTTTCTTTTTCTGTCTGTTTGACGTTTGATCTTTACTGTCGATTGTCTATGGTACGACACACGCGCCACCTACTGTAATTTAATTGTACTACGCATATAACCTTCACGCAAGTTGCATGCACGGTATGGCAGATATACAAACATTGATTTTTATATATAAGACCTACTGTAAGTTAATTTTAATATGCCTATAATAAATTAGAATTATTTTCATAATGTACGTTTCCATAATAATCTTGGCCGAACACGACCCGGGTTACGCCTCTCAGCATCTTCCGGTGCTATTCAGTGCGCGAATCGCGAAGTGCGAATCGCGCACTGAATAGCGCAGGAATATTATGGAAACGTTTATTATGAAAATAATTATAATTTAAAGTTAAATTTCCATCAAGCACCTTCAGTCGAAATTCTAAATTATGCCTATAATATTTGCGAAAGTGCAAGCAAAAAGTTTGTCAAAGTTTTATTCCAATCAGATAAGCGGTTTGTCAGCGCATATAGTACGAACAAACAAACATTCATTTCTATATATTAAATAATGCAATATAATAATTAAATATAATTTTCTCAAAATGTTATTCAGCACTGGATGGTGCCATCCGCGTGTCTCGAATAAGGATACGGGGTTGCATCTTCACGTTTACATGCGGGTAATAAAGTAAGATCCTTATTTGGATCATGTAAAACTCCCGCAGGTAAGCCAGGTATCTACAATATATCTGACGCTAATAAGAAAGGTTACAACGCTCGCTTTCATATTAAGCTTACCTACGTATAAAGTCACGTATGTAATAAATTGTCATTAAAGATTATATTCTTCCTTGGTATACTGAATTTTCGAAAATTTATCATATTTTTCTTCCCATACAATTATGTATCGTAACATATTTTTTCCAAAGAAGACACGGCTTATTAAAGTCAAATAAAATAAAAACTCTTTTTTTTTTATAAAATTCTTAGAGAAATAAAAAGACTATATATTATACCTCATAGTTGAGGGTACTATGTATTTGCAAATACGGCCCATTCTAAAATGGTTTAAAAAAATATTTTGAAAAACAATGTACACTTATTTTTAGCTTAACATTACTTTGGAATGAAATTTTGTATGTTGTCAAGCAATGCTTTTAGACTGATTTCTAAGAATACTTTTAAAATTTATTTTTTTCTACTAAATTACATTCGAGAATTATTAAAATCAAAGTTTTGATCAAAGACTGGGTGTTTGTGATGTCAATTCACATTATTTCTTCTCCTCCCATCCTTCTGATCCTTTAATAACCGAGTGTAAGCAATAGCAATTAGTTATCCACTAGTCCTGTTCTAGCCTTATACTTCTTGTCCTGCCACTCACTTTAAAAAAAGTGAGGTTGAGCAACTGAATAACAAACAGTTCTCGTAGAAAAAACTTCTGTTGAGATACCTTCATTAGGAGGCCATATGCTCTACGTTGGAAGCGGATATGGATTTAAAAAAATACATCCAAGGTTCATGTTTCAACAATTTTGGAATTAGTCGGGTTTTTAAATAATAGCATCAGTTATAACTAATAAACCAAATCTAATCGTGGAGTAGTAAAAGAACTATAGATTCTTTTTTAATCATAGTTTCACATAAATGCTAACGACGCAATTGAAACAATGTTTCTTGAATGCAATTTTGCTCTGTTTATAATCTGTTTAAAATATTGTTTATCGAAAAGACATTTAATTTGTTTGTCTTATTGTAAATAGTTTCCTCTAACTGGAGACTAGATTACCAAAAGACTGAAATGTTTATTTATTTGACTTGATGCAGAATATATCGAGGAATCTGATGAAACTACTTTTTTATTATATGTTTGAGTTTTTTATTGAACACTTGTATAATAATCGTAAAACTTCAATACTAAAATAACTAGCAAGTATGCATTCCCCAGCCATTTATAGAGAACGTACATTTTATAAAATACGGCTACGTTTCTGCCTCGATCAAAAGTTTGTCTGGTCGTCTGGGCAGCTCACGATCAAAGGGCCAAAGTTCGATTGTTAGTTGGTGGAAATTTTAGTTTCCACAGAACAAATCGAGAGCTTTCGGTCTGTGAAACAATGAAAGCTTTAAGCTTTATATTGCTGCTTCTAAAACCGTTTAAGTTTCACGATTTGTACATGTGAGGGTACTATACAATAGATTAAGATCGGGACTTATCTTGTTTTACTTCTAATCATTTACTCGCTTTATTCGTTAATGAAGTTCGTTGCTCTTCTTAAAGTGAACAACTATATTATATATATTTACTATGAGAGTGCTAAATTAAATACACTAGATAATTTCAACTATAAATCAATAAATAAATAAAGTTGTATAGATTTTTAATGTATTATCAAAACCTCATCTTATCCAGAAAACAAATAAGACAAATATGTATTTTTTTAAACCATGTCTGCTCACAATGTGGAGCATATGGACTCCTAATGTAGTTTATCTCATCAGATGTGTTTCTACGAGAACTGCTTGTTACTCAGTTGCTCAACCTCTCTTTTACTGAGGAGAGTAGGAATAGAAGGATAGGGCAAGGACAGGACTAGTGGTTGGCTAATCGCTCTCGATACACCCCATTCATAGTATAGGATGGGTGGAAGGGGGGAATTCAAGACATCACATATATTCATGCCATCGAACAGAAATTCATAAATCGATTGAAAAATTTAATTTATAAAACTGTCCGTACCGGGATTCGAACCCGGGACCTCCGTAACCAAAGCCAACGACGTTGACCACTCGACCACACAGGCGGCATTTTAACTCTTATTTATATTCAGAAATTTAAAAACCAGCGCATTAGTGAAAATAATCTTCGCTTGCCATTATTTAATTATCGAACTTTGTTCTAATAAAATGTTTTTAATTCATGAATATTAAGTTTACTTGAAATATCGTCAAATAATTTTTAAATCCTTAACAAGAAAGAATAGAGATCAGAGTATTTTACGATTTATATAATATGCAAATACTTATATTTTTATACAACTACAATATAAACGAAATCTTCATGGTGATTGGATCGCTTTGGTTTTTGTATCGATACCGTTCAGTCTGAAAGAACTCGAATTCTTATTCCATTTCTTCCATTCATTGAGAGCTGTAGCCTCTTCGTTAATCCAACAGTGTTTCTTACTAGCCCAATCTCCATCAAATACCATTGATTTTGACTTCAACCATGGACTAATAGTAACTTATTATTAACATATGTATTATAAAGTGACTTCGAGTAGAATATGTAAAGCAGTTTTACCCATAAATGTAATTTTGAACACTCTTTTTAGACATTGTTTATTTGTATATAAAAAAGTTTAATTATTTGTTTCATGAGTGAAAGATAATATGGACGTAAAATAACAACGCAATATGAATATATGAAATTTAAAAAAATGTGTGTTGTAGAAATGTTTTATGTGTCATATAGAACATTTCTTTATATTATTGTTTTGTCTTTTTTTGTAATTAATTTCCTTTTTTATTTTCTGTATTCATTAAAAAAAACAATTATGAAGTAACTGAGATTTTAATAATAAGATCACTAAAAGAGCTTTTGAAGCAAATAAATTGGATTATCACTACTGCGTGTTGACTATTATTATCTGTGAGACAAAAAAGTATGAGCTTAAAATATAGAAATATTTTTACTTTTTTATAAATAAATTTCTGTCGCCAGAAATAAGTCGCACACGAAAAGTATTATTTGTAACCGGTATTACTTCATACAGCCCCTCGAAACTTTGCCAGACGTGTGAAGCTTTCACTAAATAAGTATATAGCAGAGATTCCTCAAAATCAGAGCCACTGGGTGCCTGCAAGACACTTTGACAATATGAAAAATCGCACTTCATAATTCCGACGTAGGAGCTGTCACAGCTATCTCTCAGCGGGTGACAGGGTGTTCTGGAATGAAGCAGACTAATGTTCTAAGCAACATATTTGTGTTTTTTGCTCGCAGCGTCTTGCGATGAAAAAATCCCATCAACACTTGGTCGTTTTTTCTCTTTTTCACTCAATACGTGTCTTGTTCTCTGGTGAAAATTTATGGTAAGCCTTGTTTGGTAATTTCGAATAATATTTCTTTGTTTTTTGTATAAAAAATCGCAGTGAAACAAATATTTCAAAACTTGTACTAATATTTTAGTCGTCCCTAACGTAAAGTGAACTCATTATTTTAAGTAAATACATTATTTCTTAAATATTTTTTGTGGTTTTTTAAATGGTATTTGAAAAATAAATAGTTGATAATATAACTGTTACAAACAAACAAAGTGATTTGAAATTTCTTTTCTCTTAGAAGATAATGTGATATATTCATCAAAAAATATTTTCACTCAATATGTGACCAAAAAAATATTGAAAAAATAATAAATTTGGTGATTCAACGTTAAATGCTCATATTATATTGTCTAAACACTCTAAGCTATAGGTTCCCAAAGTGGCCCCTTGGCCCCAAAAAGGAGGCCTCGAGGGGGCCAACTATAGAAAAAATAATTAAAAAACACCAGGCTCATCCTTCGCATTACAAATTAATTTAATTTTACATTTTCTCTTATATTATTCACTAATAATAGTAATCAATCTACGTGTGCAATTTATGTCGTTATTTTATTGCAATAATTACTTTTTAATTTATTTTTTCGAATTGTTTTATTTCCAAAATACCTTTCTGAAAATAAAAAAATACTCTCGTAGTTGAATATATTTTTTGATGAAATTTTATTGCAAATAAAAAACTGCAAAATATGAAAATATTGGTGACGTACACCAGGTTCGTCTTTCTCATTAGGATTATTTAATAAATAATTATTCCTCAAGAATTTAAGTATCGGCGTACCTTATTTATAATACTATAAGTAGATATATTAAGAAATAAGTTCACTACACCTTTCTGTTTAATTTATTTTAAAAAAGGTACATTTTTAGGGGGGCCTTGTGTCATTTTGTGTCTGAAAGAGAGGCCATGGGTCAAATAAGTTTATGAACCTGTGCTCTCAACTATGAGTTTTTAAAATGTTAACATGCTATCAGATGTATAAAGTCGTATTCTCAAAAAATGCTTAAAAGTTTACTTATATTATCGAAAAATAAAAAAAAAATTCTATTCTGTATTGTCAACAAAAAATCAAGAACTATTATAGTTTTTTTTTGGTTTGGTTGGAATTGTTTACGGCACTACTGCATGGGTTTTGAATTAAAATCAATTGACAGGCCCAATTAAATTTTGTATGCTTTGATGGGATGTATATGTATACATATTTTACAATAATAATGCTAATATAAATTTATTGTTTATACTCAACAACCTAAAATTATTACATTTTACACTTGTAGTTGGATACCCTAGTCACGAGTTAAGCATGTTTGCACTACTGCATACTATTATAAATACACTGTTTTATATATTGTATATATAAGTATAATATTACCTTACAATAACTTCCCATAAAAAACGTTGAATAAAATGTTTTTTTCAAATATTGATAACAGCAAATAAAAATAGTTTTTGCTTTGGAAATGTATGCCATTATGTAATTATAAGTAATTCAAATTTTAGAATCTGTTAAGCACGTTCTGTACTAAATTTTGTCTAATAGGTGATTATTTAGATTTACTCATTGTAATAACGTAATGATGAGGTTGTTTAACATGTTATAAACTAAACATAATAATGAAACATTTCACAGTACATTGTTTAATTTTGCTTCATTTAAACATGATGAAATTCATTACACAGTTTGTAATTTATTATAATGCGCTTTAAATTTGTATTAAATTCTTATTATTACGCTTCGAAATACGCACTAGAGTACTTGGGTCTTTGTCGTAGATGACAACATAAAAAAACCATGCAATAGTCTAACAGATTTCTAACTATTGTTGATTTAACATGTTAGCCCATGAGAGGTGAAGTGAGTCAAGTTATGTTTTAGGGAAAATTGAGTTGGATGCGTTATAATATTCCACATGTCTTAAATTATCGTAAAATTGAAAAAAGCTCAGTAAATACATACTTCAATAGTGCTTATCTTCTTTAAATAAAAATATGCAATCCACTAAAACATCAAGTAAAATCGTGATTGTACTTAATATCCCAATAGAAAAATTTAGCTTCTTGGCTCATTTCACCTCTTGAGGTGTATGACAGTGTTGTTTTTTTATTAATACAAATTTATATCAAAGTTTGGTGCCTAAATTACGCAAGTACATCTTGCCATCCTTGGTAGTAAATTCATTTTGTTTTGCTTTTGGATATGATTTTTAACTACTTTTGAATGCTGCGTAGACAATATAATATCTTTTTACTATGAGTAATGCTGCCTCTTATACTTTTACTTTCATTATGGATTAAAAAAATCATTTTATTTGTATTATCCAACTTTTCTGCATTTAATGATCATAATAATATGTATTTATTTATTTGTTCGTTTCAAAAAACCGTTTCGTAGCTACCGTACTAACCAGAGAAACCTAATTTGATAACAATGCAACAAAAATTTCACTATTGATAGTTAATACTGGGTCACTTTCAGGTTGGTTTTTGAAACGCATCGATTCCAAAAGAGTCATTTAATGTCCGTGTAAAATAAACTTTTTAAGTTCTATATCGTATGATGGCAATTTTCTTATTAAAATTAAGCCCGTTTGTTAACTAAACACCGGTTGGTTTCGCAATTCGAAACCCTTCATATCAGCGCTTTCCAAACTGGAGGCTGCCGCATAACATACCTTTTGTTCAGGGGGGCCGCTGTTTTTTTTTTAAACTTAGGAAGTCGGTGATTGGAAAAGTTTGGGAAGCACTGCTTCAGATGACACTTTCTTTATTAGTGCAGCATTTTTCTAATTTTTTTCAAATGCATGCAGAAAAAAATATAAAAACTAATACTCTTTAAAAAAAATAGGAATAATTTTCATAATCTGACTTCTTTACGTTTCGGTATCTATAATTCAAAGTTTTGTTAATATGTAAATTGAAATTAATAAGAGATAAAATGCAAATATTAGTATTATTGCATCGTTTAAAAATTATCTACGATATAATCTCGATTGAATTATTAGTCAAAATATTTAATAAATGCTATTTAATTGACAAGTACGTCAAGTATTTTTCATTTTTATTGAGTGTTTGGAGGAATTTAAATATGCTATTGCGACATAGAAGAAAATTGTAAGAGAATGATAATGAGTCTCGGAGACGCTACGTGGTAGTCATTTGTCTCCATCTCTGGTCAAGTGGGTTAGAGCTTTGTCCTGGCGATCAGACTGGTCTTGGTTCAGTCTTAGTATAGTCCGCAGACTCGTATTCGTCACTTGTTTATAAAAAAAAACTACTACAGTGGCTTTTAGTTAATTTAATAAAAAATGTCATATAAGTACAAAAAATCAACGGCGCACATTTTCCACATCGTATCCTTGTCAAAAAATACCAAGCCTTATAAAAAAGTGAGAGTTCTATAAGCTAGAAGGGGTTAAAAATAATACGCGTGTGTGAACACTCCCTAAGCTTCTTGCGTTTGCCGGCAGAGGCGCTTTGGATGTTAATGTTATTTATTTATGCAAATTAATTTCTATCCGGCACTCACCGGCACTCACTGAGCTGTGAAATTAAGAATACGTAAAAATAACACACGGTGTGGATGCAGCGCCACAGCTCGACGGCGAATACATCTGGAAGCTTTCGATACTTACCTATTCTTGATATTGTAGACCAGTACAAATGCAGGGAGTTCAACATTTTTTTTTTGTAAGTTACTGATAATTATTTTCAATTGTCGAATTTTTTACAAGTTATAAATTTAAGATGAACACTGCACCTTCTAAAAAAATAATTTAGCTACACAACGCTATACGTGATAACAGCTTATATTATAACCTTATGTTATCAATTAATTTTTTTATCGTAAATTCTTGGTAATAAAATAAATATAACACTCTTTCATACTGTGTATTTATTACAAATATTTATATATTATAAAGAAAAATACGTCACAAACACCTTAAAAGAAAAACAATGATTACAAAAGATCTTATCCGACTGCTAAGACTAATATTTTTCTGATACGTTTATTGGTATTATGATAATAAACTACATATCTAATTTATAATTTGTGAAAAGGTATATTTAATTTCAATAAATGTTATCTGAATATCATTATTTTTCTTTATATAGAGTTTTAAAGATGCTATAAACCATTTAGTATTCATTAACATATTTGATTAAGAGAAAATGCCTAAAAGCGTAATTTCATTCGTTTAAATGACAAAACATAATAAAGAAATATAACATATAAAATTAACAATTTCAATGGTATGTCAAAGCTACGTAAAGTACTCTAATTCAACATTATTTCAACGATGTCCACTCATTATATGCAACATACGGGCTCCCAACGAATCGTCTGAACAGAAGTTTCTTTAATAAAACGTGTTACTCCGTCGCTGAACCTCTGTTTTTGGAAATGTTAAGATTAAAAAGATGGCGTTTAAGCAAGTCTATAAGTAAACAAATCATTTTTTTGAAAAAGATAAGATAGCTGTGAGAAATTGTACACATCACAAAAAATCCATACCATTGAAGATAAATCTGTAAATTGATTTTTTGAAGCGAATAAACTGAATATTAAACACGTATAAGTTGCAATAAACTTGTAGTTAAAAAGCACTGCCAAAGAAGAGAGATAAGCATTTGGTTGTCAAGCGTGTCCTAGGGGATCGAGAATGGATTAAAGGAAGCAAATAAGAACGGAGTTTGATTTTAAGTTGAAAAAAAATCAATGCCAAAAATAATAAAATGAAAAAACCTGTGATGTTTTTTTCATATGAATTATTTATAACATATTTCTCATTTTTAAAATGAACTTACTAATTAAATTATTAGTTGTGAGATGAGAATTAGTTTATATTTATTTATCTCTAAAAAGATAGAGCTAGGGTAGGACAAGTGGTTGGCTAATCGCTTTCGCTACGTCTCATTTTTAGAATCGAATTGATATTAGAAGATATTTTAAACATCATAGATATCAATGTATTCATATATAACTTACGAATACCATGAATTCCCACATTTATCATAACTGAATAATTTTATTGATTGTTTACCAAAAATATGGATGATTTTGATATTTTAATCTTCTCTTAATTACGCCCGTGTCAGACCCTTGAAACCAGGAGTGATTAAATTTAAAACGCATCCTTATATGTTTAACTTGACATAAAAGAAAGTTGCGAATTGGGAGTGGCTTAAAAAATAAAGATAACCCAAAGCCAATATTTTAAATTATGTAATTCGTGATTATTGTTTTCTTTGAAATTTATTATTCATGAGAATTTTTTTGAGAGACAAAATATATTATCTTAATAAAGATTATCGAAAAAGTCGTGTTATACGCAAACCCTTTTTCAAGGAATGATATTTATAGCTCTTTGTTGACTTTACCCAGAAGAGTTTCAAAGATTATTTATACATTTTCATTGCACGCCTCTTATGAAAAATCAATACCCACCCACTCTTTAACTTGATGCACCAGCTATGAAGGCGTTATGTGATTCTTTTAATAAGTTTCAAGTATCAATACTGTTTTTTTCAAAACACAGTATATTACAAAAAAAATGGTTTTATATCAGTGTATTTTTAAAAGCATTAATTATTGTATGAAAACATTTAAAGTTATATCAGTATACCTTTTAAATAGGTACTGATATTATGTTTTATTATACCAGTCTTCCGGAAAATTTAATCAATAGTGTGTTTACGAAACATTGTTCTCTTGTCACTGTTCATTAAGTTTTAGATCTGTTTAATTCGAATATTATGTAGATTCACAACCGGTTATTCGAATTAATTAATTCACACCTCATAAAATAATTTAACAATGTTCGAATATATTTGTTTAAGCAGTCAATTAGTTTCGCTCCCCGCATAAAATAGTTTTCCCTCAGTTAGTTCGTATCTAAAACCAAGTGCATATTGTTTTATATAGTTTGCTCAGTGGAAGACGATTGATTTATCTGTTTTATCAAAATTAGATAATATTTAATGAATATTAAGAATACATACTAATTTTTCTTTGGTATGTTGGTATTTAGGTTTTATTTCATAGTCGTTCTTATAATGTACGACAATTTTGCGGCTCACTATTTTATAAATAAAAATCTTACAGCTATCTTCTCATCTAAATGATCAACAATGTTTCAACAGTCTTCACAGCAAAAAACACTTTTAGTAACCAATTCATTAATAAAACGTCACAACAAAATGTTGCAAGCTTGTACTGATATGATTAAAAAAAGTAAAACACACTTTTATTTTTATGTTTATGTTTATACATATTTAATATGATGTCACTTACAAAAAAAAAATCAAATCGGCTGAAAATATGTTTTATTTTTAATTTGTATAATTTAAGTAATATCCGTCGAGTTAATAGTAATTAAGCTTGGGATCAAAAAAGACCATATCCACTTTTCCTGAACAGAAAAATACACACCTGTCTTATGAAAACGTACACAGATTTTTATTAAAAGATCATATTTTTACCTTTAAGTGCATGAAAACTACAAGGTTTTTAGCAACGTTTATAATTGAATTATGTTATTTTGAATCAGTTCTTCAATATTATAATGATACTTTGTTTTCTCTCCAAATTGGATCTAAAGGTGTTTGATTCAAAGCTTTTCAATTGTAAATCTGTTTTTAATATAATACACAAACACATGGAAACATGATTGAAAATACGTAAAAAATCTCTTTAAATTATATTATTGAGACGAAAATAGAATTCGTAGTTTCACTGACCAATTTCTTTTTAATGAGACACATATAAAACTGACTTTAAATTTGTCAAATAAAAAAAACAATTGTAGACATTAATCAAACCTTTCCATGTACGAGCGGAAAATTTAACTTGTACATAGTACGCACCTCTTTACTGTTACTTGACGAGGTCATTACTCCTCTTTATTATTTTACTCTGTAATGCCACGCATGGCTTTTAATTATGAAAGGTATATGGGGCTATTATATTTGCAATAAACCCTTCTAGGAGTTCCATCCGTCTGGCCTATGTTATTACCCATGTGAAGTGCCACTGTTAAATGGCAGTATGACTGCTCCAACTAGGTTAGCAGCGCATATCCCCAACAAAAGGATCAGTTTATGTGTAAGTAGTGTTGATACTATTGTTTTATGTTTAATTCAAATGTTTTCACCGAAATTTGCAAGTTAGCAATGTGGAATATAATACGTCAACGTGGTGTCAGAGTCAGAAAATATTGTAAGATAACTAAACAATTAACTGTTTTGTCTGTTTCACAGCCATTTTTGTACAAAGTTTAAAATAATGAAAACAACAATTTAAAAATCTTAATAAATCTAAATGTCGCATGTCCATATTTACGCCTTATTGTTGGCTTATGTATAGAAACCAGATTTACTTCTCTGTAACGTATGCTCATGGCGAGCATTATCACTTGAGTTTGCCATGTGCAAACCCGGTCCTTATCTTTGTAAATAAAAGTGGAAACAATTACAAGGGAATATATTTCTTAATATAATGCGTTTTCACCAAGTATTGACGTAAACACCCTAAAAGTGTAGCGTCTGTTTTAAACGTAGACCACATTGGCTCTTCAGTCACTAGGCTAAATTTTTCTTTAAAATAAAAATGTTTTCGATGTACGCCTGTTAAGAGAATTTATTCAAATACATTCAAATGAAATCTATTGGATATTCTTGTTTTTGGGCTTAGTTTAATAACACGGTTAAAAATATATGTTTGCAGATTATCATTGGGAAATTCAAACTCTTGAACATAAAACCGATTGGCTTCAATAACTACGATGGACGAAAAGTTATGTTTATCTTGATAAATCAGACACTACTATGCTTTTCTCTTATTTTTTTTATGCAGAAAAAGGTTTTACTTTTAAATAAAGTTTTTTAATGTAATGAAAATGATTGTATTTCATTATTATTATAATTTGGAAAAATCTTTCGAATCTTTAACATTTTGTATTATATGTCATTTTCGAATAAAATTAATAATTTACCGTTACTTTATTCATTCCAAGCTGTTTAGATTTAAAAAATTGTACCGGTCATTGTTTTGGATCATGTAATGTATCGCATTTTGTCTGTATGTTTTTGAGTGATCTGTATAACACAATATACAGATCACTCTCGCATAGGTTTATTTGAACGATTTAAGTCTCAATATGAAATACTCTGTGTTTAATTCAAATTGTATATCAAGATTGCTTTGCTTTTAGTTATTCCAATACAGTTAACTAATGAAAGTAAACTTTATTACAAAAATAACATCAAAGTACAGTATGATATAATGGTATAATAATCTGCGTCATATTACAATCTCGTCAAATTATAACAGGACTGTATAAAACATATATGCAACAAACAATTATATTAAATTATTATAAAATAATAAAAGTTTATATCATTATGAAATCAGTTAGTCGATTCATTATATTGATTAAATTTTGATTGCTATACTTTACTAACACTTTATGTATTGTACGTAATACGTGATTGAATTTTACTGCAGTCGATAACAGCATTATCACAAATGATACGTCTTGAGAATTCTGTAACGCGGAGCTCGTATGCAAATTAATAAATTATTCTCTTATTGTACCACTTCCAATCAACTCAACTACATATCTTCGAATGAATTTTCCCTTTACAATCTTACTCCTTTGGTAAAGCTGATACGCTAGACAATTCACTTAATAATAATTGTTTTCTAGCTAACAACATAGCATTACTAAACATCCAATTTCTGAAATTGCCAATTAAATAAATTATCTTTGGCATGCTCTTATTATAATTTGATATTTATTCAAAACTTTACGTAAATATTGTATTCACTAACAATTTGATACAAACATTACATTTGTATAGATTACATCAAATAAATTCTCTCAGTTTGTAGAGCAGTTCACCGTCAAGTATGTTTCATTTTCTAAAATAGATTACATACAAAAAAAAAACAAACAAACTACGAGAGATATGCTAATGTTGAAGTACAATAATTCAACTTAAACAAAGATAATTTTAAAATACTGAATGTTATAGAAAAAATCAAATAATACAATGTTATATCATAATGAGATTTTTAAATAATCTTTCAATTGAGAACCCAATACTTAATGTGTACTCGTAAAACAGCATTTTTTAAATTAATAATCAAATTTGTTATTCAATGAAATGTCAGAAAACTGCAATTTCTTTTAAGTGAAGGTAATTAATTATTAACTGTCAATTCGTGGTTGAAAGGTGGAAAAAAACACTTTTTTGTACTTATGCATTATTAGAAACTGGTCTTGATTTTTAAATAAATATGAAGAAGTGTTTATTTTTTTTACACTAAAACTATGTCATATTATAAAACTATAACTTGATTTGAAGAAAACGATTAGAGTAAGAGTACTCGTAAAAAACCAGACGTCCATAACGCGAGATAAATATTGATATCACGAAGAAATCTATTTGAATATTTCATAATAAGTATCATTTACCTAACTTCAAATTGGAATATGTTTAATATTTTATATTATGGTTATATCTATAATCAAATTTAGTGCAGTTATTTATCCCAAAATAATAACAAAAAGTATACTTTTTCCCTGCAATGCTGAAAAACACAATACAATGTTAAGAGTTAAATATTACTCATAAAGTTATCCAAACACCAACTGTGAAGTAAAATATTCTTTCAAAATATAAAACTAACCATATCTATGTTATCTCCATTATATTTTTTCTCAGAAATTGATAGAATATCGATTTAAAAAAAACCTTTCTTGGTCATTTAATCATTTCAAGTGAAGTCATCCTTACATTTTGCCAATATTCATGGCAAATTTTATTTATTTATTATACGGAACTTCGCGAAGTTCTAATATGCTCCGTCATTTTTTATGCTTAATGGTGCGGCGTACAGTTTTGTCAGAAAGTTTGTCTAATACCTTTGTCATATTAAAAGATTACGAGCTTTTATTATCGATATCATCTCATGTATGCCCTAAGCGTTGTTGAGAGTTATAACAGGAAATTAAATGTCTTTCTATAATATAATGTGACATGGTAAAGGAAAAATATATATTTTTAAAATTATTTGACTTCAATATTTTGTATTTATTTATTAACTTACTGTAGCATAACTGTATGTGTAAATTATTGATAAGAATATAAACTAGCAACAAGTGCACACATTCGTTTCTGTGCGTGACGATAATGTTTAATCGTTAATATTTGAGTGTGCGTCGATATTACATATATCATTTTTGCATTTGATTTTTAAACAATTCTATTTTAATAAACCGTTAGTCTAACACAAATGGTTTTCACTACATAAAAAGGATTCATTCAATCTATAGTACTTACATTCTTAATTTATACTTTTAAATCGTGTAATAATTTTTAAATAAAGATTAAATCGAGTATAGAGTTAAATATCAGACAAAGTAAAGAAAACCACCGGAAAAATTGAATTCTTATTGAATATTGGAAAATTATAATTGAAATATGCAGTAGATTTATTACATTTTTCAAAAAAATGGAAATATTTATAATAGATTTTCTTTTATATTGTGTTCTATCATTCTTATTTTTCTTCTCCTAGACAATTAATTCAATTTTAATTCTTGGCGATGTGGCATTCCCCACACAAAATGCGCAAAAATTGAATTAAATGCAGACAATTTTAGCCACCTTCTGTCGCTAACAAGGGACTTGAAGTAAGGAACAATTTTGCGTTTCTATATGTTTTTTTCTTCTTGTGTCTGTGAAGATGTCTGTTTGGTGCCCATTTTCATGAAATATTCAAGCAATCATAATGATGAAATTAGTTTTTGTTAGTGGCTTATCATACAAAACAAATGTAACAAATCGCACAATCACTTTATAAATAAATACACTTCCTTCGCACCACATTACATGCAACCAAATATTGGTTATTCTCTCTTCAGAAAATCTTGGCAAAGGTAATTCATGAATAACTTCGTAACGCTGTAAAATACACATATAAGAATAGTGTAAAGTCATAGCAGGTGGTAGTGGGCACAACGTTTAGTACCTTGGGAATATTTAAGTTGTAATGTATGGAAGTACTAACTGTTATTCACTGTAATAACTGTAAAGCATGGCACTAAAAAAAATATTGTAGTAAAATTAATGAAATGGCTACCGTGACAATATTATTTAAGGCAAATAAAGTGTACCACAGATCCATTTTTCCTAACTTAAAAGATAAATGATAGAACACAAGTTATAATGCGTCAGATGCTTTTCAAAAGTCAACTTTAGAATAAGTAAATCTGAATCTATTCGAGTATAATAAAGACCATTGAATACTTAATGTAAAAAAATAATCTTAAAATTGCAAGACTTGAATTAAGAGTCTTTTAAACAATTTATAACTAAGCCACTATGCTACAAAGATATTATAATCATGGCGATATATCTCAACTTCCTTCAATGTGCTCATTGGATATCAACAAAGTTTTTCTTATCAAAATTATGACTGTCCCCTTATCAGTCAATAGTTTATTGTCAGTCAATTGAAAAATTAAATAATTGAATTTTCATAAATTAAGTATTACCTTTTTTCGTTTACCAAATAACAATTATATCAAACCTTAATAAGCAAATAATCGTAACAGATAATTTTTAAAAAATATTTGGAGAAAGTTTTTTTTTAATTATGTTCGTAAAAGGAGTTCCTTCAGTGTGGTTAGTAAATAGTAATATATGGTCAATGCCTATCCTGATATTATAATAAAATTGCCCAACTACTTTCAGTTCTCTAGATCAGCGTTTCTTAACCAGGGTCTATGTTGAACCAACGATAACAAGTGAAAACACTAAAAAAGATCAGACGAATGAGATAACGCTCTAAAATTTTTGTTACTGATGCCTTAGGTGATATTGAACAGTTATTGGCTGAAAACGAAATTCATATTATGTTGTTTAAGTTCTTTTGCCGATTATGGGTCGATATGATAAAGGTCATCAACTGAGTAATTCCTAATCATTATCATTAGGTCGAGCAACTACCCTTGAGCTGGCAAATATTATGCAGGCAGGTGAACTTGACGTGGCATTGGTTCAGGAGCCGTACCGTTGGAGCCCAAGAATGGGTTTTGAGGATGGTCGCGTGATCCACGACAGCCCGGCATCTAAGGCTTGTATTTACGTAGCCAACTCTGAGATTGGAGTATTGCACTTATCTCATCTCTCATCTGAATATATCGCCTGCGCTGAGATCTCCATTCCTGGAGGTGCCACAGTTGTAGTGATCTCTGCATATTTTAATTATGAAAGCTCAACAGACCACATAGTACGGCTGTTAGACTCGGTTCTTGGCTCTCTCGCGGGCAGATATGTCATCATCGGAGCTGATGCCAATGCACAGTCCCCTTTATGGGCCCCTATAAGCCACGCAACTAGCGACGGTTCCGTCATTGAAGAGTTCATATCACATCATAGCCTGATTGTTGTTAACAATCCTGAGAGCCCACCCACATTTATGAATTCAATGGGAAAATCTTACATTGACATTACACTGGCTACAGAGGCAACGTGTTTTCAAGTCAGTGGCTGGCGGGTTCATGAAGATGCTTCTATCAGTGATCACCGACTTATAACATTTGAGCTGCGACAGAATCTTGGAATAGCTGTCCCAAACATTTCTTCACCAGTTATATTGAAAAGGTTTCGAACGCGACATGATAAATGGGAAGAATTTGATAACGCGCTGATCAAAAAGCTTGACCGGGCAGCTAGGAATCCCGTATCGGACCTGCAGTTGGCTGCTTCACGGCTAACGGAAGATATAATTAATGCAGCAGAGCGCACTATAAGCCGCTGTAAGCCGAGAAATCAGACGCAATCTCCCTGGTGGACCCAGGCCGTCTCTGATTTGAGGGCACTCTTCAAAAGAGCTATGAGGTCACTTCAAAATGCTCGCCGGACTGCAAAGCCACCCGCCATCATCGAACTACTGGAAGCTAGGCATCGATCAGCTCGATGCAAATATCGTAATGCGATACTTAGGGCTAAATCAGACCACTGGCGAACTTTTGTCTCTTCCATGGGGGGCTGGAATCCTTGGGGTCCTCCGTATCGGGCAATAAAGAATAATAGCAGACCAAATAAAATTATTTGTGGCATTGAACGACCTCATGGAAATGGTTTTACCAGCACCCAATCAGAAACAACAGAAGTGCTGTTGAATGCGCTTATTCCACAGGACAATCCATTGTTAGATGATGAACGCCTCAGACAAGCCCGCTACTTGGCTACTTTTCCACTTGACACTGCTCACTCACCACTGCCTTCTGAGCAAGAAATTAGTAAAATTATTCTATCATTAAAATCTAACAAAGCTCCGGGTCCGGACTGTATCGATAATACTCTTGTCAGACGATCCTGGGTTCTTGCCGCTCCAGAAATAACAAAAATATTATGTCAATGCTTCACTAGCGGCATATTTCCCGATTGTTGGAAAACAGGGACACTCATAGTCATTCCAAAATCTGGTAGCCGGTCTCCATCAGACCCTAAAGCTTATCGGCCCCTTACGCTTCTGCCGGCTCTTGGGAAAGTGTTGGAACGGCTCATGTGCTCTAGGATTGAAGCTCATCTGGCTGAAATAGCACCACTATCTAATAACCAATTTGGTTTCAGACCAGGCAAGAATACTGAAGATGCAATTTCCACAGTACTTTCCACTTCGGAATCCTCTCCTAACAAATATGTTTTGGGAATATTTTTGGATATTGCCGGAGCGTTCGACAATGCTTCTTGGCCACTTATATTGCACAAACTTAGACTGAGAAAAATACCTGGAAATGTCTATGCCTTAATCCAAAGCTACTTCAATGGCAGATCGATTCTATATGAAAATGGACAACAGATTGTAAAACAAAACACCACAATGGGCTGTCCACAGGGTTCCGTTCTTGGTCCCATGCTGTGGAACATTTTATTTGATGATATTCTGTCCATCTCTCTTCCACCTGACTGCAGTATTTTTGCCTACGCAGACGATGCCTTACTTTTAGTAAGTGCAAATAGTCGCGCGGGTATAGAAAAAACATCAAAAGAGGCGCTTTCATCAATCCTAGCTTGGGGCGACGCCAACAAACTGTCCTTCGCTCCCAAAAAGACTGAAGCTATTTTTCTCAAGGGTGGTGTCGGCCTAAGTAGACAAAGACCTCCCACTATACGCATGGGAACTACGACGGTTAAAGTTTCTGAAAAGGTCACTTACCTTGGTCTTATTCTAGACGATAGACTTTCTTTTTCATACCATGCCAAGACATCAGTGAGCAAGGCTACTTCTGCCTTCTATTCAATCTCACGCCTAGCAGGTAAAAATTGGGGCTTAAGATCTAGTGCCCTTAAAATCGCTTACGATGCCATATACATGGGGATTGCTAGCTACGCCGCTAGCACATGGTACAAACGATGCACCGTTCTTTCGATACAGAAAATCCTTCTAAGTGGACAACGCAGTGCGTTGATAGCCCTAACCAAAGCATACAGATCCTCGTCTACGGATGCATTGCCGGTCTTGGCTGGTATACTTCCGTTGGACCTGCACATTCAAGTTAGAGGCGCAACAGTAATGCTGTACAAAGGTGTCGAGTCCCAGGTGGGAGAAATTCAGTTACTGCCTCCTCCTCGACCAGACCCTTACAATTCTAAAGCTCATAGAATTGCAGCGCGCAGTGTGGCGATAGAAGCTGCAATGAAAGTTTGGCAGGCTCGATGGGAGAAATCTTCAAAGGGGAGGCAAACTTTTAAATTCTTTCCGAATGTTAAATGGCGAATGGAGATAACCAAAGTCCTGACTCCTAATTTCTGGACCAGCCAATTCATAACTGGCCACGGTTACTTCGCTGCCAAGCTCTTCCAGCTTGGCCGGTTAGTAGATAGTCCTAAATGTAAATGCGGATATATGATTCAGGATGCTGATCACATCCTCTGGGAATGTCCAGATTTAAATAATGAACGGGAAAAATTGCTCAAGACGATACGACTATCTGTCGGATCTGTCGGCCCCGTCGGTCATGCCGACTTGGTTGCATCTAAGGCAAATTATAGGGCATTTAAAGAATTCTCCGCGTCTTTTGGAAAAAGAGTTGATTTAAATAGATAAAATCTAAAATCTAAAATTTATTATTAACTTTTTATTTCTGCACACTGTAGTGCATGCAACCAAGTCTTGAGGAATTTCTTCTCGGGACATTTCTGGCAATATTTTGAACACGACTAACGTTGTTACGCTACGGAATACACCCTATATAAAGAGTGTGAAGCCGTAGCGGGTGGTGGTGGGTACAAAATCATTATCAAGTAGTAAAAAATCCATGTATAATATAAAATGATTTTCAAAATCTTAATAAAATATCGTAATGCTTAAAAAATTATCACTTAATTAAGTAATTGTAAAATGTAAAAATAACATTTTTATGTTTTAACTATACATCTATTCTTTGAGAATGTTATGATGTTTTTGTATTAGTTCACATTTTTTTTGATTATTCCATTTTCTTATTTGAATCGGAGCTTTAATATAATTTTATCAAAGGTCTTAATAGATATGATAATTTGAGTATTTTACTTTAGGCTACATGCGAATAATGGGATTTATATTTCGCATTGAAACGCGGAAAATCCACGACGAAATCCAGCGATGTACATAACAACACAAGTATTGTAAAATTTAATTTATTTGGAACGAGGCTGACAATGGACGTCTCGCTGCGAAGAAGTAATAAACTCGTTTTCGGATTCGTCGCCAAATTCAATTAGGTCTTAATAAATTGGCTAGAAATGAGGGGGATCGCCTTAATCGGGTTGCCTCCCAGGAGGAAATTGTTTTGTCAGCGACTCAAATTGGTCGCGCTCCGTTGGATTGCGGCTTATACTAATTCTCCTGAAAAATAAGGCGGAGACTGCCACCATACACGCAACAGATTGCCTGGACTAAGCTCTTTATTATATTTGATATTTTAATTTTTAAAAATTCAAATTGTGAGCACAAATTATAAATTTGAACGTGTACTCTTCGGACGCACTAACGGAAATTCATTATGAATACATAGTAATATTTTTTTTAGCATACAAAAGAAAACAATATTTTAGCAACAGAATTTGTGTTATTTTGTTCCTATTAACGACGCTCTTTTTGTTAAAGAAACAATGTTTATACCTTTAATTTATCACTTCTGAATATGTAGTTTTCTTGACGTTATAGATTATTTTTTAAAAATATGTTTTAGTACTGTTTCAAAATATTGGTATAATTGTTATATTTCTACGTATCCGAGTAGATGTCTGACTTAACAAGTTAATTGATCCGTTCTTATTTTCTTTAATAAACATTGTGACACAAATATTATCGGTAAATGAAATATAGGTAAATCTGTAAATTACAACACTTACATTAAAAAAATGACGTTTACGTAATCGTTAATACCGGTTTTTGTTCTGTACGCAATGTTGTATATTTCTTGAAAGAGTTTAGATATTTTGAATTGATTTTTTTTATAAGAAACCGTTATACTGTTTACATACAATTATTATGTCTGTAAGTAAATACCTAAAAGTTTTCTTTGAATTAAAAATACGAGACTTAATTAATTAATACAAAATGTTTACACGATAAAGAGTATTAATTTATATTTAATTAAAGAAAGAAAATATTTCCTATCTATCTTAGTTTCCTAAAATTGGTCTAGCCAATCACTTCTTTTCTTTTTTCTTTTTCCCAGACTTAGTTAAATAAAGGTATAGACAATCGATTTTATAAAGAAATATGTTACTGTTATAAATAAAAGATTTTTTTTCAAAAACCTAGAATTGATTGACCAACTGTAAGAAAAAACAAAGTTTTTTTATAAATAAGGACAAAAAGCTACCACACCCATAAAAATAAAACTATAATTTATTTCCAGCAGAAGAAATAGCTGCAATAGCAGATTGGAAATAAGCACCGCAAAAACGATTTCGTTCGGAAAAGAAAATGTAAAAAGATTTCCAAATATAATAATAACTCATCTGCGATCCATTGGTTTCGCTGCCTTTTATCTAAGTGCCACATAATGTCACTAGATGGCGGAGAATTATCATAAAGAAACATAATGGCGAAAGTAGCTATCAGCGTCACAATAAAACTTTTTTACTTTCAAAAAAAGGATCGCTCGGAAAAACGCTTCGATAACTGCCAATCGCGATATTGTATTCATATTGATTCAGATTCGTTTGATACAAAAAAATATGCAGAACAAAAGCTATTGAAATGTAAAAACTTCGTGTTTTTCGGAAGATAAGACTTTTTTTGAAATAAAAGGACAGGAATAAAATTGTTTCCCTTAGATGAAATTGACTTGAATTGAATTCTGCTTTCAATATGAGTTTTTTTTTCAACAATCAAAAAAAAGTTTATATTATAAGTGTTCCAGCTATCTAAAACCGTTTTGAAATTAAATTTAGTGAAATACGTTAATATAACTATACAAGAAACTATATATAAAACAACTTTTTCTATTATTTTCAGCCGTCGCCAAATGGTAATGTTAATGACTGCCTGCAGATTAGCTTTGAACAAAACGGCATTAATAACCATATTAAATGAAAAAAAGACGATTTTTTGGCTCAGATAAATTAATGTTATAACTACGTATTTTCATTTCAGGCTATCAATTTTTGCATCATTCAGATTTTTTGTGGCATTACCGGCTTATCTACTTAATTATTTTCATTTTTAATCAATAATTCGAGTGTTCTAAAAAATATATCATCTTTTTAATAGTAGATTTTTATTTGTATTAAAAATAATGACGTTTTTATTCTTACTAGCCATATCTATTTATACTTGGCCTAGGCAAAGATTTTGAATGATTGACTTACAACGGTTCTTGTCAAATATTCAACTCTATTAGGAGACATCAACCCATTTTTATCAGGTATTGTGATTTTATTTTTTAACTTTCTTTTATGAAAAATGTTTTTTAGTGTACACACTAAGTGAAAGTCAGAGTTGCTAAATGATAACGCAATCATCTTTTCAATTTAGAGTATGTATATTTGTATGTATGAGGACTTGATGCTTATTTGTTATGCAATCTTAAGAAAGGATGTTAAATGGAAAAAAAGGTTTTACAATATTACCATACTAACATTTAAATCTCCATTCAAATCTGAACTAAAACGTATAAATGAGGCAGCTGGGGTTGACACGTTTATTTTTAACGTAATACTTTGGGTACTAAAATGTAAGATTTTACCTACACGAAACATTTAATCTTTCAAGTTCTTTCTGATTTATAAAAGCTTCAAAGCATACCAAGCCTTGTTGAATTCTTGAACTTGTAGAAAATAATTTAAATTTCGTTAAAAAAAACTCTTTTTTTGATTACGCACGTACAGGCAAAAAACTTATCGTTTTTAGGATGTTACTTATTCTGAAAGTAAATCTTTTCCTCTAATAAAAACATTCCTTTCTTAGAATTTTAGCAAACTTTTACATTTCTCTAGTGAACGACATCTTCTTTTGGTTACTTTTATAACAAATCGGACCATCCCATAGGACTTTAACCCCCCTCAATCCAAAGTTCCTTCAGTATTTACTAAGAAGTCTGTTTCCTTTGACAAAACACAAAGAAAGACAACTAAGCATTCTACTCCAGAATCGTTTTCTTATTATCGTAGATAAATTAACAAATGTCCTGTTTATTTAAATACATTTTTTAGTTAATTAGTGACGAAATATGTACCAATTAGATACTGTAAATGAGATAATCAAGATTTGAAATTAATTAGGAAGCCAATACAGAAAACACTAAATGTGTACTTTTTAAGCACTTACGAATTTAAAGTATACATACTCTAATCCGCATACTGGAGGCTTAAAATATTTACTTTTTACACTTTATACACTTTTTACGTTAAAACCCGTATTGTATATATGACAGACATGTATATAAAAAAAAGTTTTTGACACTGAGAGAAAAAAATAATTGGCTAAGACATTCTATGAAAGCAAGAAAACCACATCTTTGATAGATTTAATATATTTTATTTACATACTGCCAGTTGGAGTACACTCTATTTCTGGCCTTCTGTGAATATTTATATTCATCTTTTAAGTACATAGTTCATTATATGTCTTCCCAGGAAGATTTCTCAGTTTACTTTTATCATAATTATCATACCTAGTTATTTTCAGCAAGTGTAACATGGTTGTACTGTCGAAACGGCTTTGATTTTCCAACCGTAATTTAAATACTGACTACTAATGAAATAACATTGTCTAATTGGAGTAGATATAAAATTCCATGTGTTTTTGATGTATAAAAAATTCCACGCATTAGTTAACCACTAGTCCTTTTCTAGCCTTATTCTTCTATCCATACTCTTTGGAAAAGAGATGTTGAGCGACTGAGTAAAAAAATAGTTTTCGTAGAAAAACTTTTGTTGAGATACCTCCATTTGGAGGCCATATACTCCACATTGGGAGCGGACGTGGATTTAAAAAAACGTTATGCTGTTTAACACGTAATGAAAATGTGTGCTTTGCGACAAATGCTTCTGATCACAAAAGGTTCCTACATCCCGTCTCAGTTAACTTGTCAAAAATTGTTTTTCATCAAGTAACAAGTTTCAAAACAATCATGACATAAGATTTAACACGGTCCCGTAAAATTACTATTCATGTAGCATGATTTTAAATAAAAAATATAATGTACATGAAACTTTATTATGCTGAAAAGGTACTTATATAAATTGAAAATGTCGAAATATCAAAGGCCGAATTGCTCATACTTTGTACAATTTATATTCATTGGTATCGATATTACGAAGTTTATTTTGCCTAAAAATGGGTTGCCTTAACCCCTGGCCAGTACTACAAGTCGACAGCTTAAAGATCATTCAAGCCCATGTAATATATATTTAAAGGAAAGTTGGCTTCTTCACCGCAATGCTCAATACTTAGTTCTTGAATTATAACATTTGTTGGTAACCTATGGTATGAGTACGAAATGTGTATTGTAAACTTGTTTAAAATAAAAATATATTTTCTTTAATAGAAAATTCAAAAATTTTGGAGATACTAAAAATGAGGAAATGTGAACCACATAATATGAGCACCTGATGAGTAAAATGAGCCAATTAGCAAAGTGGTAAAACTTTTCCATTTGACTTTTAAGTAAAATCACGACATTACTTATCGTTCTTTTAGATTGTTTGTTTTTTTAGAGATAGCTATTGCAGTTTGTATTTACTAAGCTGTCTTCACTTGAACAATACTTTAAGACAATCAAAATACAAGATAAATAAACTCGCAGGAATCAATTTCGTTTTATTTAACTCTACTGAAATTTCCACTTCTAATTATGGTTGACACTGTTGACAGACATTAAGATTTATTTATTATATACACTCATTGTTGGTTTTTACTTTGATAATTCATACTTAATTGATTTTTGACGTAATAGTTTGCATTGCTAAGAGGTCTTCAACTTTTTATTCATAGTTTATTTTTCTTGTATTTTGCTTTAATTTATTTGCTTAGTTGTAATACCAATTGTTTGTCATACCTTGTTTTTCTTACTTAACTTTTGTATAAATATCACTGTTTCATTGTATTTCTTATCAGTTGACAATGCTCACCATGACCAAAACCGGTCCTGATCCAATAAATTGTATGTGGAAAAGTACTTAAAATGTTTTATTATTTTTATTTTTAATTGTAACAGCAAGTTTGGTGAAATATAAATAAAAGTTTTGTTATACCTTCCAACGATTTTTTCATGCACTAATAATTTACACATGAAGGAACGTCATCTAACAAAATAAAAAAATATATTTTTGTCGACTTTTTCCACATATTCTGGACGCAACGGCCTGAAAGGTTATTATACATCGGTTGCCCTAAGGGGCATTGAGTACTATTCACACCAAAACCCTTCATGCCGGATCGGGTGACTGCATTGCTGATTACAGTATAGCGACTCTCCCGCAATTGCTACTTGGTTGATTTGGCAATGGTGACATTTTATGGTACTGGATATTATAAAGTAATTGGTCTCTTATATCAAAGACTTAATGCTATGCGAAGTATTACGTAAAGTAAAAATTTTTAAATAATAATTTCGCTTCCATGTTGAATATTTGTGCAAAAAAATGCGTCATAGCTTCTCATTTATTATTTTAACCGTTGGTTGTTCCTGGATTTTCCAACATCGGTTTCACTGTCTTTAAAAGCACTAACTAAGACTTTTGTTGGGGTTTTGTTGCAGAGGTCAACGTAATTGGTTTACGTGACAAATCTCACTGATCAAAAGCTTTTTCAATCAGTTAATCGATTTCTGTTCGAAGGCATAGATATTTATGATGTGCTACAACTACATCTTACCATTAAAATTCTAAAATAATGACTAAGGTAAGCACAAGCTCTGTCCTAGCCTAATCATTCTATCCATGCGCTTTTTGAATAAAAGCGAGGTTGAATAACTTAGAAACAAGCTGTTATCTTAGAAAAACTTTTGTTGAGATACCTCCAATAACAGGCCATGTGATTCCACATTGGGCACTTAGGATGGGCTAATGGATTTAATCACAAAAACAAACAACACTTAGCTTTATACTACTAAGTTTTGCTTACTATTATGACACGTATTATCACTATCTTATTTATGACCATACAAGATTATTTCTATCAATTAGTGGAATATGGAAAAATATTATTAATATCACTCGAGTGTGTGTATTCATAGATAAATGCTTCTAACAAAATACGCAAAAGTCATAGTAGCTGGGTAGTATAAAAAATGTTGCAACAATATAGCTGTTAACCCGTGGACAGAAAGGTTAAGTAAATTTAAATATTTTAAACAATTTGAATTGAATTTCAAACGTCAAACACTAATAGTAGAATTACCCATTACTGCTCATAAAGAAAATAATAAATCAAAAGCAGATAGAGCATTGCTTTACTTCCTCTTCACTCCCCCGAATTTCCTTTCTGATTTTCTTTTCCTCTCCACTTTTTTTCCATTTGTTCGTCGGTCGCGGAAAACGGCAACGGGTAGCATCTGGCCTCAGTCCCACGATTAATTGATTTCCAATTCGCAATTGTTCGCCCACTCACATTACAGTCGTTTATGTTTATTGCATAGAATATGGGAATACACATCAATGACGATTGTAGTAGTTAATTTATTTTACTATCTAACTAAAAATAACATTAAATAATGATTTATGCAACAAAAATGGTAATATATATATATACTTTTGTACACTGCAGAATAAAATTTGTATAATGTCTGAATTTCGTATCAATAAGAAAAATTAGTCGTGAGAAAATCGATCATAAAATTGACACACAAAGTTTCACAATATATAGCATAAATAATCCATATGCTTAAATTTTTGAAGTTTTTTTCTTAATTTATTGAAATTTTATTTGGTTTGCATATTATCCTCACACACACTAATCTAACTGAAGTGTATAATTATAAAAAAATAACATTTTTGAATGTCAATCCCTTGTCTGGTATAGCTCTATTGGTGCATTTATTGTAGCAGTTTGGCAAATCACGCAATTTTTTTTATTGGTAATTCGTATAAATGAAAATTTAAGCACAGGTTATTATACTTATCTATTTATCTCAAACTGTATTTGTGTCAGATTGGGATAAAACTAACTATACTTTATATTTATATTTATGTATTATTCATCAAATATTGAGGATTGAAACTTTATTCTAAAAAAACACCTTTTTTATTTTCTGTTTACTTCTCCTTCTTCTTACTGTTCCTTCTGTTTACTACTCCTTCTGTTTACTACATATATGTATTTTTATTTCCCATTTATATTAATTTAATTTCTAAGCATTTATTTTGTGAGTATTTCCGCCACGGTCCGTTCAAAATAAGAATTTATGTTTTATTGAAAAATTATAAAAATAGTATCTCTGGTAGGTTATCCGTTGTGGTGATTCATTGCTGAATTGAATTAGATGCATTTAATATCTCTAGAATTGTCGTATATGATTGGACGAAAGAGCGATGCCGAAAAAGCTATCATTGTCTTAATAAACATTGTGATTTTTTTGATCCAGATTATTTCCTACGATTACAATACTAATGTTTGTTGCATACAACTGCATAAACATAGTTATTCTATGGTGTGTGTAATTCCATGAGTAACTTCATAGTGGATATGTTTGGATGGAGCGTTAATGGAAGTGTGAAATACGATCGTATTCGATAATAGAATGTAATTCTAAGTAATGGACTCCCAAATTACTCAATTGAATAACACTGCAGGAGACGTATGAACGTATAGACCTACTATGGTCATAGAAGTAATACGATGCCACCATTGCACGAACGTAGTTTATATGCAACCAATACACTGGTTTTGACCACTTTACTTTGGCGAATAAACAGTTCATTGAAAACTGATGTTATTTCAATAACAGTTTTGATAAGCTGTATTCTATGATAAAGGGCGAGATTAACCGTGCATAATATACTAAATCTAATTTAAATATTTGTTTTGGGAATGAAACACTGTAATAAATGTTGATAATCTTTTGCTCGTTTATGGCATAGGTTCCCAAAGTGGTCCGTGAGGACTGCCAGGGGGTCCCTGACAGGAATAAAAAAAAATGGGGGTCCACGGATCGGAATCAATGGAATCAAATTTAATCAAAATAATTCGGGTTTAAATAGGTCAAAGTAAACTATCTCTTCAATTTATTAAACAAAATATATTTGACAAATTTTACGTTTCACATCCACTATTAAATCCCTACCATCCTTCACGTTCATGCGCAAGTTTCTACTGTACCTTACGAATTTGAACCCAAATATTGACAAATTGATATCGGAGCATCAGGTTCATGCCTCTCATTAACAGATTTTATTATTTTATGTAAGAGTTTGATTGTGTTTTGATTTGTTCATTTTCATTAAAAAAAAATCACTAATGAAAAATGAACATATTTTTTTTTACAATTGTCCACTATACAAAAAACCCTATCACAGTGTGCTCATATTTGTATTTTAAAAAATTAGAAAACTTCACTATTATGCATCCTGGGGGAGGGGGTCCACGAAGGATAAAATACTGGGCTTAGGGGTCCACGGGGGAAATAAGTTTGGGAACCATTGGTCTATGGCCTTTTGGTTAGTATTTAAAAACATTACGTATTTGTGGACACAGACAGTTTGGGTATTTTTTTTAAATGACTCAAACAGTTCAAAAGTATAGGTGTTTGTGAAGTTGAAAAAAATCCTTCTTTCCTTTCCAATTTTGGGGGGCGTAACGAGAGCGATTAGTTAAACGTTATTTCATTAGTCTAATTCTTTTACCCTCACTCATTTTTAAGAAGAGAGTTTGAGCAAAGAGTTCTCGTAAAAAAGCCTTTGTCGAGAAACTTCTATTACTAGATCATATGCTCTAAATTGGAAGAGGACATAGATAGCAAAAAGTTATGTATAAATTACAAAAATTCAATGAATTTGGTGGTGATAATATTTTACCAATATTTATTGCAACACTTTTGATGTAAACGATGCGCAGGTAGAGCGATAGTGTGTTCGTTAAAAATCACTCGGCTGCTTAAGAATTAAAAACTTATATTCATACACATACTCTCATCCTGGACATGCGCTCTCTGAAGGAAAAAGGTTTGTGACCCATTAAAGATGGATTAATAAACAAAAATAAATCTTTATATATATAATATCTAGTATAGTACAATATCTAAGTGGCACATTTATAGTTGTTAGTAAACAGAAGAAATGGGAGGAATCAAAGCAATTGACGGGAGACAGGGAAACATGGAGGTGCCGCATGGCAGCCAATATGCTCCACATAGGGAGTTATATTCATACACATACTCTCATTCTGGACATGCGCTCTCTGAAGGAAAAAGGTTTGTGACCCATTGAAGATGGATAAATAAACAAAAATAAATCTATATATATTTTTGTTATTATATATATATATATATATATATATATATATATATATATATATATAGTATTTTATTGATTAAATCTCGGGTGACTTTAATTTATTATTTTTGAGTTGGCCTCGATAGGGTTACTAATAAAAACATCCTCACATTGACAATGTACTGTAAAACCATTTTTCTAACCAGTGATAATATAAAACTATATCATGAAAACTGATAATAATTATTTAAATTTGTAAATTTATGCTATATATCAGTATCTACTCCACCTTCTCTGTGAATGATAAATTTCTAGAACGATAAATATAAAAGTTTAAGAAAAAAAATAAACGTTCCTAAAAACTTTCTTTTACTTCATTAAAAGATGATCGAAATTATTCACTCAGCATAAACGAAACTTGGTCGACAATCTCATTATTTTAATATCCAAGCCGGTACTTTTTGTCACGTATATTATTTAAAAATTTTAAAAATATTTGAAACAAATATAAATCAAGAAAAACACTATTTTTTATTTATTTCCACTTTTATTTAGTACAAAAGAATATTGTGTTTTTCTAAATATAATGCCTTTCCACCAAGTATTGACAGTGAACAAATTTATCTTCGTCTTACATTTCTGGCTTAAATTCTTAACTAATATTAGTAAAAACACAATATTCCTTTGTACTTCATTCCACAAAGTAATATTGTGTTTTTACTAATATAATGCCTTTCCACCAAGTATTGACAGTGAACACCCTAAAAGTGATCTTAACTAATATTATTTAATATTAGGAAGACATAACACTGATATTACCTCGTGACATCCATCATGGAATTCAATGACGTTGACCTTAGCATCATGAACCAAAAGATTTAAAAAAAAATATTAGTCGTAATAAGTCTGAAATATGTTTATTTTGCCAGGATTTTATTTATACTCCTCTATAAGAAACGTTAAAATCCTTGATGATGGATTATTTAAAATTTAATAAAAATATAAAACAAAAATACCAGTCTTATAATTCTTTCAGTCCGTGATGGACTCAATCAGCCTCCTTTATTTCTCTCCGCCTTTCTACGCCAATCAAAATAAGACATTTAATATATTTTTACCAAGCAGATAATTTTTCGTGTTTCCTGAAATTCGTATGCAAATGAACATAAAAATAACGTTTTAAAGTATCTACAAAATATAGCATCGGAATTAGTTTCAATGATTTTTTTATATGCGCTTACTACACTTAAACAAAAACTCAAATTGCTAATATAATAAAATATGGTTTTATAATAATTTCACTACAATGAGCTTTGCTTACAAGGGTTGTTACAGTTTTATTATACAATGCATCAGTAGGAGCAGTTTCAAAATACCCCGAGGTACATAACCGCTATAAACATCATACAGATTGCTTTTCAGAACTTTTTTCGTGCTACAGTTGTATTACAAAGGAATAAAATTATTTAAAAATTATGAAATATAAAAAAACACTATTTAATACGCGAAGATTGTTTGGTATTAAATTTAAGATTTTTTTAAAAGCAGAACTAAAATTTTGAAAAATCGAATTTACTTGTAAATTAACACCATTTTGTACAATTAAATATAAAATATATGTATAAGTTAAGTAACAAAGGATTTAGTTCAACAATTATAGGATATAGATCATAGTTACCCGATAGTTCTGATAATGGCGTGACGCCGAAATGTCTACATATAAGTCAAATCACCATTTTTTAATAATCTTGAAATGATTCTGAATAAATTCTTTTCGCTGCATCATTGGAGAAATATTATGTAAAAAGAAGCATATTTTAGTTATATTTAAACACAAAAATTTAAAAAGTGCAATTAAAATATTCTGTTACGTTCCAAACCTTATTTACAAATAATTTTAAATATGCCACTATTATTGTTAATATCAGAATGCTAGCTTTCTTCAAAGCATATTTCTCATTTTTTGTAAAAAAAAATAATAATCATGGTGTTTGTCCATACGTTACTGAGAAGATTCTCAAGTACTTTTATGTATAGAACTTTCTTTTGTACGAAAAAAAAATGTTCAAGTAGTATGAGCTTTTAGTTTTGCCTTTTCTGCTATTAGGGTCGCAGGGGGGAGGCTAATATGGTCCATAAAGAGCCATTAGCATATATTTAGTATGGCGCATGTCTGTGAAAGTTGGCTTCGAAGCTCTCCTAATCTACCCTTTCTCGTTACGAAGCCTTCAAGAGCTTTGCTATATCCTCTCTTAATTACAAAGCCCTCAAGAGGGAACTGAAGCGGTGGTCGTTATACAGAAAATCGCGGATTGAGTTCGCTACGAAAACTATTCCCCTAGTTACTACTTTGATTAGGTAATTGATTCTGACATTCTTTCCTGATTTTTCAAACATGTTTTTCAGTAGTTAGGAATTACCCAAGAGACGGGAATGAAAAGAATTTTTTAGATAAATTTTCAAATAGTTGTGTTAGCAATAACGAAATTACTGAATTTGAAAACCTACATTTGGTATTATTTGGTTAGTATCTTTTTCGGTAGTATTTGTTAGTAATATATAAAAATGGTCCAATGTATGTATGCAATCGGTTACTAAATTAAATGTTTGCATTATCTTAAAAGTCAACTTACCCTAACAAAGTAACTCACAAAACTGTTAAAGTAAGTCTGTGATAGTTTACTTAATTCGTTACCCACCAATTTTCCCATTTTTAACCAAGTATTTCTTTCGTTTGCTCTTTGTAAGACAAAACAAAATTATTCAAATTGGACTTATGAACCACGAGAGAATATATGTATACACGATGAAAATTATAGTATGAGAGCTTTTTAATGTGAAACAAATAATTATGTTATTGGACCATTCAGTGATTGTTATTGATAATAGAGAAAAGAACAAGCTAAATTGTTCTTATCAAATGTCAACATTAAATAATAGGAAGTATTGCTTAAATATGTTGCAATTCAATGTTGTTTTAGAAATTGGAATGTCTGAGAAAAACAAAAAAAAAACTGTCACGTCGTTTCATTTTGAGAAATCTGTAAATTTGCAAACTCTCGGAAGAAAACAAAGTTTCGCTTTTTTTCATTTTGAGAAATTCCAAAATTCCTTATGAACTTATACTTTAATATTACAAAAAAGGTATGGGGGGCACGGAAAAATATGACACCTTAAATCGACCACGGGCTCAAAAACATTGAGAAGCTTTGCTATAGAATACTAAAATAAATATAATATTTTTTAAAAGTAAGCAATTGTTATCAAAATAATCTATTTTGAACACATTTCAACGAAAACAATAGTTTTATTACATCCTATTCTAAAATTCAATTATTTCAAATAATCACCTAAGCATTTATCTTTTAAACTTTTTATAAAGCTATGCAATTGAATAAAAAAATGTAGTTTTATTTAAATTATTGGTAACGATAACGAAGAAAAGATTTTTTTACTTTCTGAGCGAATATTATAGCTTAATAGATAACTATATTAGCAATCAAATGTCATAAAGACTTAAACCTGTCTAATAGATAACAGCTAACAAATAAGCAACTTATGATGCATACGGTTACGTTCAACAACATTTTTAAGTAAATGAAATTTAAGTAACTGTAACACAGTTGAAGGAGACTTATTTATTTTAGAGCAACGGTCATTTATTTAAGCTTTGCCTCGCATACACAAGCAACTTCTAAAGCTTTCACGGCGGTACTGTTTGTTTTGAATTTTCAGTATAACTATAATATTGCGCACTTGTGCAAAGAATGGGAACACTTCTGTTGCTGCTTATGTGTTATGTCTTGCGCGAAGATTAAACCGACCATGATAATAATTCGCTGAAGAAAATGGAGGCACTTACCATTGAAAACACTATGACCTAGGTTCAAACAAGTCTCACACCGTGGTCGTTATTACAACGAGATAACAAACTAGGATAAACGTTTTTTTATTCATCGAATAAAAAACAAAACCAAACTTGCATATTTTTTTTTGTTTAACTGTAAACAAAAAAAAAATAGAAGCACATATTTATTTTATGCAGTTAAGTGTTTTAACCGTTTGAATACCGCGCAAATAAACCATTAATATGTCCCAGATACCGCGTGTTTTTGAGGGAAATAATTGTTCTTAATACTTACTCGAATTCGATATTTTAAAAACCTATATTGACTCATTGTAGGTGGTAATACACATTTTCAAAATTTTGCTTATATTCCATTGGAATACCAAGTATTTTTTTTTAATTCTTGAACATCCGTGTCCGCTTTGAAACTAAGTGGTTAAAAAATTAATGCTAATTTCTATTAGCATCACTGAGCGATAAAAGAAGTTTTTTTTAAATAGGGAATAAGGATACAACTAGAACATGACTTGCTAGTATTAAGTCAGTTGCTTTGCGTCTACGCTAAAATACTAAAATAAGTAATTCACTTTTTTTCATTACTACGTACGCTACAAAAAAGAATATTAAAAACTCCCAATAAAATCTATATGACATCAACATAAGTCTCTCAATTCTTTCACCCAAGAAATTAAGGGTAGAACGAAAGAACAAGAACAGCACATGCCGTTACCAAATCACCCTTGATACGTTGCATTTCGTCGAAAGCAATGAAGATCTCACAGACATTCTTCCCTTGAAAGAAATCCATAAATTGATTGACAACTGAACTATAAGAACTTCGTGCTGGGATTTGAAAATAAAGACACTTCAACCTTAGCTAGGAATGTTGACAACTGAACTCCAGGCTGGACAAAAAGATAATGGTAAAAATTGATGGATAATATTTTACTTATTTAACAATTTATTAGCTGATACTCAGCATTTGTAAGTTATTATAATGCTTATAAAATAATATTAAGTCAATTTGAAAACTGTGTTCTTCCACAGGTTGTATAAAAAATTGTGATTCGCCTCTTTGATAACCATTTCCAGACAAACTGCCGTAAAGCTGTTTACAAAAAAATTAAAAAATGGTTTTAATTCTTTACTTAAAATTACAAAAGTTACATTTTTTTTACCACCTGAGGATTAAAGATCGTCAATATTTACCACTGAATTACTCAAATATACTATGTACAAAAATCAATTTAATTTAAATTATTTCGAAAATTTTTAATCGCGCACTTACCTTTAAAAACAACATTTCAGATTTGCTATATTAAAGTAGTAAGCAGGAGTAGACGTACATCGCTTAGCGCGGAGCCTTCTCTAAATGGTTGTCTCTAAGTGCGAATGGAGATTTGTTTATAATGTTTCCACGGTCCATAGCCGTTAACGAGGTTCTGCAGAGTGGTCGGCGCAACAAGAAACAGCCTATAAACTGGATTAGATTAAAAGAACCTTATCTGATTGCAATGTTGGATTGCTATCTTTATATTCCTTACAGTGAGTTTATTTTAAATGAATTATTTAATATCGTAGTCATGTAGATTAGTCTGCATACGGATATTCCAAGTTATCTTACACGCTTACACAATAATCTGTATAGTATTAATATGACATTCATGTAACAAATTAATATTGTTTTAAGTTTAAAATCAAAGACTTGGCATCAACTGACAATGATGACATCTATGTTTGATGTTTTTAATATAAGTATGCTAAACAAATCTAAAATGCATCATTACAAACAAACATTTCTGGACGATTGGAATTCATTTCAGGCCAGTTTAAAAAACATAATGAACAACATACAATGGAGTTTTCATTATTTAAAGCCACACAAACAAATATTATCACAAAAGAAAATTTTACAATACAGCTATAATCCTAGAAATTTATTTTTTTAGAGCTTAGGTAATTTCTTGCAAACATAAAATACGTAGCCACAACAATTTAAACAATTTGTAAGTGGGGTACAATTAATAAATTTAAAATATTTTTTACACCACAATCTTGAGTACAATATAAAATATCGTATTTAAATTTATTTGAAATTGTGTCTGCAAAACCGCATAAAAATATGTGACCACACAGAGGATACAAAGTTTTTTTTTAATGTAAATAATTATTTTCTCTCAGCCTATACCACTATCCACCGCACTGTCAATAAATTTGCTTACCTTTTAAGTCACGCGTCAGAAAAAGCACTTTGATGCCGTGTTTATGAGACAGTTTCTTATGAAAACGGGACATGATTTTGACAAAATGGCAAGATCGGTGGTTTTCCTGGTTGAAGAAGTATGAAATATTGAATACTGGCGAATTTAATTGCAAATATCGTCACAAAGTCGGTAAAAGATCTTAAGCGACACAATTATGTAAATTGCGCTTTAAGCCAACAATAAAATTGTTCAATATCGCCTAGCTAGAGTATCAGTGACAACAAAATTAGAAAGTTATCTCGCCTGATATTTTAGGGATTGTACATTTTATCGTTTCGACTTATTATTGTTTGTTCCAGGTGAACCCCGGTTGAGAAACGCTAATCTAGAGAGCTGAAAGTAGTCAGTATAATAACAGGATAGGTATTAATGATATATTACTATTTATTAACTGCATTTGAGGAATTTCTTTATCGAGCTTAGTACGAGAAATACTTATCTCCGTAAAAATCAACTAAACATATTATATAATATGTTTCTTTTGAATGGAAAAGAAAGTAATTTGATCATCAATAAAAATATACATTACAAATGATACAAGAAGTAACAATGATATTTGCATTGAGTAAGAAATAAGAAAAATAATAAATGTAATTGCGTTCTTTTGAAATTACTGCGTTTTCATTGAGAGCTTATTTTTATAACAAAACTATGATGATGACATGACTCTTAGATGTTAGTTACGATTATTCAACAATTGAGTAAATAAAATTCAAACATTAACAACGACAAAAATGGTAGTTTTGTTGTTAATACTAAGTTATTCAAAACTTCTAATTTGCAGCTGGTTTAATCAATGAGCATATTTTTCTATTTATAAATATGTTCAAGAGCGAATCTTTTTATTTGATATAATAAAACAAAATTCAACGGACTTTGTCGTGCTTGATCCATAACCTAAATTATGTGTTGGTGCAACTATTACTATCAAATATAATTCACAATATTTGCATATATGTTGATCTCATCAGGTTAAGTGAAGTAACCATATTACCTTAACCTAATACATATTTCAATTGTGTTATATTTGTAAAATAAATATATGCAATTCACCAAAACACTAAATAAAGACGTGATTGTACTTGAAAGTCCAAGTCAAAAGTTTTACCATTTTACTAGTCGGATTATTTCACCCATATAGGGCCAAAATGTAAAATTATTACAAAAGACTGTTTTATTTTTGTATATAATGTCTTTTCACCAAGTATTGACAGTGGACACCTTAAAAGTGATTAACTAAATCTGGTTTTATTGTTCAAAATATATTCATGCCTACAAAACATTTTATTAATAATTAAGTAAATGTTTTATTCGTGATACGTATCATAATGTTATGTCATAATACGTCCATTAAGGAGCATCCGAAATGCAATAAAGCAACACTTTACTGTTTATATATTTATCTTTGATGCTTCATCGTAAAACGGTATACGATATGTCTGTTTCGCTTATTTATATCCACAAACAATTCGTGAAATGCTAATGCGTGATTACATATTCACATAAATATTTTGATGTCTCTTATCTCAAAGCGATTTCTGCCCCTACAACCCCTAAGCGGTCGCTACCCACGATAATAATTGAATTAGGGGGCCTTCAAATCAGATTTCAGAGCTATTATTTTATGTATTTAGTGGGGAGTATAATTTTCACAAACCCCATAAATAACTTATTATACAACGAGTATTTAAACATATTACGAACGTTGCCCAGCAGGCAATTTGTATTGTATTTTACCTATAGAAATGAAAATTACAGTTATAATAATAATAACAAAAATATGGTTTTACATTGATTTCCAGAAATATTATTTTTAAAACGCATTTTTTACTATTTTACATTTTTCAATTTAAACTAATGAGATACATATTTATACTATCATCACATTTTTAAATATAAAATTTACATGTGTTTTGCAAGGAATAAAAAGAAGAATTGTATTTTTGTTCATTAAGTAAATTATATGCGAATAAATGAATTCATCATAAAAGCTTCAAGGTTTGTTGATAAAGCAAATTTATTCTTTTTTTTCTATATACAAACGTCCATAGCAGTATGTTTGAAAAATGAAAGGAAAATGTGAAAATTCCAACCAGGAAAAAGGAACTTTTTAAAAAATATTTAAGACATTAAGTTAAAAGAGCTCCAATTTCTAAGATTTTGTGCATTCCGAAAAACAATTATTTTCGTAATAATTGACAATTAATCAAAAGATCAGAATCATTTGTACTCATTGTGTGCAATTATGATCAGCTGATCAGTTAAAAGCAACAAAATTAAATTGGTAAAACAGTAAATAATTCTGTAATTTTACCTTGTATAAGTAAATTCAAATATTATGTTATACAAGGCAATAAACTAAAAAATATATTTTTAAATGCAATATTCTTTCCACCCTGTTCAATATACACTTTTATTTTCGGTTCATCTATTCAAAGCTAACTTTTACTTTTTTCCCTTTCGCTGGCGGTGGAATAAACCCTTTCATTTTCGAAATTCTTTTATAAACATTGAAAATTCGTCGAGGGCAAGTAATCATTTACATTGAGCATTCACTACCAGCCTTGGAAACCATACCATACCACTGATAAATGTTTAATAATCTCACTAGCGTACCCTGGTACATTTTGAATATTTTATGACCCCGCAATTCAGATTTTGAAAGACTTAGGTAGCTTTACATTGTTCCAGTGATTGCTTATTCCACTGGGCCGAACAAAATTTGACTTTTCTTTTGCAACTATCAAAATTTCATAAAAAGCAGGGTGTGCAAGAATATTCGCTTTCCATTATATTTAAAAAATAAATCAAACTTTCGTGGATTGAGTATGCTGCTGTTTTTTTTGATACCTCTTTCAGCAATATTTACAAAGAAAAGTTTATATTAAATACGTTTACGTTGTATTTACTTTTTGTACCTTATATTATTTTTTAAGTATGTGCATTGCATTGTGCACGATAACAATTCTCGACTCTTCCATAACTATCACAATAAAAACAATCTGACTTATTGGATTTATGCAGCAATTTAACAATACCCAAATAACAATTTCGTACTAATTTAGGAAAGTAATTGATATTCCCTTGTGGAATGTTCTATTGGTATGCATATGCGATTTTTCTAAAAAATTAGTTTAAAAAAAATGTAAAGCCATTGTCATACAGCCAGTAGAGCTCAGAGTAATAAACTTTACTGATTGGTTCTTATTTTGAGCAGACTAACATAAAGCCCTGATGACCACATATTCTAAGACTGGCTCTGCACGAGATCGATTTATGTTCAGATATAATCTATTTATTGTTATTTACATGTGATATTTTTAATATAATTATATTTTGTAATTTTTTTCAGTAGTGATAATTGTAAAAAAATACCATTTACATATACAAATAAATCATCATTAAAACTTTTTGCTAAAGCCATGCATCTGATAAAAATGAGACAGTTATAGAGGTTTACGGTTTGTGTCATATTTATTGTAGACTTTTTAAATTCAAGAATGTCAGAAGAAAAAAAAACACATTTGCAAAGTTTGCTTTAAATGTTTTTCAATTGTTATATTCAATATTTTGAAAGACTTTTCAACAATAATGATGAAAAAAATTACACCCTACATTTAATCTTTTTTTTTATTGAAATGATGTTCTTAATAAACATACTCTGAAGCTTAAATACTTATTCGTTTTAGTGAAAAGTTATTTTTTTAGAGTGACATCAACAATTCATCGAAAGGCCAACCTCTGAGTTTCTAACACGTGTAACTTTCAAGTCCAATGTCAACCCACGCACGCATTCAAAAGTTCCAATTAGCGAATGCGCGAGTACCTGAGCAGCAAACACTTGTCTTGTTTGCTCTGCCACAATAGAAATGGCGCGACGAGACGCGATCCAACGCTACCAGTCTGTCGGCAAATATGTAGCGATTCACGATATTATTTAGTTGCCGTAGAATAGGGGATGCGATGGCGTGCGTATTTTACTTTAGGCTGTCGCAATACGGAACAATTGACTAGAGATGAGAGTAAATACAGTGAAACCCCGATTCTACGTTTTCCAAGAGACCGTATTAAAACAACGAATAATGCGGGAAACCTATAATGCTTCCCGCATTATAGGTTTCCCGCAAATAATAACATAAAAATGTTTAATTTTCAACTTACTTATTTATGTATTTCACTTTTATTTATTTAAGAATATTTACACAATTTATTCTTTAATTGCTTTATACATACTAAGTTGCCTATTTGTAGTTTGGCACTTAAATTTTGACAGACAACCTTCAAACTTGCGCACTTTTCTAAGTTGTCTTTTTTTGTTATGTCGACTCGTTTTTCATCTAGATTTTTTTCAGCGCCTTGAATTTTTTTCAGTTTCTCAGCTAGAATTCTAATTTCCTTAATTTAAGCATTTAGTTTTGAATTTCGAGTTAGAAAAATTCTCGCAACCAGATGCGATGTAAGATAATTGAGCGAAAAAATAAATATTTTTTTAAAAAAGGTCAATCGGAACAATAATTGGGACGGGACGATAAAATTCAGATGATAAATAGAGGAAATCGTCAAATCAAGTAATGATTAACGTGGAATCATTAAATATTGTTATTAAGGGGTCATGGTGGAGTAAAGGATCCATGCAAAAAAAACGAGAAACAAGATGCAAGGCAAAACTATTTATGAAAAATATTCAACGAAAACAATCAATCGGGATAATATTTGTGACATGACCAAAATATTTAAACAATATATCGAGAAAAACGATAAATCGGGGAGTTATGAATGTTTTTTATTGCTTATGATCAGTTCATCTAAAAAAGATGCGATAAGTTTATGTTTTTTCTCAAAGACTGATATTCTTTGGTTTCTTACACTTGATTGGGTGACTTCTTTAAAATTATTAAAGTAGTTTAAATCAAAGGTTTCTTATATTGAAAATAAATTAAAATTTTATAGTTACGTAATTACTTTTTGGTGGGTACAAAATTCGTGTTATTGGTCTATCGGCGTTGGTTTTTTTAAGTTTTTTATTATAAAATTATGCGAGCTCACAAGGGCCAATAATGCTGGCATGCATCATTGCAACGTATATCAAACTTATAAAATCAGTAAATGGTTGACTTGATTCATTGTAATCGAACGGTATTGTAAAATTTTCTTGGTCTATTAAAATTCAATTATCAATAACGTCAAATATATTATAAGCAATTGCTGTAGCTTCCGTTGTATTACTTTATGAAGTTCAGTTGAAAATCCTAGCCGACAATTTTAGTTCGAATGATTTTTTCTGGATATTTTTTTAAATGAATTAATACTTGTTACACTACCAAAGTTTTGCTGTCCGTTTAAGATTATATTAAGAAGCCTAACTACCCTCTCTTTTTCATCGAATAATATTCTTCAATGATTTAAACACAAAATTAGAAATTAAACAACTTTATCATTATGGCATCACTCACCGTTGAGTAAACGCAATTGCTTTGGTATATTATTTTCAAATAGTGGAAATGATGTAAACTTGAGTCTGACGTTATTGTTTTTAGCTACTTTAAAAATGAAAGCTCATCTGTTTGCTGGAAGCTTCACTAGGAAACAAAATAACGATAGAAAAACTTTCATATTCTTTCAAGTATATTCTATGCTGAATTTTCATTTATAGCATACTTTGTCCGTTGCGACGAACGTATTTTATTTTCTCTAAGTAGTTTTATATGATGATGACAGCAAAATATTTGTGTTTTTCTATAATTATCATACAAATTTCATACATAAACCACAAGTCTCTGTCGGTGAATATTCAGTAATTAATATATCACTGGTTGAAAATTTTGATTTTTTTCACACATTTTATTACATTTGCACATCGAATCATTGTAGAAATTTTTATTTAAATGCAATTTTATCAATACATCAAATATATAGTTGCCAAGAATTAAAAACGTACGAAATATTTTTCCTAAAAACATAAAAATATTTTTTGGTTTTATAACAAATAATATGTTTATTATTTGCCCTTTTCACTTCCTTTCATGTGTTAATTGGAATGGTTTTATTCCAAATTTAGCAAGCAATATTAATTAATCTCTCAATGTATTCCATAAGGGTGCAGACACGTCAGTCTGCAAGTCACCCCTCGATTTGCCGGTATCCATATTATTTAATTTACCCCATTGAACGTGTTCGGAACTAACTCGAAACAAAACACAATATATTCGGACAGACCTCTGCTATTAAATTGGTATTTGTATCGGGATGCGCTGCATTGAAATATCAAGGGTTGTGCAGAGGAATTTTATAAATATAACGAATGTCCAATAAAACATAGTATAATAATTATATTGTGTTTTAACATATATTACAATTTGAACTATTAAAATACTTAAATAGGCTTATGTAGCCTATGACAGGGCTTGCCAACCTTGGTTCCGCAAAAAAATTCATTCTTTCAACATTCTTTGTGATAAAATATGAACATGTGAAATAAAAAAAAATCGGGGGTCCGTGGCCTGAAAAAGGTTGAGAAGCACTGGTCTATGATATAATGTTACAACAGCATACACTGTCTTGCAAATTACATCAATTTATTCTTACTTCACAGTTTTCCTCAGCTAGTGATATTTTAACGGATCATCAATTAAAATGCACGATTGATGAAATTTCAATAATATTTTTTTTTACATTTTCACACGTTTGGCTACTAGCGACCTGGGCATTCGTTTCAAGATCATTTGTTTAACTTCAGTTCAAGTTCATCCATGCACTCAAATTACCATGATGACAAAGTCGGAAACCCTGGGATGTTAGGGAAAAAACCTATAAAATTTAACACCTATTCTGTTTATATTTTTTATTAGATAATCATCATTTACTAAAACATAGGTTGAGCAATTGAGTAACAAACAATTCTCGTAGAAAAACTTTTGTTGAAATATCTCAATTATGAGGTCATATGCTCCACATTTGACGGATATGGATTGAAAAAAATACAATTTCAAATTGTCTAGCGTCTATTTTTCTGTTTTCTTTTTTAATTAAATTATCTCTGAAATGCAAATATTGTTTCGCATTATATTTCTCCCAATTTTTTATTTATTGTATTGTTATTTCTAAGCCCTACACGTATGAAAAGATAATTCATAAAACAACATCTAAACAAAACAAAACATGGAATATATAATACAACTTAGCCACAAAATACTACGTAATAACAAATGGAATCATTTTATTCACATACAAAAACAAGTACAATTGAAGCGTAAAAGCTTTGTCTAATATATTACTTTACCCTGAGGCAAGCCCTGTAAAATCCACCCTAATGCAACTGATGTTGCCATTTCTCGTCCCTTCACAGAAAGACGAACGATCTTTCGTCAGTAAAATTAAATATAACTTATATTTAGGTATGGAGAGAATAATATTTACTGGAAACTGAATTCATCTGGTAGGATTTAGAAGTAAACACAAGAGACTTCCAAAATTTTAAAAATCGATACCAAAAATCAATTTTATCGTTCAATGCCAATTTATCAGCTTAGAAATGCATAAGTTAAATTGAGAATAAAATCGTGCAATGTGAATATCGTTTTTATTACAATATTATAATATCATTAATAAAGTTTACTTATATTGTTTTATATTAATACCAAGTATAAAATTGTAAAATCTGATAACATATTAAAAACGAGATAGAAATTTTCAAATTATAATATTGGTTACATTTTGATGGTAGAAAAGCGTGCAGTGTGAAAATTCTATTTATTGTTTTCCCTGCAATATCTGCAAACAGATGATACCAAATATATTCTATTACCGACTATAACAAATGAAAAAGGAGCTGAATCTCACTGAGAAAACTAAAAAGAGTGTCACAATAAAAAATAAATATTTACTTACACAAAATACGAAAAGATATCTGTTATAATATGTAAGATAGTTTTATAAATAATGTAATTAAATTTTTAAAATATGATTATTTTTAATAATCCGCTTCATAAAATCACGGGCATATTTTGACCTGTACAGTATGTAATAATTTTCCAATAAGATATTGATAAATGAAGCTAACGTAATAAAATTACACGAATGTATTACACATATTTTTTTGTACACTGTTTAACGCAAAACCGGAATTATTGGTCGTTTCGAGTATAGAAATGTTTCTAATTACCATCTAAAATGTCAACATATTAATCAGTATACAATTTAATAATTACTAAAACCATGTTTTGGAAGGGTTTTATTTATATAAAATATAAATAAAAATGATTAGAAATATTTGTTGCTGAATATTTGTGGTACAGGTGTAATACAACTTTTGAATTGTATTTAGTATTATAACTACACACAGTAAATAATTAGATAAACCATACTACGTATTTAATTAACTCTTAATTTACTCGTATCGATTAGCTCAGCACGTACTTCCGATTTATAAAGATGTAATTTTTTTTTTTAATATTATATACGCTTAACATACTTTTATTACATAATATAAGTAAATTGGTTTGTATGTCTATTTTCTTTTAGTTTCCTTGTTACCTAAATAACTAACCACTTATTTACGAGAATCGATAATATTTGATTCGATATGGATTATCAAATAAGATTTTGTGAAAAAGTCTTTAATTAAAAATGGAGCAAAAAAGGAATTAATTTTCAAATGCCTAATTGTGGCTTAGAACAGGTTGAACGTTTTCTAAGCCACTATTTTCTAGCTGGATGGTTGAATACTTTTACATGAATGCAATATTGTGTGATTTTGAAATGCAATAGTATTTAAATATTATTCAATGATTTATCGTAGATATGTGGCAATAATTGTTTTTTTAATAGTAATTAAATTATGTCAAAGAATAATCTTTATCGTATGTTTTGTGTCTCTATTACCTTTTGAAATTCAAAATGCAACACAGTAAGAACACAAAGAAAAACGTTTCTAAACAGCACTTCAAATTTATCTTAAAAATAAGTGTTTTTGATATTGCACTTCCATTTTAGTATATTCGGCTGTGAGCGCCCGAGGAGCGGAAGCTTGGCATCAATCCCCCGTGCATTTGATTAGCCAGTTGAATTTTGAGGTAAGTATCGCCTGGAGTTGTTGTACTTTGAATGAATTAGAGAAAACTTCGTTTCGAACATTGTTGCTCTGTTACCCTGTATGTGACAAGAGGCATATTGTTACTTTACATCTCACACAGCGACAGTTTGCCTGTCAGTTATTGACAGTTTGATCAAGTTCATGCTGCAGTAAAACCACGATATTATTTTACAATAAAATTCAATTATTGTAATAAGGCGAAAAAATATCTTATTTCTACAATTATTATTATATATATGATTGAAAACTTTTTGGCTTATACCCTCATCAGAATATCAGAAAATTAAAATAGTTCTGATGACAGCATAAGCTGAAATAGCTATCAACCATATTATATAAAATAATATTTGTAGCTTGAAAGTACTTTGATATTTTTCAATGGAATTCTTCTTCTATTTTCAAATTTCTAATTAAAAAATCATTAATTTAATTATATGTTAGAGTTGTTGAACATTTTAATTTTGTGTAATTATAAAATCACTTTTACTGTAATCTGTAAATTCTTTTCAATGTCAATTGTCAATTACACTAATGTTTCTTTACCTTTTTACATCCGCGGACCACCAACAAATAAAAAAAGCTTTTCGGACCACCAATATAAGCTTTTATAAATGGATACTAACTATTTTTGAACTGCAGAAAATTTTTGCAGACCACCGGATAAGTGGTTTACACCATTTTATTGTAATTTATTTTTGTATAAATAGAACTATTAAATTATTTTTCAGTTAACAATGGTTGCAACGAGAAAAACCGGTCCTGACTTTTTAAATAAATGGAATAAAGTATAAAGGAATATTGGGATTTTATAAATATAATACCTTTCCACCAAGTATTGACAGTGAACAACTTAAAACGGATTGACTACTCTAGTTAAATGTTATATTGATAAAGTTTTTTTTTATTTTTTCGATCTAATTCATATGTTTTTTTATGATTCACTCACATGTATATAATTACAGCTGTATACCTTGTCAATTTAATTATTTAGTCATGATTTTTTTATTATTTATGTTTTAAAATAATTCAAAACATTCCACTGTGCGTAGTTCCAACAGCCAATCAGAAACGGGCAACAAGGGCGCCCCTATATCTGCCGCGGGCAAATTTCAAACTTATAGCATTTCAAAGGATGATTGTCGTCCACAAAATATTACTTCATACTCCGGAAGATAATTATAATAAAAGGAAACGCATGTTTTCGAATTCTGTCTCAGAGTTAATTCCCAACAAAATTATACGCTCAGTTGATTACCGGCAGCAGCATCGTAAAATGAGGATATTATACTATATAAGATTATAGCTCCCAGTTTACACAATAATATTACATCTTTCTGTTAATACATCAAAGTTGCAAAAAAAACAAACAGTTCGTCTCATTTTAACATTAATTATATATGCATACGTTTAATATAAAATATACCTTCACTAGAAAGTACCACTTTTGCAATTTTTAAATTTGATAACATTGTTACTCCACTTTATCAAAGTTATCAAATACTTTCGATGGATTCGGCGGTAACTTTGTACTTAAGCAAACATTTGCGAAAGTAGTTGTCTGAGGATGCCTCTGAAAGAGGCGAAACACGTGTCACATTTTGTAACACAATACGTGGAATAATCAAAGTTATTTTTATTTTATATCAAAGTTATCAAATTCAATTTTATATTAAAAATGAGCTTCTATAAAGTTACCGTCGAATCCATCGAAAATATTAATTAGTACTCAGTTATTTTCGAATGAAATTTTATGACACTTTAATGTTAGTTAGAAAATTAAGCAGGTGTGCTTTTTTATTAAACTGCTATGAATTGGGTAATTATTATATATTATATAATATATTATTAAACAACAGAAAACTGATTTGATTTAACGTGTTTATACTTTTTCGTGACTCAGATAAGATTTTATAATTATGAATAATTTCATTGGGTACTTACTTTTTTCTTAATTTCAATTAACATTTTTGGTTCTCAAATTATATGCCAATATTTTAATCAGTGTGAATGGTTTTAAAGCGTGCATTAAAGACATTACAGCATATTATTAAATTTAATATCCCATTGTCATGTATACTATTTCACTGTGTTCCTGAGACTTGGTGGCTTTACTCGATACCGTTGTATTTGTGCAAGGAAGTAATCGAGTACCTATCACATTGCCGGGAATATTGCATTGCTTCTAACCCTCTGTACAAATAAGGTAAACAGCGCTTGGAGCGAAACGGGATTAAGGAGAACGGGATTAAAAGTTGGAATTTGTTTGCGGTGGAAGTCTAGCTTTACAAATTGAACGAAATAAACAGGAGAGCTAGAGATTTATTGTGTTATTGTTCTTTTCAACTGATTTCTTTCTTTATTAATTCGTTTTGTATTACTTTTAGACAAACTTTATTGCGTTTTAAAAAATTGACTTCTGTTTTTAGTACTCAGCATCAGTATTTGAATAAAGGTAAATTTACGGCATAGCGAAGATTGGTAAGAAGTACCTGTAAAATATAAATACTTTTCTGTTTAAAAATGACTTACTGTATTGTATTGTTTTTAACTATGGCTTAAAAACTTACATAATATTAATAAAAAAATTAGATGGCTTACGTGATGCTTATTTGAAATTCAAAGCAACTTTAAATGCACAAACAAATATTTTTACAAACTTTGTAAGTCTTTTACATCACTAATTTAATTGTTTGATTTATATATATATCCCGGAGAAAGCTAAAAAGTATTCATTTATATTTATAAAAAAAAAAACAAAGTATCTGCGTTGCTTACGAGTCAAAACGTTTCTAAATGTTTGTGTGCATATAATATGATAATGAACTTTCGATGACATCTATTTAAAAGACGGAAACATTTTCTGAATCTTTAAAACTAAGATCTTAGTGGCATTACAATTGGTAGGTTGGTTATTAAATAGATTCAGTAAGAAATAAGTATATCCAAAGTTTCTCTGATAGCCATCAGGAATACAAAGTTTTTTCTTCCCAATCAAGGTAAAATTTCATTTTGACCATTATTAAGCTGATTGATACATCTGAATTCTCTTCAGGCAAGCGCAAAAATATCTAAGAAAAAACTACTACTCCACACAATGTTTTAAGTCCATTTTTATATAGGTACCTACGTATATAATATAATAATTATAAGTTTCCTTATATATATATATGTGTTTGTTTTAAACAATTAAAACTATAAAGATACAATTATTTGAAAATTTCTGGATAAAAATAATACTAGAAAACTAAAAAAATCTGGAAGTAACGCTGTGAATAATAATTTATTTTGATACGAGGTAAGTACTAAGCCGTAATAAAACAGTCTTTGTAAAACGCAAACTCTGATAAATTAAATATTATATAAAATAATGCCATCTTTCGGTTACTTAAAATATGTATAGTTTTTCAATATTTTCTGGCAAGAAGCAGTCGTACAAAGTAAGCCAATTGATACTTAAATAATATATATTCATAAATACTTCCATATAGCCTACCGTAAAATACCTGCCGGCGTCAAATTACCACTAAGTCATGGCAGGAAATATGAGATAACCATCCATTTATCATATAAATTAACCCAAATATATCTCATTTTCAATATGTTGGTGTCTAAAATGTATACACTTACCTCGCTACAACCCCTTTTCTTACGATACGATATTTATAGTGTGCATACACCCTCTATCCCCTTTCAAAGGAAACACAATTTCATTAATTCTGCGGTAACAATGAGCACATTGGATAGAGTATTCTCCTCTAGACATCTATCTATCCATCGCAATTTTTGAACACGTGCTTTCAAAAACGGCTTCAGTGAAAAAATAGTTGATAGACATATAACATCTTCTATATCGAAATTTTTCAGTCCACAATTTTCATAATACATATAGTATAGTACCCTAAAAACATGTAGACATTTTAGTAATATTCGTTGTAAATAAATTGCCAGACAAGACATTAATCGCGTTATATGGGACAAACTAGACATGAAATTTTAACGAGCAGAACTGTTTGCTGCGGTCCGTCCTCAAACAGGCCTAAAATATCACTGTGACTTGATTGCAACCAAAGCTACCTTCACATTTATTTTTGAATCATCATATTTCGATATCGTCACCAGAGTCAAGAAATTCGTCTAAAACGGTGGATTCTCAGAATACGGATTATATACAGGATAGTTATTATCATGTTTAAATAGATACGTAAATCATACTCTTTTTTTTTCTTTTTAAAATTCAGTATTTAAAGTGCAGCAACACATGTTGAAATTTCTTACTGTAACAACAGATTGATTCAATGTTTGCTTTTCGAAACCTGAAGTTCTGCAGTAGAGAAAGTGATGTCAAACAGTTGTACGCACACATACTCAGACGTGCAATAATGGGGGAAGGATTCACCTAGCTCAAAGTAACAAAGTAAATTCACCGTTTCTATCTTTGATAAATTAGATTGAAATGTTCATTATCTCAATGAGACTCCACGCAAGACGGCGTCTTTTATTTATTCAATTTGCATGTGGTCTGGAAGTTTTAGAAACGAATGCCTTAGATTAATTACTCTTCATAAATTTAAACTTACATCCACAATCGTATTATCAAGGAACTTCTAAATGTCACATGTAATACCATCATTGCGAGTAAGATATACCTTCACACTTTCTGATTCTTACTGCATTCGAAAGCAGAAAGACTGATGATCATTATTGAATGATTTTTTCTAGTAACAATACAACTATTATCTGTTATTTCAGCGGACAAAAGAGTCCAACTAGTTATTAGTAATGTCAAAAGAGCATCATCCTCCATAACATAACAATCTTTTGGAAGTTAAAATTTGAGTTATAAATGTGCAACGTTTCAATGCGAAATAGGTTTAAAAGTGACTTCATTGTTTGAGTTTTAAAAAGTTAAACATAAACCATATAGTGGAGTTGGCTTCGATGCACATTTTGATAATTTTCTATTTAAGAGTGTTTGCATATTAACGTTAAATTTTTCTTAAGCATTGCCATTTGCCACGTTAAATAGTTTGAAGTGTTTGAGCACTCAAAGAAAAATGAGTTTCATCACAATTTTTTCAGCTTACACGAGACAAACATTAAAATTCTTCCATTATTGAAAATGTCAAACCTTATGTTTTGTTTCTTATTTCAAAAGATAACTAGCTAACTAATTACTGAAAAAGAACTTCAAATCGAATCGTTATGCTTTAGATGCTGCCATATGTTACAAAGACCTAAATGAGTTCAGACTGGTATTATTTATATTTTTTATAATGTATTTATACTTCAATTGATTTAACTCTCGCAGCTCGGAGACTAGAAAAATACTTCTCGGCCGATGGGGGTCTTTTAGGGACCCCAGTGGTTTCCTCATTATTGGCCTTATTCTTATGAATTTCAAAAAAAAAATAGTCTAAGGGCTTTAAAATATCTCTCTGCATCATTCCTCATACATATTTTATAAAAATCCGTGTTTTTTTAATAAATAATCATATTTTAAGTTGCGCGTAAAATATACGTGGTTTCGGTGCAAATGTCACTGCGCGACTGGCACGCTTGCTTTGCGACGTTCAGCTTATAATCTTACGAACGATCGCTGATAAGCGGGCGCTTATCTCTTATCTTATCGTATTTATATAAACTACAAAAGGTCCAAAAAACTATGATATAAGAATACCTTAATTATAAACATTGTATCACCCATATTAAAATAGATATTTAAGAAAATGTGGGTATTGGGGTCGCATTTCTTGAGCTTAGAACCGGAAAAGTTAACTGTGTCAATCTTTGTAACATCTTACAGAAGCATACGTTTACACTCATTATTTATATATGAAACGTTCATATCAACTGAGAGAGCTTGTTTGACGTTTGTTAAAAATGCCTATAGCTATACTATTAAGGATGTTAACAAAACACACATTTTCGCTACTTCAGCATTAGGTACAATGATCTTTATACAGATATCATAAACTTTAATGTGTTTGTAGTACATTTATTTCAATAAAGAGTAAAGTTTATTTATACTTTTTTCTTATTTGATATCAAAGATTACGAATACAATATTAGTAACGATATCGTACAGAAAAATCCTATTATTATTACATTTATCGAAAAACAATTCACTTGTATGTGAAAGTCTACCAAAGTATAAAAAAATCATATAATAAATTGAATAGTTTACAAAATAAAATACTTCTTATTTATAATTGAAAGAAATATTCATATCTCAAAGAACTTTGTTTCAATTCAACGACAGATGATTAAATATCAAAAGCTGGTCGACAGAATAAGATTAGATACGAATATAAATGACAATGTTAAAATTTCAATATGTTTGTCATCTATTTGTTTGTATGGTGATTAAAAAATGTTAGATTGCTTTGACATGTCTCGATCGGTAGCTAACAATCATGAATAATTAAATTGGTTTGGCCAGCTAGATGTTCCACCTTTTATAGTATAACCCATCATATGCTTGTGTATCATTTCTTAGAGTAACTATCATAGCAATATGTTTTATAATATTTGTGCTTTAATTTATATGTTCATTCTTTCTAAAATGTTGATTAAATAATATTAGTAGCTTTATACTCGACTTTACTCTAATTTAAGATTACGATTGTAATCCTCCGATCGGAAAATCGTTTCTTTCATCAAAATTTGACAAGCGTAATAAAATGTTTAAACAGAATTCATAGCTAGAGAGAGAGAGTTCAACCCAAGGGCCAGGAAGCTTCACGTAGTAAATTTGTATCAAAATTTGCAGCGCTTAACGAATTTACTAAGAGCGTGACGTTTTGTGGCCTTCGGGTAAGTAAAACAAGTGTTTTATACGAAATTGTGTTATTGAACAGTTTTTCTACGAGAACTGTTTGTTACTTCGCTCAACCTTTCTTTTCAAAAGAGAGTAGTAGGGGTAGAAAGATACGGTTAGGACAAAATTATTTGATTACTGATTATTTTCGCTACGCTCAATTATTGAAGGATCGGAAGGGTGGGAAGTTTTTTTTAGACATCACAAACACCCATGCATTCAAACAGAAATCGATAAAAAAATGCTGTTCGTACTGGGACTAGGACTAATATAATAGTAAGTATTCAATTTTCAAGTAATCCTCCTTGTACTTTATTTTGATACTAAACAATTGACAAGAGTAATTTTTATTCGAATAAATTTAAAACTTATAGCAATATACTAAATATAATTAAACACTAAGCATTTCCGCTAAATGTGTAACAGCTGGACATCGTGTAACGCAAGAAAGATAAAGCGCTATGAAAAACTTGTGGTTAGCTAATCGCTCTTGCTAATTAATTGATTTCGCTAATTTTCGTTTTTTATATTGTATGAATATAAGAAAATTTAACATCAAATTATGTTATCCATACTTCGATTCGAACCCACGCATCTTGCAACCATGACATTGTCCACTCGTGTACAAATTCATCAAAAGATGCGTAGGTTAATTGCCCCTTCAATAATATTCATGGACAAAATGAAAATGTTTAGAGCGTTTATTTGATGTATTAGCATATAAGGGGTTTATGTTTTTTTATCTCTCATCGCTGTAACCAAGTTTAATGTGTATACTTGTTGTATTGAATTCATTAGTAAAAAACAGTTATTTTAAATTCTGACATCTGTAATTGTTATGAAAACATTTTAGCAAAGACAGTAAAGCATTTAAGTTGTTTTTTCTCAGCTGCGTCGTGTGTAATACATATGTAGTTAAAATTGTCTTCAATACATTATAAAATATTTCAGGAAATCAAGAATGTGAAATATTCGCTCATAAAATATTCAAATATATGTGTATGTTAATAGGAGGGCTGTGGAGTCGTGTAAAAAAAGATGACTCCGACTCCAAGGAAATTTTAAAAAATTTAGTCAGCAAAGCATATAATGGCAACACTTTGTACTATTTTGTTTGAATACACTTCATTAAAAATATTTTTCAAAAAAAAGTCGAGCCGCTCATTTTTCACGACTCCGACTCCGGTCAAAATACCGCGACTCCTCGACTCCGACTCCGACTCTACAGCCCTGATTAATAGCTCATCTAATAAAAAGTGGTAATTTAAAAAAATACTTTTTGACCACCATTCTACGTCACCAATATACGCAGTAATCGTGTTTTTTATTTAATTCATGTTTTTTTCAGCCTGATTTATATTATTATTATATTATATTTATATTAACATCATTTAAGGCGAATTAAATTATTATAAATATATCAACACTCTTATATTATTATTTTTGTCATATCCTTAAAATAATCAAATTCCTCATTAATTAGAAGATACTTAGTATTAATCTATTTTTTAGTTACTTTAATATAATAATAAACATACTTTATTACAAACGGAATATTTTTTTTAAACTTTAACGTTACAAAATTAAATTAAATAAGTTACAAATGTATTATATACGTAGTTAAAGTCTAAAAGTTTTCGGCCCAAACTAAGATTAGAAGGAATTTAATAAGCCATTCTAAGACACAGCATCAAAATAACCAGTGATTTATTCGAACAATAAAATGTATATTGGTTTTTAAAGTAAAGCAGGAACGTGTAGTAAAAAATTAAAAAAAGCAGCGTCAATCTTCTCAACAACTTATGCAAATCGTGTACAAAAAGACCAAGTTAAATTATATTTACGTTACAAGCGAATACATATAATTTTACTATAATATTACTGGTTATAATTTAAATAATAACATAAATATGATTCCTCCCAATCAGATACGGATTAATTCTAACAAATAAAAGCTGTATAAAAAAAATAAGATAAATAAAAAAAATGGTCATAAACAAACAACCACACCCTTTAACAGCGGATATTAAAAAAATCGCCGTTAGATATCTTCTCATGTCATGTAAATGTTGCCTCCAGCTTTTATGTAAAATTACACTTTTTTTTATTATTCAACTTATCAGATTTTGAATTAAAAATAGTAGAGACAGCTTTATTTTAATATACATGGCATGGTCGGCATAATTTTAATATCATCAATGATCAAACGTCAAAAAACATCTTTATTTACGACATTAATATAAACAGTAAATTTAAATCTTTATTTTTAATTTAAATATTGTTTTGTCATTTATAATTTGAACACGTGTCATAATATTTGGAAGTATTATATTATAATTAAAATATAAAGCTAAATTGAAATAAAAGCTTTTAACAACAAATATTCGAAGTCAAATCATTGTTTTTGCAATTGTCTTACTATTCTACTATTAGGCGTTTGTTTCACACGTGTCATATTTTTGGGAAGATTTTCATAAAACTTTTAGTTAAATTATTTTTCTCAAAAAGTTTTGTTACGAGATTCACTTTTTTATTAAAATATCAATCAAACATTATCAGTAAAGAGCGGCACTTTTTTATTGTATCAGACAAAACTGTATTTTTTTATTACCGTTAAGGATCGTAACGGTTCTAAAAAAAACTTATTTTTTACCTAATTGAAAAGTAAGAGCTTTTTTCAAACACACATCTATTTAATTGTTCACTTGAGATTGGTAATCTGTTATGTTTTCAAAATTTATCAAGGTTTGTTATATTAAACTATTTTTCTTTATATTTACTGGTTCACGACAAACGAATCATCAATTGATTACATATGTAGCTTTAAATTAAAAATAATCTTCCAAATAATTGCAGAGCTACATTTGAGTTTAGTCTTTAAAGCTATACATTCAATTATTGATGCAGACATTATTACTGAGGGTAAAACATCAAATTTAGTTTTGACTGACACGGCACATCTAACCCCCATGTCCATAGATGTCATATGACATTCTACACTTGGTCAAACACGTCCAAGCCACACCTTTAGCTAAACAAATATTAGTTAATTAGTTTAGGGTGGGTATTTAATTATTTCAATGGATTATTCGATAACGTTTATTCATATAAAAACAGTAATCCATAATACATTGGATTAAATAAAATTAAAAAATACAAACTTTTATATTTCACCGAGAATTCTTCCTTCCAAAATAAAATACTCAATTTTCGTGAAGATAAAAAAGTTCTATAACTATTCAGTTTTCATATAAATTGTCAATTCAATAAGAATTATTATTTGTAAAACGTCGAGTACTACTTTTGTGGCCACTCGTGGCAGAGATATATATTTTAAATCGAATATTTTAAGTGAAATTTCTTTGTTAAAGTATCAGTACAATATACCTAAATGAATTATAATAAAATTAATTGGTAAAAAAAATGATGAAATTGAAGTAATTAATAGAAATTCCCATAACTAGGTCCTATGGCGCAGCGGTTAGTGTTGTTGGCTTCCGTGCCAAATCTCACGGATTTGAGTACCAGTACGAACGGCAATTTTTTCGATCGATTTATCGATTTCTGTTCAAAGGCATGAGTGTTTGTAATGTCTTAATTTCCTTCCAATCTTTCCTATTCTTCAATAACTGGGCGTAGCGACAGCGATTAGTTTACCACTATTCCTGTCTTAGTCGTTTCCTTCTATCCCTACTACTCTCTTTGGAAAAAGAGAGGTTGAGTGACTGAGTAAAAAAAGTTCTCGTAGAAAAACTTCTGTTGAGGTATCTCCATTAGGAGGGCATATTCTCCGCATTGGGAGTGGACATGGATAAAAAAAGGAAGTATTATATTGTAACGAAGTGAAAATATATCATTTTTTTTAGTTATTTCGTCTTGTGTCTTCATCTGAATTATGTTTTAACAAAGATATATTTACTAAGCTTTATACATTATTTTAGAAGATATATATATTATATATTTAATAAACACAAACGAAAATGATTTTGCCAAATTCTATGTGTTATTATACATTTTTTTAATGAAACTACTAAATATTGTATAAAATACAGCGTAACTTCTTAACGTAAGAAGAAATTATTTTACGCCACCAACGTGTCGATCAAACATCTGATTACATGAAATGTATCATTTAAAAAATCAATGCTAACTTTATTTTTTTTGTAAAAGTATTTTTTTAGGCTAAGCATTTTAGTCGACGCTTTACAGCTACGCCATTGCCAAACAACGTCAAATATGTTTTGAGAGCTCCATAATGTGTCATATGATTGGCAGTTGGTATTTTACGATGTGTTCTTCTTGCAACACACTGTGAGCTGTAAACGTATAAATTAAAATTGATAATTATCAACAACAAACACTACATAAAAATACCAGCTTTTTATGATAACATTTATAATATCATGAATGTATTTTCGAAAGATTCTTTCTGTGGTAACTTTATAGAAATATATTTTTATTTTTTATGTTGCTTCTTATTATAGACTTATAAATTGACAGGTAAGTATTCCGCTAAGTATTTAAAAAAATATTTGCAACGTATACAGTTATGCCGATATCCAAAAAATGTATACTGTTTTACTTAACCTTTCAGAGACGAAAGTTTTTCTCGATAAAAACAAATATTTTTTAAGCCATATTGAAGTCACGGATAACTTTTATTCCTAACACAAATTTAAAAAAAAAGCGCAAAGTTGTTGTATAGAAACCAAGCATGACTATCCAGTTATGCTCATCCTTTTATTACCATGTAATATTGTGTACGGGCAGTAGTAAGGACGAACGTGACCGTATGGGCGCGCAAACATTCGGGGTTGAAATATAGCTAAACGTGAATTTTGTTTAAAATATTTACAATTTGACCTCTTTAGATCAACATAATTTCAATACAAATATATTAACAAAAGAGGTGTAAATAATTTGATGTTTTGATAAAAAATAACTAACAGATTCAAAAAGTCCATTAAAAAAAATGGAAATTCAAAAAATTGCATGTGCTTTTCGTGGCCGTTTCTGTCCGCGCGGCTGATGAATAACTGAAGTATGTACCCTTTTTAACCAAATATGAGTAAAAGCAACGATATTCAGGTAGAAAAAGAATGAATAGTGGGATCAATAGACAATGGTGTTTACTGTGACCATATGGTCACGCTCGTCCTTGGAGGGTTACGTACCCAATGAATCAAATGATGGAAGAAACAGTGCCAAATGAAGAATGTGTTATAATTTCAGATTGATTTGTAGTTATTGGTTTTAAAATCTATCGTCAGTTTTTTTACGTCTTTACTCGTGCCTTTTTTGACACTTAATATTATGCAAGTTGTTTTTTTATACTATAACACTATATCGAACAAAGCTCGCATCATACGCCACAAACTGACTGTGTGTTTCCACAACATTTAAAATTACATTGCTCTTAATTGACATATGTATGGGAGTCGATCGCACGATCAGATCAGTCGGAATGTTGACGACTGACGTTCCTGTACTAGCGGATCGATTGATTAAAATAGTTCTAAGTGATTAACGAACGTGTTTTGAACATCTACAAATGACACTTTAATCATTTTAATGTAGCTATGCTAAATATTTAATTAAATGTATCACAACGTTGGACGTATAAATAATCAGACACAGTCGTAATTCATTGATTTATTATTGTTACGTTTGATAAATGAGCACAATGTTATTTATAATTACTGATTGATCCTATCACAGCTGAGTTTTTACGAATCGTTCGTTTTTTTTTTAACTTGTACTACCTTAAAATTATTAAGCAGCTGTCATTTTTTATATTTTAAAGAGGTTTTTCCAACGAACGTGCGTGGGTAAACCAGTATAAAACTAACAATTTAAATATACCTCAAATTGCTTAAGAATTCAAGGCAATATATGCAATGTATCTATTGTCTTCTTTTCTTTGCGACCTTAAAATTATTGAATTGAAAACAATCATAAATTTCAACCGATGAAAATATAATTTGATTACAGGGTTATTTTTTTTAAAAATAAGAAGATTTAAAAAATAATTGGTAAATGAAATATGATAAAAAAAGCATATTAATAATCATACAATTTATAAATAAATGACACTAAGATATTTATTATTAATTTAAATGCTTAGTACTTTAATAAATAAATACTACTAACATTATTTAAAAACAAACCTTGAGCAAAGATTAAATAAGTAAAAATCACAGTAAGCAAAGAGAATTCAGTGATAATTTATAAAGAAACGTTCTGATTTTTAAATTAATATTAAACAAGCTTTTTAAAATATAAAGTATGTTCACCAAGGGTTGATAGAGAACACTTAAAAGAGAAAATATTATATGTAATTAGTTCAATATTACTTTTTTAATGTGAAAGTTTTGCATTCCTGTACCTACTAGAAATATTAATTAACATGAAAAACGTTTTCATCTGATATGCCTTGATTTAGTTTTATCGAAAGTAAATCATGATCACATCTCATATTATGATTATTTAGGACACATTTTTAACGATTGGAATGACTAAATTGTAAAATTATGAATTGCAAATGTTTTTATTGCACTCATACTAATGGCAACGTTAATAATATTATTTTTTTTATATATAAAGTAATGGATATTTGATTATGTTTAAAAATCTGAAGTTTGTATAGAACGTGAGAGAAAAACCTTTCTATTCCATAGAACTAACGCTGATAATGATGAGTTCGATTATAAAAATAAATGTTTTACTTCAGGTACATACATCAAGTGAAATAATCTTTTCTCAGAAGTAAACTTTTTTTATATGGGAGTCACTGTCAAATTTATTTTAAGAGTTATGTATATTATAATGGTTCTGAGTATCATCTTAATTCTTGTATATCATTCTCTAATAGTCTTATAATAATACATTTACGATGAAACTGTTATTTTCGGTTCCTCGTAACAAAAATTATCCTTACTTAATGCTGCCATCTAAGTGAAGCAAAAAATGTGAAGAGAATTTTTTAAGCGGAAAACTACTCAACGCAGCTTTTCTAAAAGAGCATTTTCATTATTATTTCTATCATACGGAAGAATAAACGTTGCCATGATGCAATAGACGCTCAAACAGTGGGTCTTTTTATAGCAAAGGGAAACTCAATAAATAAGAGAATAAATTGATATAAAAATTAATTGTCATTAAATGAAAAGTTATTTTTGTCATTATATCAGTTGTTCTTTTGAATATATTAAAATACATTAATGAAGTTAATTGATGATAGTTTTCTGTGTACATTTTTCAAGAATAAGATATGACAAAAATAACTTTTCATTTAATTACAATTAATTTTAATATCAATAATACATTTTTTTTTGGTTAACTTTTGCATTTGATAAAATATAGCTTAAAAATAAATGAGGTAATAGGTTCATGTAATTTATATGAGATATATATATTTCATCTAAATGCATGTAAAATTCATCTAAATACATTTACACATGTAAGTATAAACATAAGTGTGAAAAAAATCGGTGTAAACTATATTATATAGTGAAATAACTATATTAATTATAATCAGATTTTAAATCTTACAAGAACGCTTTATTATTTTGAGTATTATCCTCCTTATGAATTTCATTTTAATAACTCGATGGAAAAAACGATTTTATCTAATTTTTTTTTGTCTAGAAATACTTTTAAAGTAAAGGATTTATTTTTCTAATGTCGTTCAAAAAGTAAATGTTGAAAAAAGAGTAGTTATATTTTAAAGATGTTTTATGAATTATGTTTGAGAAGACCTACAACAGACCGTCCTTTCAGAAACAAAATTTAGATGCGGAGCTTTTAATGCTAAAGCTCAATAAAAAAGAAACGGATGAAAAAGCTTTTACAACGTATAAAAGCCTACAAAATATCCTCTTGACTTGGCGTCTGCCAAAATATCTAATGTATGCAAATTCAAGCTTATTTACACAATACTATGTGAAAATCTTTCTTTCGTTGAAAGAGCATCAAAATGCCCGTGACTTCAGTGAATTTGCATATTGTTTGTGGATATTTTACATTCTTTGCGTATTTCAAAAAGATATCAAAAACCTAGACACATTAATGTTATGTAAATATTATTTTAAGTGTGTCTATTGTGAAAACATCGTTGAAGCATATGAATATGGAGCATATGGATTCACATTAAAGTTTTTCTGCTTAAGATATTGAACGAAAAATGTACGTTAGTTAGCCTATGACAGTGATAGCGAACCTATGGCACGCGAACGATTTCCAAGCTCAAATTTTTTTATTTTCAAGTTTCAAAAATTAACGTTTTGATTAAATAATCTGTGAATTATTATTTTTTTCCAATCGTTTAAAAAATCACTTTTTATTTTCACTTTTCTGTTATTTTTTTTAATTAATTTATTTTTTTGATTATTGGCACGCGGACTCAAAAAGGTTTGCCATCCCTGGCCTATGAGCTTAAACTTAAGAAAAATAATGAAAAAACGTCGTGTTTACGAAACAAACATTAGTTAGCTAAACGGTCTTTCCACAACATATTTTTTAGGATAAGTTAGTAATCTATTGTATCAGATTTTTGTTCATCTAAAAAACAATATTTTAATCCGTGAATTCGAGGTTTTGAAACTTGATCACGCAACCTAGTGTGAAAAAAGTTGTTAAATGGTTTTGTTTAAATTTTAACATGAAATTCAAAAAACAAAAGCAATTTTAAATTTCATGGAACCACCAACTCAAGTACCTAATTTTCAAAGTATACATTATTAAATGTAACTTTCGTAAAAGTCCATCGGCGATGCAAACAAGTTAGTGCAAGCACATGATTTGAATATACAAACACAAATTATTGAACAAACATACTAAGATACAAAAGAGGACGGGCGAATAATATTTTTACTTTGTTTCATAAAGGATAACTTTATAGGGTACCTCGGGGTTACTTGGCTATCTATTGAAAGGGGCTTTAAAACTTCAAGCAAATTATTTATCTAGTAGAATAAAATATATACTATAATTTGTAATATAAATTAGGATGTTAAACATAATTCTGATTATGAATAATGCAAGTAAGGCATTACAGACAAATGCGAGAAAATTCCTATAAGAACACTGTCAAATTTATATTTATATCGTTTTTTTGCTTTGTTTCTTTATTCGCTTTTAAAGTAAACATTAATATATTTAACTAAAAATAATATATAATATAATTTGGGTATCCAAGTAAGTTGTTTTACCATCATATTTTATATTCACATGAAAACGTACCAGAACGTATTATAAAAACGAATTTACTTTTCGTGTTTTGGTCTGACACAGAACTACACGAGAACGATGTTTTTACCATACATTCAAAAGAATATATCCTTCATTACTATGTTTTAACCTTTAGAGGAGTATGGACGTACATGTACGTTGGCGCCATTTTTCTGTAAATGAGTAAGGAAGTACTTTAAACTAAACACAGGAATGTCTGTCTGTAAGCATATATATGCTCTAAGTATGAATTATATATATTATTTGGGAAAAAGTCACAAAATTGTCATATTAAGAAATGGCAGTAGATTAAAATAAGGTGTGTATAAATCTGTTCACTCCTCTAAAGGTTAAATTATATACGTTTTTATAAGTCATTAATGGTGTCGTCATAAGTAAAAAGACAGATAAAGGCTTAATTTTGAGTAATTAAATGGATGTCTTAAATAATTTTACTTGTTTTTATATAATGATTGTTGAGTTTGATATTTATTGAAATTGGTTTCAAAAATTGAACTAACGCTCAAGCAAAAGTAAGAAAAGAAGCATACGTCTTCTTTATGTATCTCAATGTACGTGTTAATACAATAACAGTTTCTAGTGTTGGTCTTCTATTGGAGTAGGGATAGAAGGATATTGCTGGGCAGAAATATTTATTATATAATCGCTCTCGTTACGTTGGAATTAAAAAATATATTGACTGACAAGGATGTTCTTATCAGGGCTGTGGAGTCGCGTGAAAAAAAGATGACTCCGACTCGAGCTTTAAAATAATTAACGACTCCAACTCCGAGGAAATTTTTTAATAATTTCAGATAGTTCATCCGTGCACTTGAACGCCTGAAAATGCCGAAAGGCGAAACCCGGGTCGTTAGTGACAAAATCTGTGGGAGTGTACATAATTTGAACGATTCAAATTTAATAATTTCATTTTAAATTACATATATATATGTATACCATCAGATCATCTTTAGCTCTCGCGGCTCGGAGACTAGAAAAATACTTCTCGGCCGATGGGGGTCTTTTAGGGACCCCAGTGGTTTCCTCATTATTGGCCTTATTCTTATGAATTTCAAAAAAATAAATAGTCTAAGGGCTTTAAAATATCTCTCTGCATCATTCCTCATACATTTTTTTTATAAAAATCCGTGTTTTTTTAATAAATAATCATATTTTAAGTTGCGTGTAAAATATACGTCGTTTCAGCGCAAATATCAATGTGCTACTGGCGCGCCAAGTTATCTCTGTGGCGCGCTTTGCTAAGCAGCGTTCAGCCTAGTTATCTTACGAACGATCGCTGATAAGCGGGCGCTTATCTCTTATCTTATCGTATTTATATAAACTACAAAAGGTCCAAAAAACTATGATATAAGAACACCTTAATTATAAACATTGTATCACCCATATTAAAATAGATATTTAAGAAAATGTGGGTATTGGGGTCGCATTTCTTGAGCTTAGAACCGGAAAAGTTAGTCAGCCAAGCATGAAATGCTAACACTTTTGACTATTTTGTTTAAATCATTAAATATATTTTACAAAAAAAATCGAGCCGCTCATTTTTCACGACTCCGACTCCGACTCCACAACCCTGGTTCTTACACATTCTTCCTAGTCTTCAAACAGAAACATAAGTGAAACTGCCTGTACCGAGGTTCGGACCTGGCTTATTTTTCACCTAAATATAATGCCCCGTGTTTGATTTAGTACCATTTTTCTCATTGGAGATATCACATCAGAAGCAAGAAGCAACAAACAGATCTGACGTCACATTATCGCTCCGCCAGATGCCAGGGGCGTCGCTAGGGCTTCCAAACCGGTTTAAACCGAAACCGGTTAACCGGTTTTTCGGGTGTTTTGAAAAAAACCGAAAACCGGTTTATTTTGGGCGGTTAACCGGGTTAATAAAAAAATCTTTTTCCGCTTTGAACACCATGAGATTTTATTTAACTATTCATATGTAGACTATAAATATTTAAAAATGTTGTATATAATAATAGTATTATAAGTAGTACAATATAATAAAGTATTTTACTGTTCAATTGTCTAATTTCTGTGGCAAGTGTGTAGTCGAAATCATGGACAACTATACTGCTTTCAATCAAATATCTGTAATACGAAAGGATTCTCAAAATATCAATGATAATAAAACAAGTGAACCTTATTCAACCAAAAATACGTTCATCATTATATCGTTTAAATGAAAAAAATATCCGAACCGAAAACTTGTACTGTTACAAAGCAATTTAAATATTAGTAAACAAAAATTTATTATCTACATTTTTTTCACGTATTCATTTGATCTTTATTAGTCGGATTATTTATAATTATTAACAATATAATATTGGATATGGAACTTAAATATTGTATAATATAGATTGCTATTATTCCGAGAAAGTAGTAAGTACCTGAACTTAAAAGATGGCAATTTATATTCACTTTTTTTGCAGCATACATACATAAAAAGGTTAAGTGACCAAGCCCATGTTTTATTATATCTTTCAAGTTATAAAACAATTCAATTTTAATACGTTTTTTTTATTTTCTAACAATCGGTGCCATAAATTATCGGCTACTTTAAGGAGTCGTTGTCTTTCCAATATGCACATGTGGTAAACAAAAATAATAATAAAGACCGAATTTTGTCGCCCGCTTTGGTCTACTTGATCAGGTGGGTACGGGTTCGATTCCCGGTAAGGTCAATGTCAAATTGGATTTTTTCAATTTTGATTTGAGATCTAAGACCCGGGTGTTTGTGAAGTCAATTCTCCTTGAGTTAATCTCATGTAACTTTCAAAAATTCTCATCGAGTATATCTCGTATGATCTTTCAACTTCAAAATATTTGAACGCTGAATATGCGTTACATTTATTTTAAACAAGTATTTAAAAATGTGACAATGTTAGGCATACAATCGTAATCGAATCGAATGCATGTTTGCGCATAGTGAAAATTGGTAGTTCTAATTTTATGCACTTATTGACTGTTTTTTAAGTAATCAAAAAACTTTTTTTTTTGAAACATTGGTTAGTGTGGTACTAAAATTGGTTTTTTGAAAATAAATCCGGTTTAAACCGGTTACCCGGTTTATTTATTTGAAAAAAACCGAAAACCGGTTAGCTTAAATGTCCGGTTAATTGGAAGCCCTATGCGCAACCTTTCGCGTCAATATTTGTGTATTATATTATTAATATTTCTACAACAAACACATAACGATCTTTGAAGCTGTAATAAAGCCATACTATATCTCGACTTGGCAAAGATCCTTATGTGCTGGGAACAAACAGGAAGTAACTGTACTAATAACGAATAAGGACGATATTATATCTGTTTTTTTTTATCTTTGTTCCGTTGTAACATCCCATCTTAATTAAATGATTGTTGCTTTACGCTGAAGTAAACAAAGCCAAACAAAGTATCATAACAACATCATTTATTAAACATTTTTTTTTCAATAAAAAATAAAACTAAAAAACAAGCAATTAACTTTTTATTGTCATTTAGGTTTTTCGATATTAGTTTTGTGTTCGTAAGAAAAAACTTTTTTTTTATTAGTGATCGTCGAAATGATAAGAAATTTAAAGAAAATACTTTAACCTTTTAGCTGCCGTAGATAATTAAAAGCAGTTACCTAGCACACCGGCTATAATTTTCAACTATTAATTTAATTAGTTATTGACGAGATAACTCGTCTCTGGCGTGTTGAGCACAATTTTTTTACGAGATATCTCGTCTGTGGCAGCCATCGAGTTAAATAAACAAAAGATAGAGAGTTCAAAAAAATTACAAATAAAATACAAATGTCGACATATTCGAATTTTACTTGGTAAAAACATTTATAATATCAATAAAATAGTAAAAGTATTAATATAGTTTCACAAGAATTACGACAGCTGTTTAATATCGATTTTGGCGTCGTGCTTTCAGCAGGTCTACTGTAATAAGAACAGCTTAGAATTAGGCGTGATCCTGAAAAAGCTCTCAAATTTTTAGATCACATAATTTGTTGTCATCTAAATCAAACTGTATATAGTCACCAAGAAATATACATTGTCCATGCATGCAAATTTATATTAATTGGTCAGTATTTAAATAATTTAATGATCAGTATTTTAATAAGCAAATTGTAAGTACAAATCTAATATTTGGTCAGCGTAAATATTATGTTTGATCATTACGAAAATTGAAAGGTCTGTATGTATTAATCTTAAAGATTTACTTTATAGCCGTTATTATAAAATATACATTATAAAGACATTGATTTTGGGCTTAGTATCACAGGGGTCTAACTACAAAATGCGTATTTTTAGTAAGCTTGGTTTTGACAATGCAATAATTTTATTCATTATTGATACAAAGCTATATTTCGTACATAAAATCGTTTACAAGATACAGTTGGAAATGTTTAAAATTAAAAAATAATGTTATAAGAACAAAGGTAAATTAATTGTTTAACCGTAAACTTATACAAATAAAACTAGGTTTTGTAGATAGAATTATGTGATTCTAAGCCCCCGAGTTTTACAGCATACCACTGGTCTTGAGGCTTAAATAGCGATCAATAAATCAAATACTGTATACTCTTTATAAATATTGAACATTTAATATAAATACTGAATATCTTATAATAAATACTAAATGAATAAATACAATAAATTATTATGTTTCCGTACTAGTTAAAAATTTTAAAATATGGAAAAATATTTATCCCTTATTTTAAATGTTTTAATCTTCTTACTCAGTATAAATAGGAGTTCTAATGAAACCTTTTATAGCGTATATTTCATCAAACCTTTGCCCTCGAACGGTACAATAATTCTCACAACATATGCGAGCAATAATCCAATTAAATATGGCAAATTAAAGAAAACGGTATCTCGACATAACGTTGAATTATTTTGTATGGGAATAGAGTGCACTCGTAACCTGCAGTCAGTGCATTTATCACGACACTAAAGATTTTCAATGTGCAGTGGAATTAATCTCACATCCAAGATTGCTACTGGGCTGCGTGTTTAAGTACACGGTGGTTTCAAAGTGATTGATACAATTTATTGTGTTAAAAATATTTGTATATTCAATATTGTAGCTTTCATTTAGACATCTCAGTATTTTTAAATTCATTTCAGCCCAATGGTTTCGATAAAATTTATAGCAGACCCTTAACCATAACCGGTTGTTAGTTAGCTCACTCAACCTCTTTTTTGAAATGGTATGAATTGTAATATGTTAGAAATTTTCAAAATAATAATTCTGCATTGAAAAGAATCAATTAAACCATTTTTTTTTGACCGTGTTGCTATATAACTTAATACTTCGCTGTACACACTTTATAACGTATAATACAATATAAAAAAGCTAGATCTCCGGCAGTACTAGATAAACTTTGTGATGTTAAATAATACTTCGCAGAACACGCTCCAGGCTTTGAGTGACAATAGTCAACAGACACAAAAACAATATTATTTCGTTTTGATAAGTTTAAGACTGAAATATTATACTATTTATATTGTTTATTATTTGGCCACGATTAATTTGCTGCCAAGATCCTCCAGCATGACTGGTAAGTAGATAGTCCAACATGTAAATTCGCAACATGGTTCAGGGTTGATACCCATTACCTTTCAAAGGTAATGGGTAAGGGAATTAAAAATCATCTGTCAAATCGGTCGACTCCGTATGTCATGCCAATTTGGTTGTATCAAAAAATAATCATAAAACATACAAAAAATATATGAAAAGCAAATATATCTCAATTCATAAACGTCTAATTTTTTAATTCAACTTTCTACATACTACATTGCTTACAATCAAGTCTTAGTCACCCTCGCTTGTCTTTTTAGTAAAAGCTTTACATAAGCTACCAGGCCAGTCAAGTAGCCAGTAGGGTCAAGTCCCAGTGTCATCAATATCATTTGTTTTATATTTTAATTAGATCTTCGAGACGAGTGCTTGTGTTTTCTCTTCTCGTCAATCAATTATTCATCAATTGTTTATTACACATTTGTATTTAAATTTATTTTTGTATAAATAGCACTGTTAAATTATATTTCTTATCAGTTGAAAATACTCGCCATGAGCAAAACCGGTCCTGAACTTGGAAAATAAATACAGAGAAATATTGTGTTTTTCTTAATGAAATACACCCAATTTTAAGAGTGTGTATCAATGGAGGGTCATGAATGGTAAATGTTGAGTGCCATATATAATATATGTACAAATAAGCATCTCGCTGATTTTTAAACACCCGGTGGTTTCAGTTTATGCTCACGCTCTAATCAACTTCTTGTAGTTTGTGGTTCATTTACAAACTAGTGGAAGATGCAAAAGGAATTTACCGGTAATTGTTTCAGAACAAGTCCATTTCAACAAACAAAACAATGCTTATATCAAATAAAATACTTCCTACTGCATCTTAGTTCAACTTGATTTCATAAACACAAAACATGTATGATAAACTCAGTAAGAGTATTAAGCTTGTATCAAAATATTCAATACACTTATAATCAGTCAAATCTATTGTATTCGTTATTATATTATAACTTCAAACTATGAATTAGTGTATTTATTCGCAAATCACTAGACGTGCTGCAAAATTTCCTTTATAAACTATATTAAACAACAAATTTAACTGATATCTTTCAATTTTATTTTTTTTGAGTAAATAAGATACTATTTCATATTTAAATACTTAAATGTATTCAATTAAATATTGGATTGACCCGCTGAACTACAGATTACTATATAATGCTCGAATATTATGTAAAATAATTATGAAAAAAAAATATAAATAAATGAAATAATTTTTAAGCATTAACTAGGGATTGCAATTCCAATAATACAGAAACCGGGATTCCGGTAGTAATGTTTTTTTTTCAATAACAAAACGTATGTTTTGAAAATGCTAAATTATCGGAATTTTGGTGGTGAAAATTATTGAGAACCATATTTTGAATGTATAATAGTCATCATATATATTTTAATAAAATTGATAGCGATGATTTAAATATTTTAAATATGCTAAAAGCAATATCAATATTGATAGGTTCCAGAATTTATGACACTTTTTAGTGATGTAATATTATTGTAAGAAACCTTAGACCGTAGAGTGTGCATATTTTTAACGAAATTTTATAAGAAATATCGACGATTTTAATTAACTACTCGCCTGGTATTGAGATCTAAATTGGTTGTATTTTTTTTTTTTATGCAATATCAGTTATTGATATATTCGCTCGATATTTCAATCCCTATCATAAACCAACAAAAGAATTTAATTAGCTCGATTCAAATAGTGCGGTTAACGGTGTTGTCACACCAAAGAGCTGGAAGAGAGAGAGAGTAAGTTTATAATTCTTTTAAAATTGATTGAGTTTGAAATTGCGAGGCAAACAAAGGTTAACCCAACGTAGATAGTGGTAACGTTATGAAGGTAGGTAAGGTAAATAGTGACGACGCTATCCAAACATTGCACAGAGCGATATCAAAAGTAAACTGCAAATTGCTTGCACAGTTATAATTGAGGAAACGTTCATATCCACAGGTTGCGCACAACTGCATAAACCGTTGTTCAACGGAAAAGATCGCCAAGTCAAAGCAAGGGTTAAAATATCAAAGTATTGTTTTAATTTCTACAGGAACTTTTAAATATATGTTATGGCTACTTGTTCATTAAGCTTTTGAATACAATATGTTTTTTCCCTATATTTTCCTTATTATTAATTGAGTTCTTATAAGAAGACGTCAACCAAGTTTCATATTACTTTAGCGGACTTTAAAAGAACTGATTTTATGTAAATTTGTAATAAATGCTTTCCTTAGAACGTTTTACACAACACACACAATCCTCTTTTTACGCGACGTTTTTGGACGGCAACGTTACGTTTTTTCATACATTTTTATATATTAGTTTCAATAGTACAATACCACATAGTTACCACTTAATAATGCTTCTGCTCAGGTTATTATTAATCTTATCAACTGAATAGAATTTGACAATCTTTCCTTGTTTCCTTCAAGTTGCACAGCATAACATATTTCACGATAAAGAAGCCCGATAATTGACTTGCTGCATCTTTGCCAAGAAGCGTAAATATGTGGCGTGACCTGTAATATGAATGAACCTGTGAACTTTTTACGTTCATCACCTGTCATGATTAAAGTGAAATTTTCTTGGCACACATAGTTTAAATTGACTTGGAAAGAGTATTTTAATTAGAATATTTCAATTCACATGTCATGTCAGCTTAAAAAATGTTATTTTTACATTAAAAAATTGTCAATAATAAAAAATGCATACAAAAAAATTCAATCCAATATACTTAACCAATACAACTATGATAAAGATACTGAAAATGTATATTCAAAACGATTGTGTATGAATTTTTGTTTGATTTAATAGAGTTGTTCATGGAGAAATATTTTGTCAAGAAAAGTAATAATTATATCTGTAAATATTTGTTATGCATGTGACTGTCGGGTCTATGTCATAGTAGTCAATGTTGTTGGCTTCTGTAACAGAGCTCATGGGTTCGAATCGCAGTAATAGTAGCGTTTTTCAATCCAAGTATCGATGTCTGTTCGAAAGCAATGGGTGTTTGTAATGTGTAAAAATTCCTTCCCAGTTCCCACCCTTCCAATCCTTAACCAACGAAGCGTAGCGAAAGTGGTGAGTTAACTACTACTCCTGTCTTAGACTCTATCTTTCTATGCGTACTTAATTTGATAAAAAGGGATTGAAAAACTAAGTAACATGCAGTTCTCGTAGAAAAAATCTGTTGAAATCCTCCATTAGAAAGCCATATGCTTTTCATTGGGAGCGGACGCGGAATTTAAAAAAGGTATGTGTTTGTAATTATAAATTAAGATTATAAAGTTTTATGTGATAATTCATAGCTCGAAAAAATTAAATTGAACTGTTCATGGCGTAAAATAAAGTTTTTGATTTACAATATGACAATTTATTTGCCGGAAAGCTCTGACTTCAATACACAGGCATATAGGTCAAAGGTTTGTAATAACCTCATCTCAGAGGGTGGCTCAAAGTATAATAATAAATTTAAAGTCAATACAATATTATGTTTTTAGATTTTCTTATCATTAGCAGTGAACCCACGTCATTATTTTGTAACGTGATTTATTGTCATATTTTTCTTCATTCAGTACATATCTTTGCTTTGCTGTAATTACTACATTATTTAAAATTGAGGTATTTGATTATTAGGTAATTCATTTTTATCATAAAAAAAAACTTGCAAAGAGGGCTCTCAGTGTTCTTGCTATTTTTATTTCTTCTGTAGGTACTGCCGAGTCAATATCTCTTTTCTGCGTGTATTTTATCCAACCGCTTTGACGGCAAATATTCCGTCATCTTAAAGCCTTAAATGGAGATAATCAATTACAACACTTAACGAATACTGATTGTCGGTGTTCAGTAACCAAAATTATTCAATTCAGATCCAGAATTATTCGTATTGTGATACTAAAAAATGTTTGAAATAAAATGCGTGCACAATCTTTACTTAAGTTTTTCTTAATAATTATAAGATTATCAAAAATATCAATGTGAAAAAGACAAAAAATAAATAGATGAATCAATAACTAAAACCTTTTTAATCGAGTAAATTATACGAGCTTCCTAGTTAGATTAAAGTGCTTAATTGTAAATTTCAAACAAGAACATAAAGACGTTCGTTTCAAATTATAGTTTCAAGGAAAAAACTTTGTTATTCCACTTGTATTCTTCCAGTAATCTTTGTAAAAAATAGTATTTTAAATTTTTTAGAAAGGTTATATATATGTAAACAGAGAGTACTATAAAGTTGTCCAATATGTTTAGATGGTAATAATAGGAATATAACTGATAGATAGCTCGAACGTTTAGATACATTTAGAAATCCAATTGAGTCAAAAAGATTTTATACAACCATGTAGATATGTGAGTAGTCCAATCGAATAATACCTATGTGTTGTATTTATATTAATTTTATTATAAATACAGAAGCATCCATTGATGAATTCACCTTATATTAGATTAAATATCATATAAAAACGTACTGCAATAATTTATTTGGCGTTTTACAATTTTAAATTAAATAACGAAGAATTGATATTGAATCTCCTGGTTGTATTAATACCACTGTACAAAAGTGCATACGAGTTAGCAGTAATGTTTGCTGGGAAATTCCATGCCACTGAATAATAATTATTAATGCAGGTTTAATGAGAACAAAGCTCTAAGCCTTGCCCTGACTGGTGCAAAACTTTATGTACATAATGACTTTGCTCGAGTTATCTCAGAAAATTTCCATTTTACTGAAAGAAAAATTAGTAAAAGTATATTTTTCAGGCATTCAAAAAAAGTGATATCAAGGATGAGAAATCGTATGTAATAATTTAGGCAGGATTTCAAAATGATATATGTAGTCTAATGGCAAAATCTTTTTCCAACCAATCGCATGACTGAAGATCCAAATTTCGGATCAATATGAATATTTTAATATAATTTGTGATGTCATTTTTCTTAGAGTAGATCTTGAGTGTCTTAAAACAAATGTAATCTAGTTATTCTCGTGTGATATAAAATTTCAAAATAAGTTATTATTTAGTGCATCGGCAAATATTAGCTGTACTGTCAAAAGTTACAACTATTTTTTTTAAATCGTCTCGGTGAAACAATAAAAAAAGTATAAAATATTACAAGCACCTTCGTTTTCCATTCACGATGTAACTAAAACATTCGTTGCCAACAAAACGAAATATAGTGAGATTAGATTAAACGTCCTCTTGATTATACAATAATTATATTAAATATTTATTAAGCATAATATTTTCAAGAACATTTCATCGATTGCATTCCACCAGATTTACGGTAGCGAATCGTGGTACATAAAAAACCGTAAAATTACTTACGTAGGTTAACTTAAGTCCGTGAGGGCTTTGGTTATACTGCAATGAACCAAGCTGTTCCGTGTTGCATTCAATGGCCATGGAAAGACATTCTAACTGGTTTTGTCAGCCCTGGTCGTCTCTCCTTCTGGCTTATAAAATTTCAGCATCCTGCACGATTGTATTTTCAATCCACATGTAAAATAATGGTACGATAGAGATTGTCAGATGACGCAGAACATTGTAGAAACTATGCGGTTGTAATATGTTTAACATAGTTAGTAGATTTTTTTGACTTTCTTTCTGTTCAACGTAAAGTTGAATAGTCAACAATTTAGTTAACGTACCTACATTGCTATTTTTACATTTAATGATACAAACACTTCAATCCTTTGTTTGTTCATCAAAATTAAACCAATTTTCGTTTTATCAGTCGTAAGTAAGGCGTGAATCCAATTTAAAATTCCAATACATCACATTGTGAGACAATCGCTGCTACTCGTTCAATGGAATAAATCTCTCACTGTTGACATGTTCTCCGCTAAAAAGACGCTCCCACTGTCAATCGGGTGACATTACAATACCTTACCTTATTTTTCCGCCCGAAAATTGAATGACAAAGCGAAATCAATTTAAAACAAAAAAAAATATTTATGAAGGTTTTCTGATTGTTTCCTTTGTCATTTAAGAAGAATGATTTATCAAATTCTTTTCAGCTACACCTACGCAAGTAGTCAAAATACAAAGGAATCTGGATAGTACAAGACAAATTTAATTTTCCAGATTTACAAAGTCAACGAAATTTTTACTCATTATACATTTTAAAAAGTATCAGATTTAACATTGTTTTCATTTCAAATAAAACTTATTAAAGATATTTTTTTATTATTTTTTTCAACTGTACTTTTTATTAAAAAAAAGTATTTTTAGAATATTCTCCTTCACATTTCAATCGTAAAAATTCGTAAAGATGACTCTAAGGAGTTTATAAAATAGTTCGAAGCGGCTCAAGAAATATTTCAACGTTTAAATCAAAATTATAGACGTCTCATACAATGTTGTGTATATATTTGGTTAATAAGGTTAGAACAGAGTTTTTTTTATTATAAGCCTAAACAAAGATAAGTGCTGCATCCATTAATTTTTTACTATATAAATGAAGAAAGCTTAGAATACACTCCATGTTGGCTTTCAAAAATCTGGACGACCGACTCAAGCCATAGTCACAAAAATTCTTTCTGATTAAGCAACGACTATTAGAAACATAATAAATATAGAAAAATGATAGATCGATAATGCAAACGGAATAAAACTGAAACATACACTCATCATTAGAAATCGGCACTGTGATAGTTTCAAATAATGACATTATTTTTTTGATACAGACAGAAGTCGATAACATTCCACGGGATATCAATACTAAGGCCTCCAATCCAGGAATCCCGTCCAATTTTGTGATCCAGAAATCTTGAGATTGTGATTGAACTAATCCAGGGATTTAGAAAATTAAAGAAAATTCCGCGAGGGCTAAAAAGTCCCGATTTTTTTTATTTTGTCAATTCCGCAAAGTCTCGCATCTTTTCATTTAGGATTCCGAGATTAGGACAATTGTCAATCCTTTTATCCCGGGATCACAAAAGGGTCTAGGATTGGATGTTCTAATCAATAATTATATATAATATCTCTGTCCCCAATAGGATATCGGTATCATTATACTCTTCTGTAAGTCAGTATGTCACCCAATAATTTTAGTTTCCTTTTTATTTATGCCCTTCATTAAAAATCATTAAATTCGTTACTGTGTTTGAAGTAATCGAAAGCAAATGTATCGGGATAGATTTTTTATGTATATCCGTACGAAATATTATTAAAAATTTCACGGATCGGAAATTATCATACGTGATAACCTTCATTGAGATATCAATTTGCCTTCTGCAGTGTTAAGAAATGTCTGCAGTTTCGTATTATAACGGCGAATGATGAAAATTACATACCAAAACAATTTCATATAATTGTTGACAAGGCGTACGTACGTAAACTAAATTGCATATGGATACATATTCACGTAAATAATCAAACATTACAAAACCATAATATCCTCATAGCTGTAAATTAGTAGCAAAGTGTAGTGCCAGCATTTGCTTGATTTTTTTGATACAAAAGATGCGCACGTCAGACAAGAAGAGTGAATATGTGTGTGTACAATTTACTCATCTCTGCACTCAGTGGGTGGGTGTTGTTTTACAAATAGAGTTATCAATCAAAACAAACATATAAGTTGGGAGCAAAATACTTATCTTTAAAAAGGTTTAGTATATATTTTTAAACTTAAAAATTGAGAATTCAAAAATTTGTATACAAAAGAAAACTTTGGTTATTGTGATCAGATTTGGAAGCATTAACAGTTGAGCGATAGACTTTTTTTTAATTGGGTCATCTACCGCCTTATGGTTTAACTGAGTTTACAGTTAACAATAAAAACACAAAGATCGTTTAACTGCAACTAGCATTACAAAAGAAATGCTTTAATTCTAAAAATATAATTTCAACAACAAAGTCTGGCATCTATAAAAAATTGTCAGTATTCACAGGAAAGGAGATAGATACCGCTCTTAGACAATGAATTTACTTTATTTTTACTATTTAACAAGATTTTATCACATTTGTTAATGTTATTTATGGAGGTTTTAATTAGCCTTTACGATAATTTTTCTGAAGATGCTCAAAGATATTAAGTCAAAATTTATATTTTCAAAACAAATAGCCAAATTTTTCGAAAATATTATTGTTTAATTACTTGTTTCTGGATGCTGAAATACCTATTCATTTGCGATATTTTAAATATTTCATGTTTTTAAAAGAATACAAGGAATTCTTTAAAACCATTTCATTTAATATTTTTACCATATATAATATCAGCCATGAAGTGTAATCTAGTTTTCAAACAATGTGGTTTGCTTGGTGTCTGATGGTATCGTCTCTTTACTACAAAATACACAAATGTGTAAAGGGATTTGTTCGTCTTGAGTAAATTTATAAACTGTAAATGTTGATTGCTGAACATAAACAGTACTTAAATAGCAATAATATCACGATACCATTTCCTCTATCTAAAATAGTATTCCTCACGAAAACAGAACAAACTAATGGTGCTTTCTATAACAGATTATAAATTTATTAGCGAATTGCTGCACTGCGGATTGTTTTAATAACTGGATATCATTGGTTTCATATTTAAATATGTTACGATCAATTTAAGCATTTATTTAAATACCAAACAGAATATATTGTTGTAATTTAAATTCAACAAACATAATACAATGTTCACGTTATTTTATTGTATTCTCTATAATTCATCATCAGGCTTATTGTCGTCGTATTGATTTAATTTTATTCAGTCATTAGAAGATAATACGAGGAAATTTTTCAATTGGAATTTTATTAAAAATAAGTATTCATGAATGCACTACATATTAATATTTTCCGTATACATATTAAAATATGTCAATATATTTTTATAATATAACTAAAATTTTAATGTAATAGATCAAGTTTTTGCCTCAAGTCTTTAGTTTATTCAATTAACGTTACTTTGTTACTATTTTGCACTATTTTGTTTTTATAATATATACAAATACAATACACTTATTGACCAAGCGTCAGTTCAAGTTCATTTGTGCTACTTGAACGCCCGAAGATGCCGAAAGGCGAATCCTGAGTAGTTAACGAAAAAATGTGTTGAAGTGTACAAAATTTAAACGACACAAAATTAAATATTGAAATTCCACCAAGCACCTTTAGTTAAAATTTTAAATTATACAATTTATAATTAGAAACAAAAAAATATTTTACTCTCATCAATTCTAATAATTTTAATTACAGTTTGATCCATACATATTGCATTACAACTTTTTAACATTCTGAACTCATTATATGACAGTTTTTTTTTTCAATTACTTGTTATGTATACGAGGAAGTAATGAGGAATTTTCGTATAACTGAAAATAACTGATAGCTTACATTCCACCGAGCCCTTTTATCAAATCGATTGCTACAGTCTCGCAATTCTGCATGATAGTCATATTAATTACATATACCACGTTTTAATATAGTGGCATACATATTCAGTTTATGTTAACCTATCGCAATGCATTATGCACCCACTTATTAAAACGGTGTACATAATAATAAATGCTGCAATATACATTCACTCTTTGCTTGCATCAATAGCAAAAAAGTAGACTGCATAGTTGTACATTGTGCATATGTGTCACGAACGATTTTAAATGATATGTCAGATTCTGGTCTTGTATTCTGAATCATAGTTTTCTACCTTTAGCCCAAGTTCTGTTAAAAGAGAATTCAATTGATTTCATGTAGAAATTTCTTTTGGCAGAAATTTGAAATCACCATTAACGCAAATATTTTTCGGATGAAAATTTTTACCAGTACCAACTTTAAACACTCGCCCAATACGTTCGATCCTTGTCGTGAATGTACATATATTGTGTTATAAATGTATTAATTTGTACAATTTTACTCAAAATTTACCATCACACACAATCTCACTTTCTTGTAAAATATTTTGGAATAATGTCACATTCACTTTTTGGGTTAGGCGTATTATTCAAAAAATATTGTATAGATAACTGTTTCAAATACTTATAATGTCGTGAACATTTTTTTTTCAAAACAGAAGGGAAGAAAAAGTTAAAATATGTACCTTAGTATGTAATATTATCGTCAGAATAAAATATAAGCCGTTAACTTCTAAATTACCCAAAACGCAAAAAGCGCATTAAGATTTACTAAAATATTGTAGAAACATTCAACAGACTTTTTGTACTAATATCTCAATTTTAATTATTTTTTGGGCTGGTTTCACGCACGTTTTAAATTAAAACTGGAAACAGCTGTAAGTTATATATAATGCATCTCCACCAAGAATCGACAGTATTTATAAAACTGTATTATTATTTTAAAGCCACAATAATACTTTTAAAAATATAAGAATACATTTCTGCGTTCTCTTGTTTTGTATTATTATAAATTTACAACAGAAATAATTAAAGAAAATATATTATACATTTGTATTTTATTTGAGCCCAAAGGTTTCCTAAGTATATCTACAATTATGACGTCGATGGTGTGGGGGACACTATTTGCAGTTTGTTTCTAACGATAAATATTTCAGAATATCACCCATAATATTTATATATTAATTATTATCACACCACAAATCAAATAATGATTTTTTGGTGGCCACATTGAAAACTTTCAATAGATTTTCAATTATATTAAACGGACCAAAAAAGTATAAAATTTTTCCAATTTACAAAAATATTATTTCGTCCAGCCAAATCTGCAGATGTCTTTTTGATAATATCTTTCCAGCGTTTTTTTGTTCGAAGCTTCTTTTGTTAGTTATTTTTTGACATTCATCTTTTGTACAACTGAGATATTAGATTTTTAATAAAAGATCGCCTCGAGATAAAAAAAATCGATTACAGTATTATTATGAAGAAGCCATATTGGGTCACCGGGAAAGATCCTAGAAGTTTTACTTTCAAATATAATGGTTTTATTAATATCAAACTATGAAATAACTTTATAACTAAAGTCGTCAATGTTTTTTTAAATAAAATATATTCACTTATGCTTATAACTTTAGCAGTAGATATATTATATATTGTAAGTATATACCGATATAAGAATAGGTTTGATCAAAGCGTAAAGTAATAATATTTTTAGTTTAAAAATGATTTTATTTTTTTAGGAAGAGTGTAAGATGTATGATTGATTTATATGTTTTCTATATAAATAAATCTTTTTTATAATTTTAGTCTCATAATACTTTGAACGGGGGGGGGGTATTTTTATTCCCAACTTACATATTTGTTTCGATATTTTAGTATTATTTATTTAAATATCATGCGTAAGCGAACTTTGAAAATAGTTTAAATCAAAAATAAACTTATTTATTTATCATAGATGTCTTATTTTTTTAACACTTTAGTCAGGCTAAATGATTTTTCAGAGTGGATATTTTTTCAATGGCTAGCAATTGACACAAATTAGCAAATATTTTGTCGAGTAAACACACAGCGTAAAACAAAGCCACTGCGGTTATATTGATATACTATTTTCGAGTATGTATATATTTTTTTAAAAAAATATATTTCAACTTGCCAACGCCACTTTATCTCAACGAGTGGACAAATATTTACCTAGCACTTGCCACTTGCGATTTGGCTCAAGTTTTTTTCACGCTTGTGACGGTTGCGTAACTCACTGCACATTGATTGAGATCTTACCAATTGCCACACCTCATTAAAAATAAATCGAGACAAGGAGGCGTTTTTTGAATGGTGAAAAAATATTTATCTTTTGTCAATCGGACAGTGAGATCTTGCATGATTATACAGGATCGAACTTTATATTTTATTCTAATCCAATTCCGCTATGAAATAAGAAAATGCCACAATATCAATTAACAACTCATATATTAATCTTAATCAATATCATATCGTCACCTTACTGTCAAGAACTCTTAAGTTCGTTTGAGAAAAATATTAAGAGGAAGAAAAAAATATACAATTAAAAAACTGACCATTTATCATAGACATCCTCAACAATCAATGATCTTAACAATATTGCTTGAGACAAACAACTTTCGAATTCCATGTTTAAAACCAAAATTCTTGCATCTATTTTAATTTGTCAGTATATAGACAGCATAAAAGTCTAGACTCTAGCTAGACTTTTATGCTATATCTAGAGTAATGAAAATTTGATTACATTTTTTAGGATAAATTTCATATCTACAGTAAAACGGACTATCGAAGTTTACTAATATTGTTTTATTTGAATCCAATTTTTTTTATTATAGGCATTATATTAAAAAAAATACATTTGTACTAATTCCCACTTTTTTCATCAGGGACATAAGATCAGGAACAATTTTTCTCATGACGATTATGATCAGTTCATAATGCTCTTCATGAGCAAAACCGATCCTGATCTTAAATAAATAAAACTGGGAATAAATATAAATGTGTTTTTTTTTTTTTTTGAATCTAATAATATTTACTTACATCTTCGATATTAAATTCAAATATTTTAAAATAAATTCAATTCAACCTTAAATAATTGGTTATTTATTATTTAAATCCGATATATATTAAATCATAAGCAAAACATGGAAAACGCTGCCTTCGTTTACTGAAACTGGAAAAACTACAATGAGACTACATTTTCGAAGGATTCGGCGATAGCTTTGCAAAAGTATTTTTTTTAAAGAATTTGCAATGATACTAATTAAACACGCCACCGCCCCGACCCTTATCTCATTATACAATAAACCGTTAGTGGAATAAAAAGCTAAATAATGCATCAATCAAATTCCGCCGGTTTTTTCCCACCAACAGATATCATTGTTTCTAAATTGTAAGCTTAGCATTTAGACTTTAGAAAAAAACCGAATAGCTCAAAAAAGTGTAGTGACATTTTATTTCTTAGTTCAGCCCTGGCCTCGATGCGTCAACACTGTTTCCAATAAAATCTGGAACAATGTTGTAAATGTTAGACAAGATAAATAAAAAAAGATGATTAAAATTAAATCTTGATAACTTCGTAAGCATGTGGCATAATTTCATGGTATAAATATTACATAACACCAAAACAAAAGTCACCGAATTTTGACATTACGAAACGCCAATTCTATGCATTATTTGAATAAAATCTTTTGTAATCAGGTCATATATTTATGAAATCTTTATTAAGCTGTTTATTTTCACTCATTATTCTTCTAATAATCTTCAAAGTTGCTGGTTGAAAGTTTAGACTATTGATATTGAGAGATTACTGTCATAATATTTTAATAACTACGCAAATGACTTGATAAATGACAATACTGTCAGATGCAAAATATTTACGACATCTGAGAACAGGGTTTCCCAACCCTAAGCCCGCGGTAAATTATGTATTTTTTAACGCTCTTGCAGGTCTATAATTTTAAACTGTACACAATTAAATCATTTAGTAATTATATATTATTTTTAAAGTAACACAGTACAATATTAAATACAATTTGATAAATTTGTTATTTACCTTTTTCGTTACAAAATATAATACGTGTTTCCATCTTATTCTTCTTCCTGAAAAAATCAAGCCACTGCATGCCCAGTTTTCACCGCAGACGTCTATTTTAAAGTACAGTAGTACACGGTCACTATCTAATTTTTTGAGGTGTCATGACTGACAACTGTAAAGCATAATAATATTATTTTTAAAAAATAATCATTTGCTTCTAATACCAGTAATCGGTACATTTTAACTGTTTTCTATTTTGTACTGTTTATATTGATGATTTCGATATACCTACTCTCATTTTAGCAATGACTAGTGCCATATATCCTCGCGTGCTATATGGCACTAGTCATTGCTAAAATGAGAAGCAGGCAATACGTCTCTTAGAGCAAGGAATCTTTGTAAGTTTTATTGTACTTTACACATCAAACTCGTTAACTTTTTATCACAGTATAATCACTTTAAATTTTTCAGATAAGGCCGTTAAATTAGATTTGGAAATGTTTTTGAAACATGAAAATTATTATATGTCTTAACATACAATGATCAAATTGATATTTAAAACTACTGTATTTATTTCTAAGACGTAGCTGAAAGTAAATAGAAGAAAATTGGGCAATAATTAATGAGACATTGTGAAGTGTGAGAAAATTTTAAATGTTGCAGAACACAGCTGTCATCTTGATGGATACAAGTATTCATATGATAATTATTTATCTAAGAGTTTTATTAAAACGACTTATTTCTCAACGCCATATACATTCTTTAGAATAAATTATCTTTACCGCCAAGTCACCGGACTCAAACTGACCTCAGAAAAACCTTCTTAAATCTTTTGTGGTCGCTCTGTAACAAAAACAAAATATGAGTTATATTGCAATAGATATAATCTCAGGCCCATTTTTAGCATTCAAATTAAAACGTTTATGCGTAATTGCTGCGCAGTCATCAATATTTAAAACTGGCAAGTTATTTTGATTGATATGTTAATGGCAAATAAACAATTTCATAATAAGATTTTAAAAAACTTACTGATTTGTTTATTGTACAGATACATCTGATTGTTGTATAGATACATCTGAAAAGATTTCTGCTTTTCCCATCCTAGGGGGCTAAAATTATTTTCTTACACGTTTTGTACATGATAACGCTGAATTCAGCTGTTTTCTTCTGATCTATTTTACATATTGAGAACATTTATCATTTAATTACTTGACATTGTTACTTATGATAAGTTGCAGCTTAGTTGACACTAAATAACATTCTAAACAAAAATCAATCATTTAAAGTAGATCACAATATTAAAATATTATTTGAAGATTTTTTGTAAATTGTATCAGTTTTTCGTGACAAATTCAAATAAATAAAAAACTTGAATATGCCAAAAGATTGCTTGGTAGTCAAACAATTTATTGAATAGTTCCATTTTATAAAATATTTTTTCACTTTTAGGGTGTTGACTGTCAATACTTGGTGAAAAGACATTATATTAATAAAAACATAATACTCCTTTGTACTTTATTAAACTTTATTTAAAAGGTTAGGATCGATTTCGCTCATTGCGAGTAAACTTAATCAAGCATTCTCATCAGTTGACAATGCTCGCAATGAACGAAACCGGTCCTGGCCTTTTAAATAAAGCGAAATAAAGTACCAAGGAATATCGTCTTTTTATTAAAAGATTTTTTGTGAAGAGACGTTTTATTTTACGAAGATGTTATAAAGATAGTACAGATTTTTTAGTACGTATTTAGGAGCTCAAAAAACAGTATAAGGGAGATGACAAATGAATTAGTTTTTCTTTTTTGTTACTTATGGTAAATATTTTTTTTCAAAACCAATCTGTTTTATATTTGATAATATGTAAGGTTTTATTATGTATGTATTTATTATTTATGTGCCAGGTTTTGGAAGATGTGGCCTCAAATATTTTGTCATACATTATGTTCCAGTTGAAGTACAGGTGGGCCAAGCGTAAATCTCGTTTCCTCTTACTCAATATAATTATCAGTAAAACCTTGTTCTGCATACATAAATAAAAATCTTTAATTTGCATTAAATTATGAAAATAATAAACATACCAGATTTATATATACGTGTTATATTACTTACGAGGAATTTTATATATGCTGTATAAATTATCTTAATTAATTGAAGTCAATACAGGAAAATATTACGATTCAATTCTTATAATAGTTTTTTATGCATCTAAATGCAAGAAAAATTGTCCATTAAATTTATGATAAAAACTTGTTAATCTCAATGATTATGATATTAAGAAAAACAGTTTACAAAAATATGTATTTGGCATGAAAAAATATCTTAATAATTTATTAATAAATATTTATAAATATCTATAAATTATTAATAATATTTTTTAATAAATATTTATTAATAAATTATTTATTAATTAATTAATTAACTTTGATCATGGGAAAAAGTGGCGGTGCACCAGAATTAATAGGTCGAAAAAAATATGTGGACATAATTTTTTTTTGACTTTTTCGGGTTACACTATTTTTCGAATTTTTCGGTTTTTACTATTTTGCAGATTTTTTCGTGGTGCACTTGCAATAAGCTCGCGGCGCGCCGCTTAAGAACCACTGAAGCAGACTGTAGGGAAAAGAATTGTATAAATTACTTTTCTACCAAAAACTTCCGTATATATTACATAAGGATTGATTAAAAGCGGAAACACGTTGAAAATATTACAGTTTTCTCAACAGGTGATCGGATAATAAATTTAATATTAAAACGTTATGACATTGCGTTGTAAATGGAAGTGTAAAAATTTGAATAAATTAATTATGAAATAACATTTACCGTTAAATTAATAACTTAGTTTTTATAAATAAATTACCCGGATTTCCACTTCCCGATTAAATTACGCTGATTTAATTTTTGTTGATAGATGATTTCAAACATGGTCAGCTCAAAAAGAATAAATAATTAATGATCAGAAGACAGTTTCAATCTGCATGTGATTGATTAATGACGAACGAGCTGATGAACTATATTGATGAATTATTATAATACGCATAAAAAGTATTTTCAAATATTTTAATACCAATATGCAGTTATAAAACGTATTTTATCAGAAATTTATGACTTCAAAGACTTCGTCGAGTGGTCAACGTCGTTGGCTACCGCTACGGAGGTCACGGGTGCGAATCCCATTACGGGCAGTTTTATAAATTGATTTTTCAATCGATTTATGAATTTATGTTCAAAGGCATCGATGTATGTGATGTCTTGAATTCCCCCCTTCCACCCATCCTATCCTATGAACGGGGCGTATCGAGAGCGATTAGCTAATCACTAGTCCTGTCCTAACCCTTTCCTTATATTCCTACTCTCTTTGGAAAAAGAGAGGTTGAGCAACTGAGCAACAAGCAGTTCTCGTAGAAACACTTATGCTAAGATAAACACCATTAGGAGTCCATATGCTACACATTGGCAGCGGACATGGTAAAAAAAATGTTTTGCAAATATGGTTGAGCTTATACGAAGTTGGTCACTCACTGTGTGATACATATTTGAACAAATATTCATTTTTTTATTATCATTTGAAAACAGTAATATTTCGACTTCAAATCGCCTTATACGAGGTAACAAACAAAACAACATGATAAATGTTGATAAAAGTAGGTATATACTTCAATGAATACGTTGCAAATATTATGTAATTATTAATGTGAAAATATTTCTTTCAATTACGGGGCTGGTATAATTAATTCACCGCCAAAAAGAATCGCCGAGTAAAATTTTGGTAAATATTAGTATTTTTTTGTAACAGTGTTTCGTAAAATTTGAAACTTCTTTTCCACTACTTTGATTAATTATTATTCTTTAAGCTTTTGAAGCAAAATAAGTTTTTTTTAAGCCCTACTTATCACAGGTATTTTGTGTTGAAAAAAGGCTTTAACATTTTTCTTAAGTAAAACAATTCATAAAATATTGATTTTTGACACATTTCAATTCTATAGAGATATTTTGTTGTGATCATGTCTACTCTAGATTTAAGGCATATACACCAAGTTGCAACGTCTGTTACTCAAGTAAAAATTACTATCAGTGGAATTCACATCATTAAAAACAAAACAAAAATATTTTGTAAGTCAAATACAAACTATTATCACTAATAAAAATTATAAAACATTTTTAGTACTTTTTCCACATAAAATTTATTGAATTAGGACCGGTTTCGCTCATAGCGAGCATTGTCAACTAATAAGAAATACAATGAAACAGTGATATTTATACAAAAGTTAAGTAAGAAAAACAAGGTATGACAAACAATTGGTATTACAACTAAGCAAATATATTGAAGCAAAATACAAGAAAAATAAACTCTAAATAAAAAGTTGAAAATCTCTTAGCAATGCAAACTATTAGATCAAAAATCAATTAAGTATGAATCATCATTAAAAAAGTAAAAGCCAAAAATGAGTGTATATAATAAATAAACAAATCTTTATATCTGTCAACCATAATTAGATGTGGAAATTCCAGTAGAGTTCAATCCAAAAAAATGGATTCCTGCAAAAAGATTAAAGGCCGTATCAATTCTTACAAAATAAATGCAAACTTAGAAAAAATAAAATTCTAAAGAAATAAAAATTTACAAAAAAGAAATATAATAGGCTAGATTATTACCAATTATTACTTATGTTAAGTTTGTTTTAGTATACATTTTTTTCTTCTTAAATACAATGATATAATAATATAAGCACAGTAAGTATTTGGCCGTACGAACGTAAATGCATTAGTTATTCTATTGTCTATTGACATCCTATATTACACGCTTCTCGTGTAAAACAATTCATTGTTTCTCGCGTATTTGCACGGGAAGTAGATCACACTTGACACTATTAACCTTCATCTCCTGGAGTCAGCAATGTATTTTCTCAGTGTGAACTGATTCTTAGTAAAATAACAGATTTTAAAATGACTTTCTTACTTCTAATGCTGCGATGAAATGGATCTTAAAGGTAAATTTATATCATTTTACTTACTTTAACTGCCCAAGTGAACAAGGACACTTCTTACACCATTAAAATATCAACTTCTGATCATTTATGTGGACATAGGAAATTTCTTGATGCAAATTATGATGCAACACTACGTAGACATAAAAATTAGCTTTCTTTCCATTAATTTTAAATCGAATGACATATGGATTTCTGGAATAAAACAATGAGTATTTTAAAGTATTTTCTAATTCTTGACTCCAAATGGCCAAATTCTGTTTGAGGCTTGCTTAAAATTAGCCGCATGCAAACTGACACTTGTATATGAAACTGCGTACAAATTTCAATCATCCTCGGTGTAATTGAAAAGGATTATCGCTTGCACTGCATTGTAAATTTAATTCGAATCACAAACGCATGACACTGCAAAGAGCTTAAAATGGAATTAAACCATTGCCAACTGACATTGGCGCAGATCCAAGTAAAAATTAAATAGTACTGCAAGATTTACTCTATATTGAATTACAAAATTAATGTGATATATGACGTTCTTGCAGCCAATTTTAATGTATAGGAATTTATATGATATCTCATTAGAGTTGGGATAGCTTAGAATATTTGAAAATTCTTATCTATTTAAATACAAATATTTTCATTTTTCTTATATGACTTAAATCTACTCACTTTTTATTAAATATTGACGGAAATTTCTGTTAAAAAGAAAACGATTATTTATAAATAATGTTTACTCAAAAAAAAACAAACCACTTTTTTGTAGTAATTACAATTTTATTTAATTATATCAGGATTGGTTTTTCTCCTGTTCTTGGCCATATTAAATAAAAGTGGAATTAAAACAAAATAGTGTTTTATTTCGATTGATTTATCGATTTCTGTTCGAAGGCATGGGTGTTTGTGATGTTTAAAAATTTCCTCCCACTTTGTTTGATCCTTTAATAACTGGGTGTAGCGAAAGCGATTAGTTAACCATCAGTTCTGCCCCTAACCTTACCTTTCTATTCATAATACTGTCATTAAAAAAAAGAGAGGTTGAGTAACTGAGTAACATATAGTTCTCGTAGAAAAACTTCATTGGGACGCCATACGCTACACGTGGATAAAAAGTGTTTTTTTTCCATGGTTGACAGCAGTGGCGGGTGGTGACAAAAATATTAGTGCAAAAAAGGATTTACCTAATTACCTAAGATCTGAAATTCATCCTCCGCTTCATGGATTATGAAAACACTACAACGTGAATATCAATGCCCGATATTGACAATATGAACTACAGTGAAAACCTTAAAAGTGATTAATGAATTTTTATTTTACGACTAAATAAATAAATGGTATCGGGTTTAAGGTATTTTATTCAGTTAATATAATATATTTTTTGTATTGAAATGAGCAAACTTTATCCATTTATTGCTGATGCATATAATGTAACCACTATCAATAATCGTGGAAATTCTCAAATATGCAAACATCGTTCATCGGCAAGACCAGAGTGTAAGCTTTGTTTTCATGCAATCGGATATTAGGATAAGTACTTTGCATCCCTGAAGCACTTATCCAAACATGATAAATATAGGTATCTAACGGTCAGGTTTAACTGAATTTGCATTCGTATATACGCCACACCAAATTGCTAGTGAACGTAATCCAATTTATCAAAAATTGTAAGTGCTAAAAATTGCAATTTATATATTGACTGTGGAACCACACATACAAAATTTTACAAGACACCAAAAACGTTTTTTGATGATTTTGAGCCAAAGTGAAATTATGAAATATACACATAATTGAAGTGCGTGGAGACTGATAAAATGGCTTAAAATTGACTTTATCTGGTATTAATTGAATTTAATTGGCTTAAAAAAATCTTTTTTCAAGTCTTTTTTCCTGATTACAATTTCCACAGGCCCTTCTTATTCAAATATAAAAGCTAAATTTAAATACTACTTCAACATTTTCAGCTTACATCTTTTAATAGAAAATGTATTAGGTTGTATACATTGTAAATACCGAAAAAGCTCTTTTGAAAAAAAAATGTGAGTCTTTCTTCCTTTCCACAGTTGATTTGGTAATATATCGGAGGAAACTATCTGCTGTACTATTTTTAAGTGACCATAGTCTTGTAGTCGAGTGGTCAATGATTTACTGTAGTCAACTGGTTTGATTGCGGTGTCCACAAGTACAAATCACTGTTAGGACAAAGCTATTAATTATTTTTTTAGTCGATTTAAGGACTTGTCTTTAATCATTATTTATTCTGTAAAACCAGCCAGCCAATGGGGATCCACTGGGAAGAGCTTTAACAATCTTTAAAAATGTTGTTTCGTATATTGACATATTCTGTGTGGAGGTGAGTGAGTTCAAATGAACACTTACCTAGGTGGACTTTGTCAGTTGACTTCCTAACCAATTTCTAATTGTAATTATTTTCCTGCTATTAGTTTTGCAGTGCTTTTTTACATTGAAAAATAAAAAAACTCATAATTTGGATGTAATTTTTTTTTTTATCTATATTGTGTTTTATCTTATTTTTCGGTTAGTGTCGTTTTCTATCGAAGAAAAGTTAATTAACTTCTAACGCAATTCGACTCCTAATAATAAGCTAGTTGTATTAGTTCGTCAACATTTTCAAAATCAAAATATTTTTTTGCTGATTTGTAAAAAGTAATCCTTGTAAAAGATTGTCTTAAATTTATTATTAAAAAACTAGTAAAAAGTTGATTTCTAGAGTATTATAGAATTATCTCCGCACGAAGAACGCAGTGAAAGAAAATTAAAGTAGCCAAATAACTTTGAATAATTTAACTATTCAGAATTCGTGATTGCATATTTAAGTTGTAAAAAATTCCAGTTCATTACTGAAGTATTAAACTTTTCAACAGTGTTGCTAATTAATAAAGTTTATCTTGAATTCATTAGAATCTAAATGAATTCATTTTTTTCGTTTCAAATTAAGCGTCTGTCATTTGACGACACGAATATAATTTTAGGTTAGAATCTAATCTAAAACTGTATTACAGAAATATATCAATGTCACGACAAAGAAAAATAACATCAATACAAAATTAATTAACGCGTGGTATTTTATCTAAACTCATTACGCCGTACAAAGAAAATCAATCTGTTCTATGCAAATTTTTCACAAGGTCGTATAATTATATCAAAAGCAATTAATATTGCTTCAAGTCATAACAAATGTATCAACTATTACAGGACTTTGAAAGACATTAATTTGAATAATGAAGGCCATTAGTCATTAATTACCCTTTCTAGTTTATTTATTATGACCAAGGTTCGATATAATATTATCATTCATTTTATAACGAATTAAAACGATTTTAAATGTCAGTCAAATAATTTTGGGCGTTTTCATATTCTTAAACATATTTATTTATTTAATAGATTACTCATCTTTTAATTATATCATGTAGAAGATTATATCTTTTTGAGTTACATGACTGGGCCTTCGAGAGGTGAAGTTAGCCAACTAGTATAGTGGTAAAACTTTTTTTTTAGACTTTTGAGTACAATCACGTCTTTATTTGGTGTTTTTGATGGGTTTCATATTTTTATTTTACAAATATAACGCTATTGTAATGGAGTTTAGCTGAGGTTACTTCACTTTTACGATACTTTAAGATGTGTAAAATATTACAACGCATCTATCTTTTTTTCTAAAATGCCACTTGGTTCACTTCACCTCTAATGGGCCCAATTGTATCGTATTATATTTGAACTTGCATGAAGTAACCTTTATAATATACGTACATAAGTATGGTTCATAAAAAACGTTTTTGGAGTTAAAACAATCAATAAATCTATCCAAATGAGACTTATATATTTTTCATCAATTAACATTTCAAAGGTACGAGATCCAATACAATATTTAAAAAATGAGTCTTTAAAATGTTTGAAACATTAAAAAGTCAAAAATTATGTTAAGACATTGAAAAGTATAAAACTAAGTTTATTTAAGAACTAACTAAAATTATTTAGGTGTTTAGTATTGAACTCTTGAAGAATATGCACAAATGTTATCTTCAAAGCTTAAAACTGATGCCAAAATAGCTTACAACAGTTGATTAAATTTACAGTTACTTTAATGTTAAAATGTAAACATATTTTAGCATTAAGTTTTTTTATTTTGTAGTTTGTTCGTTCGCAAATAAATACTTTTTAAATTTTTAACGAAAATGTAAACTAAATCATTATAATTCGTTTTGGAAACACTTTTCATTAGAATCATTGCGCTAATCTGCTATGTAGATTTGGATGATTTAAAAAATACACACACCCTAACTGACTGGTGTAGAGAATGAGGCAATAACGGTGTGTAAACGATATGTGTAACGGGCATGAAAATGCATTATGCACCCATTAACTGTGCAGTTCTCAACACAACATACACAAATATGTTATATTATGCACCTGCTTTACAGTCAAAGTAACCTTATATTTTTAATGCGGTGATATTGATACTTTCTCTTCCATTGAGTATAAAAATCATACTCTATTGTATATTAACCATCTCAAATGCTTAAAACATTAGGTCACATGCAAACCTGATTAAAAAAATATATTATATAGATAATTAGGCTTATTTATCCGCTGTTAATTATGTTTGCTTCCATTGTAAACTATAGCATGGCCTCTTAATGTAGCTTCAATTAAAATAAGGGAATTTTTGAAAATTATATACTAATAATTATTCGTTTGAGCTCTTTTTTGGAGAAGATTAGAATAGAAATATATGACTAAGACAGGGTTAGTGGTAAGCTTATCTATTCCTTGCTTTATGGGGAGAGTTTTCATATCGCAGACATACATGCCACCGAACATAATCTTTACAATTGGTTTCATTGTTACTCAATCTCTTAAAATTATTTAGAGAGTGTGGATATCAGGATATGGCTAGAACAAGATCAAGATTAGAGGTAAGCTCACCACTCTCTTCTCACCTTATTTTAGGATTGTATAGTGGTAGGAAGGTATTAAAAATCGAAATTATTTAAGCAGAATAAAATACCACTTTTATTGCGATTCATCATGTGACGGTGATTTTTTCTTTTTAATGTTAAATTATTCAAAATTTTATTAGGACATGCAAGTAATAATAATTCATTCCTCCAGCGGTCGACAACCGAATGTATCGTGGACGCAACACCGTGAAAGAAGCGATGATCTGTGAATAAGTTGTTGGTTCATGATGTTGCATCGGATTCAGTTCACTGCATCTGGTTATCATGCATTTTACGTAAGCATACATTTGACCAGTAGCGTAGCATTTCTAGGTCAGTAAACATTTAGGAATGTTGGAAGTTATTACTTTTTATTTGAAAGCTAACGTATAAAACCATTTTAACAATCAATATTATTTTTTACTTTTGTAGATAAACTCAATTTGTATATCTTTAACCCTTCAGTGCCAAAAATAGATTTTTGCTGATTCATATTCAATGTGCCGCAAATGAACAAATATATAGATGTAAAAACTGATATAATTTTGAAACCAGGGATTGGATTTTTTTATTTGAAATATAACTCACGAACCGGCTTTATCGGTGCTATATGGTAACACTACTAGTAATTTTAGTACTATGTTATAGTTTTTTTTTGCCAGTTGGACATGTGGCTTCATATAAAAATATTATGTTTAGAATTTGTCAAATTCCAAAATTCTATTTTATTTTAACACTTCGTATTAAAAATAAAAAATAAATTCTTTAAAAGTCAACAGTTTTTTTTTTGATTGTGTAAAATACGATAAAAAGTATTTATTAATAAAATTTCAATCTAATCTTTATAATAAATCAAGTTATTTTAATGAAATCAGTAAACTTTTGCTATTATAAATGGTACAAAAAGAGCTTGTGCTTGGCGTTTTGTGTAAGTTACCAGAACATGAAAGGTTAAATTTACATTCCTTTTTATCTACTATTTTAATATTTTAAAAAAATAGCATATGATTTTTTCAACCATTTTTTGAATTTGTTTGAAAATAAATGAAGATGGTCTGTATGTAATGCTTTCCTTTCCTATTCAGTATTAAGATGAAGGTGCTTAGTGTAGATTTAGCGATTGTAAAGCAACTGGAACATTCCATACATCATCAGCGTTTCGTTCATTCATTATAATAAACTGATGTTTATTGATTGGTTTACAATTAATGTGCTATTGAATTAACGTTCCGATCGATCTATTGAAACTTTCTATGAAGACTCCAAGGTTTACCTTTAGCTGACAATTAAATCTATATGGCTTAAGAAATAAGTCAGTTAAACAAATCATACTATTATGTGTATATTCATAAAGTTTCAACGTGTTACTCAAGGCCGTTTTCAAGCTTCAAAAAAAAAATGTATCACTAGTTTGGATCATAACATATTTATTTCAAAATTAGACAAACTTAAACATATAAATTAAATAAAAATGTTGAACAGAATAAATAACGGTTACTGTAACTCAGTTATGCTGTATTCAGAATATCAAATAAAATTAATTAAAAATAATATACAACATTACAAATGAACATATAGTCTTCAGTTTCAGTTGGCCAGAAGTCACATCTTATCTAAACAATTTAAATATTAGAATAGCAACGTTTATCTATCGTCACATCAAGGAAATGCTAAATTTTGAAAACTTTACGAAAAATGACAAAAACTGTGTCTACACTCTACAGCCTACAGTTGTAAAAAAAAAATGATCACATTTTGCTTGAATTATCAAACCATCACTACTTTTGAAAATGTATTCAGATTTGGTTGTTAGATATATGACATAAGGAAAGTTTTATGTAAAATAAAAATATATTTTATCTAATAAGTTTTGAGCTAAGAATATAATCTATGTAATTTGACAATGTAGCTCCTGACCCCACAAGAGGTCCACGTACCCATATTTGAAGATCACTGGTCTATACGTTGTTGACATCGAAGTACCGGATTCTTAACAAACTGATAAAAATACAGTCAATCGCTCTTTAGCACCCCGTGCTATAGAGTGATTTTCTATATAGTATGCGTCAGTCCCTCTCACAGCGCCTCCTATAGGGCGGGTTTTTATAGCACTGCCCCTATCTCGGTGCTATATAAGGGTTGACCGTGTCTTCAATATCGTTCCGATTTTCCACAAATTGCAATAAAGTTATGCCACAAAATGGTTTTAATTTGGCTTAAGTGAAAATGTTTTCTTTTTGTAGCTTTATCTTCGTTTAACTGTTAAATATGTGTTCCTAATTAACACCTCCATGGCCATGATGCAGGCATAGCTAGTTGAGCCATTAAATCATTCAATATTTCTCTTAATATTGTCAATAAGTATTTATCATTTTAGGTATTCCTAGAAAAAGTAGTTTTACATTCAAATATATAACTATAAAATCAAAAAAAAATATGTCTACTACACAAAATTATCAATGTTGTGATTTACCGATCAATTTATCGATCTTTGAATGGTAGAATGCGATAGAGATATACGAGTTTACATTTGATAGAAGAACAAACATCTCAAATAGTTAAGAGCGAGAACAACCTATTATAATGATAAGTTTAACAGAGAACGCGATTTTTGCATCTTTACAAATAGAAGCAACATGTTGCAAGGGTTTCTATTATTAATATTTTTTAGCTTTTAACTTATGTTTAAATACTTTCAATAAAAAGTGAATCTGAGTTGACATCGTGGCTGGGAACGTGATTTTTTAGGACGGCATGTTACGGGTTAATCTGTGTGATAAGTGGATTTTCACACATTAAAAGTAAAAGTGTTTGTATGTTTTATTAATATTAGTAAACTGTTTTATTTACTAAACATATCTTTAATACACAATAGTTAGTAAACAATAAAGTAAATAAAGTTCGCGCGTATATGTAAAAATTACTTTTTGAATATGGTATTCCTTAATGTATTCTGATTGTATTATTACTGTTTTTGTAAACCAGAATATTACACGGTCACGTTATCTAGCTCACTGTTGAAATCATTACATGTTGTTCGTATAACAGTAAAACACGGTTAAATTTTGTCAGCAAATCCAATTCAATACAAATAGTCTGGATTATCTCATTTCTCATTAACCCCGTTCTCTTGAACATCGACGTAGATTATTACGAACATCCAACTAGATTTCCTGTACACATTGCGCTACGAGAAGCGCTTATCATAACTTTCCGCGCATAAGCTTTACTCTATATTGACAATGCACTCAATCCGGTATCGGAATACATATCAATGTAATTTTGCAATATCTGCAGTTGAAATTGTATTCGCTTGAAACATACTGAAATTTATTAACAACTAATAGGGATGTGATAAATTAATTGCATTTACCAAAACTACAAAAAGAAAAAAAATAACTTTTTTTATAATTTGAATGTAAAATCATAATTGTTGATCCACTTTTATTTAAATTTTAAGAACTACATTATGAAATTTGATTAACTGCCTACTCATTTATGTTTTTGTCTATGCGTCAATTTTTTTTGTAAATATGGAATCGTAAGAGATTAACTCAATGTGAATTTTAGTAATTCATTAGACATATACTCAAGAATAAATGACAGCACAAATAATCATGTGTTACTTCTCAAATTTAAACTGATTTTTTTTAAATTTGATGTTGGCTTATATCGGGACTTAAATCTAGACCCACCTGATCGGTAGAGCAAAGCTGTTAGCAACCAGACCACAGTGGGCGATTTCATTACAAATTCACATCCTTTTGTAAGAAGGTCGGGTCCATGCAATTAATTGCCTTTAAGTTACTCTCAAATGTCAGTTGGGGACAGTGTTATAAAATAAAACGAACAATGCTTAAAAAAAAAATTACACATTTGTTTACTGATCAATCACATTCAATTTTCTTGTGGTCTGTTATACACAAAAGAAAAAACAAATAAAAAATATTACTTTGACTATAGTGCCAGATTTTTACTTTTCCTAGAAATACATAGATAAGCGCTACTCCCTCAAAAATCAATATCTTGTAATACAGAAGAGAATTAAAAATATTTGAAAACACATTTAACGAATAAATTCAGTACCTAAAAGCTTTTTTAAAACTATTATTTGTCGATCTTGTCAACCGTCTGAAAAATCTTGGCTGAAAATATAATTCACTCTTGCTTTTTCATTCCTTTTATATAACTGTCATTATATGAATATTAAAATTTACTTAGTTTGAATATTTTTATGAATAAAATTGACAGGCGAATCTCATCACGAGAAAACGCAAGATTTAGTGAAGTAAAAGTTATGACAGCAATCAAAGCTTTTTTCCTTCTAAAGAAACTCAACGTACGTTTTTATGATAATTTTCTTACATTTTATTGACACTTCAGACTTTTGACAGTGTCATAAATTTAAAAGCAAAACTCTGTCGACGCGAAATTCAGAAATAAAAAAATGCATTCTTGACAACTTGCTCAAGAAACATTACTACAGCTATTTTATGGGAGGTAAATTTATGGGGCGAATTGACGAGATAGTAGCTGTTAGTATTATAGATTGACTCAACAGTATCTTTGTGAAAATTCATTTTTAATATAAAATTAAGATTGATGACTTTATTATTTTACTAGTTGTGATACTTCAGACCTGTCATACTCAACCTGTGGCCCATTTAGCCTCTATGTGTGTCCCAAGACAATCATACAGACTAGATGCTTTTCCGATATTATGTTCAAATGATTATTTTGATACAATTGTATTTTATGTATATACTAATATGTATGTATTATATTTATTTTTCTTATAAAACGTTTTAGTTTATTACTGGAAAGCTGCTCATTCACATGCTTATTTATATGTATACAAAATAATATATTTTGATATCACTAATATTATTATCAATACGTTGCCGCCGACGTAACATAGCAAAAGTTGATATGTGGCCCAGACAAAAAAAAAAGATTAAATAGGTCTGCTTAAGACTGCTAGATAAAATCATTCTAAAAATTATTCTCAAAAAGATGAAGTACGTATTATAATACTTAGTCATACGCCCAGTGAAATAACAAATTTGCGAATTTTAATTTTAAACTAACTATTAGTTCTTTTCTCACATCAATCAATCAAGCGCTCATAGTTGTTTTTGTTCTAAGAAAAACGTCACAAACTTGTGTTTTCACTAATAATTATTTTCTTTCTATTTTCTACCCTTTTTGTACATTTTGTACTTTGTTATAATTTACTTAATGTCAATTTTTATGACATCTATAAATAACGAAAAGCAATCTTTTTTCTTTCAAAAAGAGATGTCACTGTCTGAAGTGTTTATTCACTCTAAATTAAACATCATCAGTATGTTATACTGCAAGGTAAATACGGTCCCAACATCTTCACCTTCTTGTCAAAGTTCGACTTAACTTCCAATGTACCAACTGACGACATACTTGAATAATCTAGGCCTCAAGCAATTACGTCTTCTCTTGTGAAACGTAAATCCAGATGTATGTAATGACACGCTTCTCGAAGCTTTTGACCACTGCATAATTTGCACAGCCTAAGTTTCCAGCGTAATTACACAAGTCGAACAAATTTGCATTCCCACATTGGTCAACGTACCGCTTCATTTTAAATTCTCTCTACACGAAAATGTCTTGAGTTGACTATTTAATATTTAAATAATGTTGATCTTTGACTGCTTCTTTAACTAAGAATATTAAGATTAACTGCAATAGATATCTAACTTATAATTTTTGATCTTCTTAGAACATATTATGTATACTTCTTTGGCCATGTTCGCTCCTTATGTGGAGCATATGGCCGCCACACGGCACCTCCATGTTTCCCTGTCTTCCGCCAATTGCTTTGCTTCCTCCCATGACATGCCAGCATCCCTCAGTTCCGCCGAGTACATCCTATGGATAGTACCCGACGGACGTCCGGGACGCCGGAATCCCACCGGTCGAAAGAAAAGGCAGGCAGGATTGAGGCTTTCCGTAGGCATCCTCAGCACGTGACCCAGCCAGTTCCAACGTCTCTCCATAACCACAGACGTGACGGGACGCTGTCTTGTACGCTCCCTTATCTCTGAATTCCTCACAAAATCAAACCACCTCACGCCCATTATGCGACGCAAGCATCTATTCTCGAAGCTCAGTATACGGTTTTTCTGATTCTTCGTCAGGTGCCATTATTCGCAACAGTAAAGCAGTACCGGCAGAATGCAAGCGTTGAATAAGTGGCATTTAATTTTAATAATTAATTATGTATACAGTATATTATAATATAACTCTGGTCTGTAGCGCAGTGGTCTACTTTGTTGGCTTCCGTGGCGGATCTCAGCATGAATAGCATTTTTTGAAAAGCTTTATCGGTATATCGATGTTTTTGTGTCTGTGGGATAGTCATAAATGTCGCTGGTGTTCATGCCGACCTTCCGTACTCGATTTTTCAATCGATGTATCGATGTTCAAACGCATAGATTGTTTATGATGTCTAATGATATTATCGAGTCTTCATTATTACCTTTTTTACACAACTTCGTATACTTCAATATTGTTAATCAATCACTTTTTTCTCGGTTGTTTGTAGAACGTGTCTACTGTGTAAAAAAGAGTTGAATGAACACAATATAATAAATTGCGTGATTTTTGCATGTTTCCAACTACGCAACTGTTCCAAGAGCCGCTCGCAGCTTTTTATTGCGATAAATTTGACTTATATTGAAAATTAAAATGTGTTTTTCTCATGAATATTGAAAAATTGACCATGTGAAGTATTTCTCGTATATGCAGCTTGTATAAAAAATGCTAATTAAATTAATTAATTTAATTTAAATTTGTGTACCTAATACTTAGTTATTATGATTTGACTCTTTTTAATAAATGTATGAAAAACCTAAATGTGGCTGTCATGGTCCTCATGCGTGCCTACCCCTGTTATAGTCGTGGTTGAGTGATCATTTTATAAATGCATTTTTATCGTCAATTTTTTAAAACAAAATGCTGCCCGTTTCAATATTGTATGTGAAATATTAATATCGTCTATACATACTGTACCTATATTTATATATAACACAGTTGAAACGAAATCATTTTTCATGAATTAAAAAAGCCTTATCATATTGCATTGTGCGTAATATTATGATTCGAAGTGTTTGCATCAAAAAATACAATATTCGATATACACGTAATTGGAAAAACAATACATTGGCATGCAGATATCGTTGGCAAGCAAACAAAAAAACAAACGAATTGCGCATTCACACAACGCTGCCCATTCACAAATAATAATGTTTCCACTCAAATGGAGGCATGTCGCTTCAAACGCCTCTTGTAGGTTTTTCATTTAATATTCATAGACCAGTAAGTGACTATCAAACAGTGGGCTGCAACTGTGTAATATTTCACCTCTTGTTTAATTCTGTCACGTTGTATTATAATTTTGATATAGTACACGTTTAAACATATCATTATTTAAAATAGAATCGATCAAGTTTTGTACATTCACGTACGAACTGGGTTTCACAATTCTGTGTTGCACAGACGAACAACTGACCCTTGGATAATAGTTTTATTGTGAATATACATATATACAGAGAGGAAATTTAGATGCCATTGTTTTCCATACGTAATTTTCAACATTCAATATAACATTTATTACCATTAAATCTTTTTTTTTCATTTTACATTAAGTAATACACAAATAAAGTAGTATAAACTTTTCGGTGATCACTATATAAAAGAAAACAATTTATTTTAACAGAGAAAAACTTTTAATCGTAATCTGGATTAATTTTACTTATATTTTGATTTAAATATTGTAAATGAACATAGTTTCTGTAGATTTTTTAAATCACAAAGTGTGGTTATTGTTATATTCTTTTACCTTGTCAATGTATTTGTCTAAATTAATAATAACTGGTTATGAAAGAGGCTCTTATGTCAATTAAATAACATTAATCTATAATATAAAGAAATGTGGATTTCTGGTTAAAAAACTGTACTAGGAAAAATAATAATAAATGTTCAGTTTTTTCTGCGATACTTACTATAGTAACTTGAAAAGATCACAATTTTTGATTTGCCATAGTTTAAAACTTAGAGTGCAATATGTATAGTGAAAAATATTGAAATTCTATAATGACATGCACGAATGAATTTGAGTGATCGGATAAAAATACATCAAAAGTTCTTGCCTAGCCAAAGACTGATAGGTGATTGTAAGAATCTGATTGCCATTCATTAGCTTGTCTGGATATTGATAATGATAACAACTATTTAAAACGAAGACTCAAGATTGAAGATATAAATTATAATATTCAACGAATTGTTTGTGTTCTAAAAAACTTCTGAAACAACTACATCATCATTACTTCTTGATTTAAGTCCCTGCCTTAGTATTTGTTAGTTAAACATTATTTTGCATTTTAAAAAATGACATGTATATGCCAATCATTGGTGAGTCTTAATAAGTGACTATATGGACTATCTGTTCAAACCTGCCACATAGATGTCATTTTAATTCAGTTTATAGTATTGCGTATTGCAAAAGATTCTTTTTTATGATTGATGACGACCATGGTGAAAACATATGAAAGTATTTATATTAGTTACAAAATTGAGACAGACCAACTAATAATTTTCGGAACAAAGATCATATGTAGATATATATTTTTACGATTCTTTCTTCAACACGTTTACTGCTAACTGAACTGTGAGTATATTGGAATTGCATCAAAAATGGTTCAGATATAGATGGAGAATAGTTGTGTGCTAGGGCTTAAGGGATACAATGCTCAGCTGTTTCATGAAGCAGCAATTTCAATAAGCGATACAATGCGCCTAACTCGATATGTACAGCAGACGATGCATGTGGACGTGACATCAAAAGAATCACGATTTAAATGACCAGTTATTTAGATTTATATTTTTTCAAGAAGTATATTTATTCTTTCATAATATTTTGATTTATCAAATAAGAAAAATATTTATCTTTCGTAAGAAAATTTGAAGACCATAGATAAATAGACCACCAAATGTAAATATTTACCCTCTTGATATTTGAGAAAAATAAAAGCGGTATCTTTAGAGAACCAAAGAAATATGCGGATGAAAATAGTTATTTTTTGTAGTCAATGGTGTTTTGGAAGATATTGAAAACCATTGGTATTATCGTATACAAGGTTGCGCCAGTTCCATTTGTGGAAGGGCGCAGTGCTATGCGATGCAGCGAAATGCAGTGCCGGATGACAGGGACATTGCAACCAAATGCATTCAAGTGCATGTTAACTGCAAATCGTACTTAACCCCATACAACCTGAAAAAAATCGCAGAATAAGTTTATTAAAATGTGTGGCAAAGAAAAATTTAGGGTACCCACAAACAGAAATCTTAACCAAAATTTTTCTGAATTATTGTTCGTTTAAAAATATTTTATCAATACAAACCATTCTGAGCAGGCTGTGATTGTCTGGGTTTTTTCGTATTATACTCAAAATGAGTACGTTCGACTTTAACCATGGCGCATACTAGACACATTAAAAATCAATATTCTGTGATGCTTCACTGTATGAGTATAATAATATAGTGACTATAATTCGGTATTACAAAATTTAGTTCAAGCAATACTTATAATATCAACGTATTTATAAAAGTGTGTTTTTTTTCGGTTTTATTCTGTTTTTTTAAATTATTTATACAGTTTTCCTAGCTGTGTCCAACGTGACCAACGTCGTTGGTTTTGGCTACAAAGGTCACGGACTCGAATCCTAGTAAGGACAGCTTTTATAAATTGATGTATGTATTTCTGCTCGAGGGCATGGATGCATGTGGTGTCTTGAATTCCCCCTCCTACCCATTCCTAAACCCCTTAACATCTTAAAATAGCGATTAACTAACCAATAGTACTGTCTTAGCTCTATCCATTCTACCCCTACTATCTTTGGAAAAAGAGAGGTTGAGCAACTAACTTACAAGCAGTACTCGTGGAAACATTTCTGTACGGATAAATTTCATGAATAGTGAAGTATATGGCTCCACATTGAGAGCGGAGATAGTTAAATAATATATTTAACAATACTCTAATAAGACCAAATATATAAGATGGTAAAATTGTGATATAAATTTTCATAAACAGTAATAGTGTGCTGTGAAGGGTCTTCGCAATTTTCACAATGTATGGCCAAGAGAGATGAGATAAAAACGACATTGTCAGTGTAATTTTTGCATCAGCTAGTTACGATGGTTACATTATGTATGCAAGTACAAATAATAACAAATAGACTAAAAGTTAACATTGCTTTGTGGACAATCCGCGATGTTTTTTTTTATTCAGTGATTTACATAACTTAACAGAGAATCATTTACATGTGTGAAATTCAATAGTAAAAAAAACATTTAAAGATTGTATGTTTCCATTATACAAATACATAAAAACACGAAAGAAGTTAGTTTAAATATAAAACAAAACCTTCCAATTTGGTTAGAAAGCGGAACCACATATTTAATCAATAAGATGATTAATAAACGTTTTTCTTAAAGCATGCCTAAATAAGATTATTCAAACTACATCAACACTTTTTTAACTGGATGTAATATAAGTAAATAATTAGCCTAAATTTCAAGGAAGAAACACGTTTTGTTAAATGACCTTCTATCTCTTGGCATATAGCATACACAACTAACTCATTTTTTTACGAATTCTGAGATAAAACTAGGCTTTTTTACCCCTGGGTTGACTAAACGACTTAAAACTAAGTTTCCAAATGAAAAAAACATAAGCAAGCTATAGCACAAGGAAGGCAGCTGCTATCATAGGTAATAGATACCACAATAATTTTGAGAGCCCCACAGATTATTATTTACTGAAATTTAGCAAAAAAAAACTTAATTAAAAATTTCTTAAGTAAGAAATGTCATTTCATATTTTGTTATACGTAGCCCTGGACATTTAATGCGGACATTTAAAAAAATATCTGCCTCACATTTTCTCTTTAATATTAACAAGGATTTTATCTTCTAGTAGGCATAATGGAAAAAGTTGTGTTATAAAAAATCAATTCTTTTTGAAATTTCTGTAGTACGGTTGTTTTCAAAGTAATAAGATAATGATTCATAGATTTAAAATATCTCCGAAGAATATTTATGCTTTAGTATTATTGTGACAGTAAAATTTAATAAACTTTGTTTATGCTTTATGTTGAAGAAAACTTTCATTTATTCTTAGAATTCAGCTTATCTACTCATAAAATTTTATCACAACTTTATTCAACTATCTAGCATTACCGTTACAGAGGAACTTTGGGTAATATAACAACCAGAGATTTTATTGCAGCGACAAAATATACTTTAATTCCTGCGTCATGACAACTGAGAAAACAAAAACAAAATATAAATGTCGTAAAAGCTCGAAAGATACCACTGTTTTTTGGCTATAAAGAAGCAATGAAAAATGAATAGAGGCTATTAGTAAAGCCTAGGCGTCGCGGCGTCGAGAATGTGACGAAGCGATATTTCGACGCCTTCAACAGCTTTAGGTGGTATCCGGTCTTTAGTATTCATACACACAGTGGTGCCAAACTGGACGTATTTGTATCCCCTTTTTCATGAAACATATTTCTTTTTATTATATAGCTTTTTCATAATTTCGAAAAGATTTTTCGGTAGATATTATCACAAAAGTAAATCAACAATTCAAAAATAAGACACTATCTGTACTCATTTTACATTAATAATTTTTGGTTAAAACCAGATTTGCTCATAGCAAGCATTATTAACCTATTTAATATTAATCGATGCAAGGCTATTTATTCAAAACTAAGTTTTTTTGTTATTATAAAATATATTGTAATATTTTCCAACTTGTGATAATAATTGTTCATGAATTACTGTACTAATTTAATGTGTAATATATCGATGGCTCACCTTACATATACCTGATTTAGGAGAATTGTTTATTACTTTCTCATTTGATACTGCAAAACTACAGTTTTATCAAAAATTTAATTGAAATAAAAAGCATTTAATTTAAATCTTCGAACCTTCAGTCGAAATCATAAATTATAAAATCATTTTCAAAAGTTTAATAAAAGACGGAGTTTTAAGAAACATTCCGAAAAATGCTTTTTACGATACAATTCAAAAAACTTCTCGAATGAAAATAAATGATGTCGATGATTTTAACGGTTAACATGCTACCATTAACGAATTTCATTATATTAACTAAATTTTTAAAAAAGGAAATCGAATAAGCATATTTTGTGTTATATTTCATTTTGTATATTTATACCTTTTGTTCAAAACAGGTAACAGTGACAACTTATATAGTAAATTAGGTGTTTAAAAATTTATTATATAAGCTTGCTTAAACAAAAGTGACCTAAAGAAAAAATATGAACACAAGTAAAAAATTAACAACGGCTTCATTATAAAAAGTTCATCGATAATATTTTTAAGGAAAAATATTTCGATTCTAAATTTTGTGTTATTTGAATAAATAACATTTTTTTAGAACTATAGACTATTACAATATAATTTTGTTTAAATTTATATATCATTTAGTTAATTTAACTCTCGCGGCTCGGAGACTAGAAACATACTCTGCCGATGGGGGTCGTTTAGGGACCCCAGTAGTTTCCTCATTATTGGCCTTATTCTTATGAATTTCAAAACAAAAAGTAGTCTAAAGCCTTTAAAATATCTCTCTGCATCATTCCTCATACATTTTTTTATAAAAATCCGTGGTTTTTTAATAAATAATCATATTTTAAGTTGCGCGTAAAAAATACGTCATTCCAGTACAAATACTAAATTGCAACTGACGCGTTCAGGGGCGTTCAGTCCAGTTATCTTACGAACGATCGCTGATAAGCGGGCGCTTGTCTCGTTATCGCATTATCGTATTTACATAAACCACAAAAGGTCCAAAAAACTATGATATAAGAATACCTTAATTATAAACATTGTATCACCCATATTAAAATATATATTTAAGAAAATGTGGGTATTGGGGTCGCATTTCTTGAGCTTAGAACCGGAAAAGTTAATAAAAATCTTCTAGTTAGATGACAATATATCCAATTTATGAAATATAGCATATGTTTTGGTATGTAGTATTGTTGTTATTCTTTTTAACTGTTATTTAATCAAGGTGATCAATGATAATTTAACTGTATTATTATTTGAAATATTTAGATTATAAATGACCATTTTTTAATGGAACTTATTTCAATTCAGCTTAGTAATTAAAATTAAATTAAAAAATGTTTAGCTTCGCTTTTTGGGCAATGCATTCATTTGTCATCTCATCGTTTCAATGATGTGTCCCCTGAGATAGCGCCATAACGAATTTCACACGTTTGCTAAGACAAAAGCATGTGACAACAGTTTTATTTCGGCACCTTACAAATCTGTTGTTTTTGATACATTCACTTTTATATCCTTTTCGTGGGATATAAAGATGATGCCACGCATCGTTTATTTTGATTTTGTTTCAGATATTTACACTCGATTACATAATACAATAAGAAATTCATGCATATCATATTTTTTATCGTATCAATGTTTGTCTATAAAGCCAAAATTACTTTTAATATTATGCACATATCGTATTTATATAAAATGAATGAATATCGTATCAGACATAAGAAATCACACTAAATGTACTATAATATATAGACATCTAATAGTTACATTTAAATAAAAAAATAGTCTTAGAAACTGGTAAAATTTATAAATTCAATTGTCTACGAAACATAATAATAAAAATATTTATACCTTACGCTCATTTTTTACACGGTAAACTGTGTTTAAAAAAATGTAAAAAAATGATTCCTTTAATTTAAAAAACGTGTTATTTTAAAAAAGAACAACATTATGTTAAAGAGAATCTCGTAAAAATGTCATAATGAAGACCCAACCAAATAAGTATATTACAATACATATTATTAAAATGTATTTTAATTATTTTAACTTTATATTATTCATTTCTTCTTGATTATAAACGGGGAGTTACATAAGAGACTATACATAAAGCGCTTTTGTAAGTATTATAGAGATAATAAAAAAACTCATTGTTTTCTTTATTTACGTTTAATATCACTTTTTTTATCTCAACAAATTAATAAACACAGCATCACAACGTATTTTGTTTGTAACTGTGACTAATATAACCCAGCTTTTAATCAACCTATTTAAAACTAATATTATTCCGGTACTCCTTAAAACAAATAAACGTTTACATTATCTACTTACTAGAAATGAATTTGAATATTTTGGATGAATTTCTAATCGGAAAAACAATGGTTGGAATCGATTTGTTGTTATAATAATGAAATAAATTCGTGATTAAAAAAATGGCTTTTGTGTTCATAGAAACATAGAAAAATAAACTTTAATCTTTTTTTTCTTTTACAGTGAAGCTACCAGACCAATAAATGAGATGAATGATTTATCATTTTGGCATATCACGTCGCAAAAATCGCAATGATACCTACCTAAAACATTTTGTTTCCAAGAACGTCTTCCAGTTGTCACATTATTATCTTTGGCTCCAGGGAGTTCTGCGAGTTGTGCGCTTCTTATTATGAGCAGCGGGACAGAAATGACATATTTAAATGCAGTGTTGACACAAGTGGAGTCGAATGCCTTCTTTTATGACGATTTTTGTTTGTCTGTGGGAGAGTCTCTTTCTCGCCTCTTTGATGTGTTTAAATGGTTTCTTTTTATGCATTCTTCTATTTAATGAGAGTACGCTATTTTGAATGCCCAATGAGCTTTTACCACTGCGTCGATAGTTTTTCGATAATTAACATTTTCATCTCTGTGAAATATGTTGTTGGTCATAAGTTTTTTTAACTGTGTAATATTTATACTTACACTGTAGTTATTTGTATAGATTTACCCAAATTAAAAGAATAATTAGATAATTTGAACACAATGCATTTGAAAATTTGTATATATTTTAAAAATTAAGGGCTTCAATTTTTCATTCACAAATCAACATAAATTATTATTGTGATCTTATTCGCTTGCCTATTACTAAATACTAGAACAGTGATACCTAAACTAATTATGCTCACGGACCCCTTCATGGAGAAAAATTTGACCACAGATCCCCAAGTGAAATAACTCCTAAGAGAAATAACACCCCCAAATTAATTTTGACCGGCCACGGACCCCCTGAGCCGTCTCAGGGACCCCTGGGGGTCTGTAGGAACCACTTTGGGGACCACTGTACTAGAACTTTAAAGCAAAAATATATCTTATTTGTAAGTATAAATTGTATGTTTAATATATTTTGTGTCAATTGAATTTTTAAACACTAAAATAAATTCACAGGACAAGACGTAGCTATACAGACTAGAAAAGCTATAGTTTAAATTTTCATTCGCATTTTCCTTTTTTTTAAAGGATTTTCCATTGTATGCTTATGATGCTCAAAAGTTTTTTCATATTACATCCTGCAGAAAGGAAATAAAAAAAAAATATAAATTTTAATTTTATAAATGTTGAACTGTAAATGTGTTTCTTTTAAGGTTGTTGAAACGTATTTCTGAATTAAGAAAATTGTATAATAATGTATGATGTATGATGCTTCCGTGCCGGACCTCACAGGCTCGAATCCCAGTACGAACAGCATTTTTTCAATCGATTAATAGATATCTGTTTGAGCGGTGTTGTGATGTGTAAAAATTTCTCATCCCCAACCATTCCAATACTAAAATACCGGAGTGTTGCGAGAGTCATCACCCAACCGCTAGTCCAGTCCTACATTTTCTATCCCCACTGCTCTCTTTGAAAATAGAATGGTAATGCTTCTGAGCACCAAACAGTACTTGCAGAAAAACTTTTGTTGAGAAAACTTCATTAGATGACCATATGTTTCACATTGGGAGCAAAAAATGTATAGTTTAGTTACTGATTTTGATTTCATATAAACATAATTTATTATTTAATTTATCTCTAGAATATTTTATCAACTGACGCACGCGCTTGACTAGAATTTGAGCAAAGCGGGGAGTTAGTTATTCACGCGACGGGAGGACACATCTGCAAGGCGTTTGGCAAAACAAGACAAGAACTGACTCTTCACGACTCTCCATCAAATGAACGCCGTATTATCAGTCAGCAGGCCATTTGTATTGGCGTGTGATCTCAGGATTCACTTTGTACATTAATTAACGTAACACTGAAATATATTGTAATTCAACTTCGTTTTCATTACATCTGCTAATTTGTATGTGGCAAGTATTTAATTGTGTACGTAATATTTCAGAAAGCTTGTGTCACCAGAATAATTTACAAACTTCGTCCATTTTTGAAACGGGCTTTTTTCTTTACTGAATTCGTATTTAGTATTTACATGGCACAATGTCACTTTACAATAAATGAACCGAATTACCAATTGATTATTGCAGTACAATGTACAATTATGCGTTTAATGTATTAGTATAGTAAATGTTCATGTAAGTTTAGAAGGCAAATGATTATTAGCTATCCTTGGATTTTTTTATATCCCTGAAACCACTTTTAGATTTATTTATAACTTATATACATATATATACAGTGATGTGCTGCAAATATTTTATCAACCCGCTCCCACTTTGATACACACAAACCCCCAATTTTTTTTTTTTTTAATTAAAAAAAAATATCATTCATTACATAAATTCATTCCAAATCCTGTTTTGATTTTCATTGGAAAAATTAACCGTGACGGGTCTTATTCGTCTATCATATAGTATACAAAATAGCAAACAAAACGGCCGCAATATTTACTTTATCCATATCGGATCAAGTATTGTGACCGTGTAAAAGGTCAACGTTGGAACTACGATAATTTAAAAATAGCTGTATTTTAAGAACCAGCGTGTGAACCAAAATAATTTTAGCAACCGGTTCGACAGAGCCAGTGGAAACCTATAGCAGCACATCACTGTGTATATAAATATATTAATTTAAATATATAAACACATAATTTTACAAGATAATAATATAATAATTAAGCTTTGTATGCATCAAAAATCTAACATTAATTGCTATACAGTCCCACAGTCATCTAGGACGCTGAAATCCCACTGGTTGGATGAAAAGATCAGCAGAATTGAAGCTCTCCAAAGGAACCTGCAGCACTTGACCCCGCCAGCTTTAACGTCTCTCCATTACTTCTGACGTAGCAGGACACTGTCTTGTATGTTCTCTAATCTCCGAGATCCTCACGTTTTTAAGCACACATAATGAAAAATGGTGTATAATTAAGACGAATTAAATAATGTTAAATTGAATTTTGTAGAAAGAAATAAGAGATCGTATTTAATAGCCATCTCAATAATATTGAGAATCACGCTTCCTAGGTGTGCCATTGAGATGGCGTAACATATCACTGTAAAGTAAAAACTATGAAGCTTTTTGTTCGCTTCAAATGTAGCCATAGATATTATTTTAGTTGCACGTAGGATGAGAAAATTGCAAACGCGTATTTTTATCATTCGAAAAACTCACGTTCCGCTATTCAGCTATGTACATCCATCTGATGTGATTTATTTCACAACGTCTCACGCCCTAAAGATACGACAATCACACTCAAAATTCTTATGGAAAACAAAAGTTTCAATTTCCTCAACAATTTTTGCAATGGCGCGCACACTATTGATGTTGCAGGCATTGACAATTTAAGTTTTCCAGTAAAACAAGACCAATCATAAAGTGTCAAATGTTTAACTATTTTTACTACTATTCGGTATAGTGATACTTCAGTAAATGTTTTCTTGTTAAAATTTATAGATACTTTTTAACGATGATCACAAAATTAAATTTTAAAGATTTTCAACTGTCGTATGTTTTGTCTTATGGCGCAGCGGTTAGCGTTGTGGGCTTCCGTGCCGGATCTCACGGGCTCGAGTCCCAGTAAGAACAGCATTTTTTCGATTAATTTATCGATTTCTGTTTAAAAGCATGAGTGTTTGTGATGTCTGAAAATTCACTTTTATCCTTTCCGATCCTTTAATAACCGGGCGTATTTATATAGATTTTAAATAGATACATATTTTGTTTTCTCATTCTTATTTTGTTAATAACCACCGAAGCTTATCTTTATAATAAGTATGAAATTAGTTTAGAAAAAATCATTTATGTTTTTATAAACATTTATACTGCGTTTCAACCGAGGATTTTGATGTCATTATAATGTCATGAAATAACGTTTCAACTTTTCAGAACATATTGTCTAAACTAACTGATCAAAACCAGAAGAGATCATTTTTTTAAGAAATTACTAATTGAGTTTTATTCGTCCTAAATTTAATTTGCTTACAGCCAAAATTAACAGCAACCATCGTTGAAGTGATTTTACATTTAAATATATATTAAGCCCAGATAAATAAAATACATTTGTATATCGTGCATTTTCTATGGCGAGATTTCTCCTGCCACTGTACCATGGGCTTAGTAACACAATGAATATTTCAATATTTCATTTCCTTCACTAGAAGAGCCGAAGCCTTTGATGTCACGGAACAATACTAGTAATATCGCTTCCCGAAACGTTTTACATATAAAGAAAACAATAAAAATGTACTATTTTTTATGAAAAATAATGAATATTGCATTGGTGAAAAATAATTTAAAAATATACGAAAATAAAGTAGTAATAAACTATTTTGCAATGTCCGCTCAAAACATGCACGATATGACCACCTAATAGGGAAATTCAGACGTATTTGCTATATTGCTTAGAAAGGTTATAAATGTGATGCTTTGATTGTATTATTTGAAACACTCGAACACTCATTTGTTTTGAATCGGTATATTTTTTTTCACAAATACACACTCTCTCTTATTACGCATCGTGTGCACTTAGTGAATGTTGACAGATTGCATTGTTTTATTACATTATGTCCTTCAATCAACCATTGTAACAGTCCTGAGATTTAAGGAAATACAGCGAATTCAAGGAAAGAATGATATTTGTATTTAAACCGTATATGTATGTGTATGTATGTTCATGTGCGTGTACATGTACGGATGTAGTATAAGAGTGAATACATATAATGTGATTGTAAATGAATACATATATATAGTCCTCGTGAACTGGCTTCACTAGGGGTTTTTTACCTCTGTAGCGATCACGCCCTTTCGTTTGCAACGATGGTAAGGGAATACACCTTTTCAAAACTTTAGTTATGAAGGAGAATCAAAAAACTTTGACGCTAACGTGTCCCGGTGGTTAAAGCTCCATAAATTTGACATCCAAAAAAAAACATGTTGATGAGTATTTTTGACTTGGCCAGTATCTAAGAATGACTCAAAGGCAAACCGTAAATATTTTGCTAAAAGGTTGCGTGCACAATATATTGCTCACTTTCTCTTCAAACTATTTCTAAAGCAAGCATTTGTGTATCAATAATATAATCGGCCACCGTTAAATAAACGTTAATTGCTGAAGATAAAGGAGTGTATTGGTAAATACAAATTAAATCAACAATGATCACAGAGACTTTGGTTGAGGCCTATATTTAGTTTTGAGTAATAGTTACTTTTTCTTACTTACTTACTTTCCAGCACCAAAAGTAAACACCGAGATCAAGAAACTGTTTAATTAATCAAAGATATAATATATTTTCGATATTGAAGAATCTTCGCCTTCGCGTATAATATTACTTCCGTGTCACTATTTACAAAATATAACGTATCGAATTCAATTCTACCAAAGTGAATACTTGCAAATCGATAGATGCACTATTTGCATACAAAGATATTTCCATAAAAATGCAGACAATCGCATTTTGAAATGAAAAACGTTTCAGAAGGTACTCGTTTCCAGCGAAAAAGATCTTTAAAGAATTGAAAACCTGCCACTTTAACCAATCACAATATATGATTGCGTAATATGTCACGAAAATACAATGTCTATTCTGTACATTATTTTGTTCGGGAATATATTCCCGTCCTGTGAGCGGAGAATAATTTATTCCTAAGGTGGATATTTTTTTTTCATTTTTCTACAATACTGAATGACATTAAATCTACCAAATGTATTTTAATCAACTTGGCACTTAAAAATATATTGTATTGGTCCACACTTAAAGATTATTATTATGTTTTATACCAATTAAGTTTGTGAGATCAGGTATGGTTAAACATCGATTCTCTGGACAATATTTGACCTAACTATGGCTTTATATCGAAATCTGGTAAAATTTGGCATTGAATTTAAGCTACAGTATACATTCTTTTGTACTGTATTTTTTAAAGTTAAACTTAATAATATTTTCTAAATAAATGATGAGAACAATGATTAATTAACCTGATTATTTTTTCAAATAAAACTTAAACAGAATAAATAGGCTAATGAAAATAAAAATTATATTTGATATACATTACATCCATTTCAAATTTATTATTATTTCAGTGAGTCGCCTGCTGTGGCCCAGTTGGTTAGAGCTTGTTCTACCGATCACGCAGGTCTGGGTTCGATTCCCGGTCTGATCACAGTGAATTTGAGAAATATTCAATTCAAAGTTTTGATCGAAGACTGGTATTTGTGATGTCAATTCACATCATTTTCTCTCCTCCCATCCTTCTGATCCTTTAATAACTGGGTGTAGCAATAGCGATTAGCCAACCACTAGTCCTGTTCTAGCCTTATCCTTCTTTCCTTACTACTCACTTTGAAAAAAGTGAGGTTGAGCGACTGAGTAACAAACAGTTCTTGTAGAAAAACTTCTGTTGAGATACCTCCATTAGGAGGCCATATGCTCCACATTGGGAGCGGACATGGATTAACAAAAACCAAAACAACAATGTAACTTTTCTTTTATTACTTAATTCTCCCGCTATACATATATGTAAATAAAATTGTAGTTAAGTATATTATAATAATGGCTTAATAAATTGATAATCATAATAAAAAAAATGATATACATATCTTCGGCTTAATTTTAACAGCACGTTAGTCATTTTTTAGAATTTTATGTATTTGGGATTTTGGTTAAAAATCATATCAACGCATCAATTTCATTCGTCCAAATTTGGAAGTGAAAGGAGTCAAAAAGCAAGCAACACAATTTAACGTATCTCTTCTTCTATTTATCTATTTTAGTATCATGTAAGTCCTCTACATTAAATAAATATAAAAAATAATGCATAATTTTTTTAAAGTATAACTTAGAATAGTAAAATATTCTACTATAAAAAAACAAAAGTAAAAGAATTTGTTTCTGGATGTTGAAATATTTAGTTTGAATTGTTAGAATTAAGCCGACGATATAAACATAAAATATATATTCACATAAATATCTATAATATGAATAGTTTGAAAGAAATCCAAGAAATTATTAAGATTTAATCTATTTATATAATTAATAAATCATAACATAAATTAACCACGCGTGTCTCAGTTTATCAAACAAAGAAAAACACATTTTGAAAAAAAGAAAATATTTAATGTGAAGTCTGATTTATTACATTGCTTACTATGTCACCACCTTTCTTTGATCTCTGGGATTTTCAATGAAAATAAAATACCTTTGAATTATTAGCATCATTACCGAGAACTTTAAAAAATGACAAAACATGTCTGGCAATGTCCCATTTTTCAATATATGAAATAAACAATATCCATAGACGCCAGTGTTGTGAGATTTAAATGATTGTAAATTTGCTATCTACATGACGAAAACATGAATTGACTTATGTTTTATTGTTGATTGCGTCAGATATTCGTCTATTGTTTGACAGAACATTCAAATAGTCTTATAAATAAATTAATAAATGTGTTGTATAAATGTTGCTTGTCGTGTCCTATGATGCAGTGGTTAGCATTGTGGGCTTCCGTTCCGGATCTCTCAGGATTGAGTCCCAGTACGAACAGCATTTTTTTGATTGGGTCTTTGTAGTGTCTTAACAATTGCCTCCTACCCTTTCCAATCCTTAAATAACTGTAAGTAACAAGAGCGATTAGTTAACCACTAGTCCTATCCTAACCTTATCCTTATATCCTTTATCTTTGGAAAAATAGAGGTTGAGCCAATGAGTAACAAAAAGTTCTCATAGAAAAACTTCTACTGAGATACCTCCGTTAGGTGGCTATATGCTCCACATTGTGAGCGGACATGGATAAAAAAAACTTCCATCTTTTGGTTCAACAGCTTATAAAAAAAATGATCTATTTTACGATAGTTAATTAAAATATGTCCAAAATAAGTATCTTGTCTTACTTACCAAAAACGCATTCGATACTCTTTTTTTTCACGGTTTTTTTAAAACGATTAATAGAAAAGGACAAATTAATGATATATCTTTTAACGAAATTTTTGATCTAACACTGTTTACGTTCAATCATTCATTATGGTCCTCGCATTAAGCGATGAATTTTTATTAATTCAAATACATTTATATTAATTGCGCCTTTATTATTATCCTTTTTACACGATTTTCTATACTACAATATTGTGATTTTTACAAATAACACGATTTTTTTGAATTCAAAGAACAATATTATCTTTTTAACATATCTACCGTGTAAAAAAGAGTTCGACATTCAATTCGTCGTCAGTGATTTGTTTCGAGTAAATATATCCGATTTGATAATTACAACTTTTAGGGTGTTCACTGTCAATACTTGGTGGAAAGGCATTATATTAGTAAAAACACAATAATCCTTTGTACTTCATTCCACTTTATTTAATATGTCAGGACCGGTTTCGCTCATTACGAGCATCGTCAACTGATTAACATATTAAATAAAGTGGAATGAAGTACAAAGGATTATTGTGTTTTTACTAATGATAATTACAATATGAATTAGAAGTTACTAGAATGCGCTTGAAAAAAATAATTAAGACTGATTTACGAAAAGAATAACTTAAAAACTTTGTTATATTATTTCATAATCAGATAAATACAATCTTTTATTGATCGAAACATCTGAATACTCGAAAGTAGTATGCAAATAATTCGATTTTTACTGATGTAAGAAATGATTCTTATATATTTTAATTTCACACAGAACGTAAATTGAAAATGTAAATGTGGGTGTGAGACTCTCGGTATCTTTGCCTTTCCTTCCGCACTTCATACATCTTCAAGAATAAAATACGTCAAACACTTCGTAGAAATGCTTTGTAATGCGAGAAAGGCGTTAACTAATTGTCAGCGTCTTTCAAAGAAATAAAAACTAATTTTTATTACTTGTAAACGTGTGGATGTGGCCCAATTAATTATTTACGTCTCGTTAATTTTATTTATTTCACTAAGAGCATTCCTATGTCATCTTTAGAGCGGCTATAATAATCTGGATCAGAATTTATTTTCAATATTGCAACTAAAATTCAACAAATTCAACATATTCACCAACCAAAACTAGACATTAAAACTGACGTTCACGTAAAAAGACTCCGAAGTATTTGGAATCAATTGTAATTAATCAGAATTTGCTATTTTGAATACCTAGTTGGCTTACATGCTATATTATATGTTCTTGTATCACTCGATGATCTTGAGAAATTATTTTTATTGATTTTTAAAAGTGAAACAACTTACACAATACTAATATGTATATCGAAATTTGTATACTTATTTTGGTGTTGTTTTTGACGATATATGTAGCGTCGCTTTTACTTGATGCTTTAGTATATAGCCCTTGTCTAAGACAACACTTTGTTTCAAAGTGATGTTTGTATGTTTTAAAATCTAAAAACAAAATGCCTGACATTGCAATCATTATTTACCAAACAACATAAATAACGTGAGACTTCTTTCAACATCTTAAAGTCATAATCATAAATACACCCGTCAGTCATTATAAATTTCTCAAAGTTTCTTTCAAAACAAGATCAAACAGCTTAATAGTTCAGAATGATTCAACGTTTTTTTTTTATGTACGAAAGAGAAAGCCAATTATCTTAATTGTTTTATTTTTCATTTGGAAGCACTTGGAGATAAAGCAGAAGAACTACGAGCAGTGCCTCGCGCTCATAGAGAGAAAGTAAAACACATAAATTTTATTCATTCCATTAAATTGTAATTGAGTCTTCACAAAAAACAGTATTATCTAACGTAACACTTTTTTTATTCAAATTCCTCAATTAACTGTCAGGTGTAATAATGCATTTTAGAGAAACTATGCACGCAGTTAAACATTTAAGTATTCCTCACCTGTCGAGAAAATATTCGGCGTGAAATTTAAATTAAGCTTATAATAAAATATGAGAAATAAATTGATGTGCTTTAGAACATGTCCTAAACTATTTTTTATATATTTTTTTATTTTCTGATTGAATTGGCTATATGTAATTCTAATTAAAAATATATAAAAAAGGTATTAGGATTTTTTTTATTTAGATCTTTTGTTGATCACTATTTCAGGTTATTACTTCATCAGAACTATAAGAGATAAGCTGAAATAGCCATCAACCCAATATAAAATAATATATGTAGAATTAAAATACTTTGATATTTATTCAACTCATTACAACAGAGTTCTTCCAAGTAAATGTCAATTCAAATCATTCTTTTCCACTGGTTTATATACCAATATTTGTTTTGTTATTTTATGTTGACTGTGGAAAGGCAAATATACGTAACCTATTCATAAAAAACTTAAAAGGAGGCAAAAAAACGTTTTTTGGTGAATTATGAAATATACACAACCTTGAAGTGCACAAAGACTAATTAATTGGTGTTTTATTGACTTTTTAATATTAATTTAATGAATTGTTAAATAAGAACGTTTTTGCTAGTCTTTTTTCTTGGTCGTAATTTTCACATGCCCTTCTTTTTTATACTTGAAAGCATAATTTAGATCAGGGATGGGGAACCTTTTTATTTCTAAAGACCACATTCATTTATCTGATTCGACATAAGGCCGCAGTGAAGAAAACGTTGACCCCCCCTCCCTTTTTTTCGACTGTCGAACATATAATGGGTCGCTCTTTTTCCAAACGATTGCTAATAATTTTTTGATCAAAGTGAATATTTTGATCAAGTCAAAAAGCCGCATCAAAGTACCCAAGGGGCCGCAGGTTCCTCTCCACTGATTTAGATACTAATTCAGCATTTGAAGTTTATATCGATTGATGGAACGTGCATTAAGTAATGTATACACACTGTGATAATTGAAAAAATATCTGCTTCGTTTTTTTGCCTTTCTACAGTCGATTGTATTATACTAAAATTATCTGCGAGAGATATGATAAAAAAATTACTATAATGCTCGTCAAATAAAAATGATTTGTCAAATTTGTATTGCATATAACTATAACTATGATTATGCAATACGTATTTCATTCAACTATATTTGCTCAATGAATTTCAAAATCAAACAGAGTATAAACGCATAATGTAGTGATATACGATACTCTTCAATAACATTATATATGCAAAGCTTTCTTTGGTGACATGGATAGGTGAAACGATTTCGAAACGGTGGGCTGACATTCACACACGCTTATACATTGAAATATTAATGAGAGGTAATAAAAGAAACAGCTCTGACTCCGCACTGTCAGATGGCTTACACTATTAAAAACACATTTTATGTGACACTTTTTAATGTCTCAATGCATGCATCGAGCCACGTGGAATAGTCCCTTTATGAGGATGTATCGTGGAGCACTTAAGGCCGTTTAACTAGTGTTACAACCGGCTACCTAATGCACGTCGAAGAGGGTAATTTCTCAAAGTATGGTTCGTAAGAATAATACTTCGGTATCGTATTTTGTATAATGATATGGTACCAGTTTTATAGGCCGAAACCCTGACTATCCTTTTTGTGATGACAACTGACGACAGTAAAAAGTTTAGTTTAATTAATGACTTTTAAAAAATAATATGTAATAATTTCCAGATATTGCGATTTGCTTGTGACAACACTATTTTGGCAACGTTGTCTAAAGGCAACGATGTATTTTTTGACGTTCAACAGTCAGCTGAGTTGTAAACCGACAAAGATCTTTCTTCTGTTTTGAGCCTTTGTCGTAGAATAACGTATTTCATGATGTAGTAATTTCTTTTAGTCCGCGCGGACGATAAATTTTTGATAAAAATAGTTTGTTTTTTTGTTATGTCATTCTCTATTCATTTCAGCGATGTTGATTGTTGTAATTTAAATCCCATTTGTAATTTTTTTTGTATGATTTTAAATAAAATGTTCGTGAATCCCTTAATAAACGCATAATTTCGTAAAGCTAAGTTTCTTTTCTTATTCCTACCATCGCTGGCTTGCCTTTCAGCGAGTACGGCAATGTGTTTCATTTACTCATTTCACACAAATTAGTTAAGTGCACTCAGATGAAAATTACGAGTCATGTCAATAGCACATCGACAATTGCGTGCAGTGGGAGAACCACGCGGAAGCTTTCGTGTTATCAATTTGCCAAATTATTTGCCAAGATTTCTACATGCTACAGTTTGAAAGCTGTGGTTGTTTGAAAAACACAGCGATGCCATTAATTTAGGCCAGTGGAGGGGATCCTGCGTCTTTTTGAGTTGATCGGGCTGTTCTGTAATTTTTTTTAAATCCGTAAATTCCTGGAATTTTGGATTCGAAATCTTTTGGAAAACTTAAAAAAAAAGTTCCACGCTGGTAGTTTTGGCAAATCCGCAAATTTCTGGTTTTTAGACATTTACATGAAATTGTTGAAATTGCCCGGAAAATAGTTCGGGATTAAATACCCTAGTGTCAACGTTTTCTTTACTGCGGCCTTATGTCCAATCAGATAAATTCATGTGGTATTTAGAAATGAAAAAAGTTCCCCACCCCCGATTTAAGCTCTCGCTCTGTCTCTCTCTCTCTTCATATATATATATATATATATCTTTTTTATCCAAGAGAAGATAAATTGCTTATTATTTAAATATTCACGAGATGTTTGAATCACCATAAAAACACTTTGAGAGGCCTTGAAGTCAAATGTTGTATGTTATGTACGTGTCAGAAAATAGCATTCTTGAATTAAATAAATCTTTTTTTTCAAGTTGTCAGCTGTAGTAGACATTTATAGCCATCATGAAAAGGATGCCACTGGATGGCAAAATTTGTATAAACCCTATATAAGTAGGGTAATAGATAAAAGTGACTCACCACGCTGTAGTACAAAATACTACTTGCTTAGTAAAAAATTTAATAAAATTATTGGCTTAGAAATAATGAAAAAAACGTTTGACATAAATTATTGATGTTTTCAAAACCCTGATGCGAATATGTTTTACTATCAAAATCATAAATACTCCAAACTTTTGAATAAATTGTTATATCCAAACTGAATAAACAAGCGTGAGCTTAGCGTTGGTCATAACCAATATATATTATATATATATATATATATGTATTGTGTTAATAATGAATATTTGTTTCTTTAATAAAAAATGTTGAATTTCGTCTTATTAGTCTGTCTCATAAATGCAAATAAATCCTTGATAACTTTTGTGGAACACAGGTTGAAGAACTATGCAATAGAGGAAGTGAGTGAACATCTATATACACAAAATTGAGTACCGATGAAACAGCAGTGACAGTATCGGTCGTATGTTTATCATAAAATAGAACGTCATCTCTATGCGTGGGTAGTTTCTATCAAACATTAAAATTTCCAACGCATGACATTATTTTATTTATGGGGTATAAGATAATCGTCGTGAGATTATTTCTTTTGTCTATGTGGCTCAATGAATCATTTCGGGTGCATATTTTATTATATAGGAAGTAGGATGCTCCTAAGTGAATAATGATATAAAATACGATGCACTTAGATGTAGATGTTGAATCATTAAAAAACGATAAATCCATTGGAATATAAATTGGGTATTCTTATGCAGGAAATATTCGACCCACTTTGATGTTCGGTAATTGTGATAAAGACTTTTTGACGTAAAGTTTTTTTCGGTATTTTTGTCCTGATTGTTTTGTATTAACCATGCCAACTTTTTTAAGGTTAGTCTTAAAAAAGGTTTTTATACGGACATAACTTATTGCTCCATTGCTTAATTGATTTAAAAAAATCATAGTTTTTAGTCCTTGATAATATTATTTTCAAATTTCAATGGTGAATTAAAAAAAATCACAAGTCAAAGTATACATTCACTAGTGAAAACAAAAAATCACCAGTCAAAGTATACATTTACTAGTGAAAATCAAAAATCACCAGTCAAAGTATAAATTTACTACTGAAACTAAAAAGTATACTTTGACTGGTGATTTTTGATTTTCATTAGAAAATGTATACATTGACTGGTGATTTTTGTTTTTCACTAGTAAATGTATACTTTGACCGGTGATTTTTTTTTTCACTAGTGAATGTATATTTTGACTGATGATTTTTTTTTTCACTAGTGAATGTAAACTTTGACTAGTGATTTTATTATTAAATTTAAGTTATTGTAAAATGTTATTTTATATATTGTTGGTAACTATGTTGGCTTGTACCTTCATTTTAACTATGTAGAAGTTAAGCTGTGGCATAAGCCGAAATAATTACGGCGTATAGAAAACTTGTTTTCATAAATGACTCTGGTTAGACGTGTATCATTTTAAATATTTATGGTTATTAAGTTAACTGAAAAAAATACAGTAGTGTTTTCAAGCATTCACCATTTATAAATCATTCTTAATGATCACAATCTTATTTTAAACCATTTATATGATTGCGCATTGTATATGATACGAGTCACAATTCAAAAAAATGTCTTATTTCGCCATTAATAATTCCCAGCTATCAGAATCTATACCACCAAAATTACTTTCCAATTCAGTATAAAGAATACGTCTTTGATTTTAAGCATTTCCTCTAAGCCCACATTTAATAAAACATAATTTTACGAGCTATGACTTTTGATTATGGTCAGTAGGCGGGCGAGCGATCTTTTATATCAGCGGCAGTACGTCACTCAGCGGGGAGCGCTTCTGAAACACGATACTGCCCCAGCCTTCTTTTTTACTTCTACTCAATCGATGAGATGCAACTTAAATCGAAATATTTATTCACTTATTGTGATGTCAGCAAGTAAATTATCCCCCCTGTTGAACAACATCGTGTATTAATATATTTAATAAAAAAATACATAAATATTGCTTAGGAATCTTTATAAATCATTAATATATTTGAATTAAGCTTTCTAGATTTACAGAGCGTGTAAGCAGCTTTTATTTGGTCATACTGTGGCGATTTAAAAAAAATAATAACAGTAAAACGTCATTCTAGTTCCAAACTGTTTTTAGGTTTTTCTATTAACACGAAAAACTAATATGTATAAGAACTTGCATATTTTTTAAATCCATGCGCGCCTCTAATATTGAAGCGTAGATGGAGGGGAGGTATGTCAACAGAAGTTTTTTTTACGTGAACTGTTTGTTCACCCTCTCTTTTTCGAAGAGTGTAGAGATAGAACAGAACTAGTGGTCAACTAATCGATGCTGTTACGCCACGTTTTTTTTTCATTGAAAGATTTGGAGAACAATTCTAAATATAAAAACCTATAACATGGAAGAGAAAAATTGATCAACTCGATCCCGAGATGTATAACAGCAGTCATATGCGCCACGGACCGACAATAGTTTAATTTATCATATTATGGACTACCCGAATTAATTTGTTTATTTTTTTTAATAAGCAAGTAATGATCAGTTTTATATTCGTTCCAAAGTTTTTAAGATAGGACAATGTTCTTGAGTAATTAATTATTTTGACGTGACAAATGTACTAGGTATCTGTTGTCCAAAATTTTACGATTTTTTTATGCTGACTATGTCAACATGTGCTGGCATAAATAAACAACTTTTATCCTAAATAATGAGTGTTGTATATTTGCCATTTTTTCAATTATATTTGATAGACACTGCCACTAATTTACTACGTTAACAAATAATATTATCTTCAACTTGTCATCGAAAATGTAACTTTTATTTTATTTTATTTTTGTAAGGCACGAGAAATTGTTTTATAATTAAAACCATCATCTTAAGTAATATAGTTAATATATGATTCCGTATTTCAACATATTTTTAGAATGATAGTTTCAAAAAAGATTAATTTGTTAGTCAAAACCTCTTCGATGGTGTTTGACAAACACGTACAAGTAGAAAATAAATAATGTAAATTTCATTGATCAACTGAATATTTCTACTTGTATTGGCGGTCACTGTTATGGTGTTCACTGTCAATACTTGAAGGAAAAGCATTATATTAAAAAAAGAAAGCATTTTTTTGCACTAATTTCATATTACTTTAATTTGATCAGTACCGGTTCGTTGCAAGCGAAATCAGCCCTGCTCATATAAAATATATGTGGAAATAGTACTTAAGTGTGTTTAATTTTTTTAATGTGATGAAAGTATTTTTTATCACAATACAAGGCGACAAAGATCGAAACCATAAAAACAGTTATAAATCACTTTTAGAATATTTACTGTCAGTACTTGGTGGAAAGGCATTATATTTAAAAAAAAAAACACAACATTCCTTTGTACTACTTCCACTTTTTTTAGCAAGATCAGGACAATGTATACAAAACACTGTTCAATTTTATTTGGTATCAGTTGATAATACTCAAAATGAGAGAAACCGACCCTGATCTTGCTTAATAAAAGTAGGAAAGTGCAAAGGAATATTGTGTTTTTTTTTTTTAATTTAAATAGTAATAATATTTATAAATAAAGAATACATGATCAAAATACTATTCCGTGCTAGTGTATCTCATATATTTTATATTTTATTATACTCATACCGAGATATAAACAGCTTGAATAAGAGCGTGGTACTGACGATGTTAACACACTATAAAAATAATTATTCTCTATGTTTCTACCAGGAAATAAAAATGACGTGCAATAAGATAACATGATACTTTCTTATGTAGGAAATAAAAAACCATAAAAACGCTCTCATTATTTTTACGCTGATTAAATTCTGTCTATGTAATAATGGTACAACTGTTTATATGACACATTACATCCACTTAAACAATAAACAGCGGCTGTCAATTCACGGCCCGGGCCCCGAGTTCTGGGAAGCAGCTAATAAAAAGGCTGGATAATTGAAACTTATAGCCGCTAAAATAAAATGACCCGCTCCATATAAAGGGACACTTAAGTTACCCTAATCATTGTGGGCTGTGAGCAATAAAGCTCCAAAATTAGGTTTACTCCGAGAAAACTAAAAAAACTAACGATTTACAGAATATAATAACCACCATAACATCGACACACACTTATGGTATTGGTAGTAAACTTAATTAAATTTTGATTATCGGCATACATTTATTTTCTAAACATAGATTTATATTTAAAAAAAATGCAATAAACCATTATGAAGAAGGAAAAAAAATGAAACTACGTTCATATTTAAATTTACAGCGTTCGAAACTGTTTTTACAAAAAAACCTCACACAGACTTTTAGTACTGTTTCATTCACATTTTGCATTTAAACAATTCATTGATGAAATTGTATTCAAGATGAAAAGTGTTTAAAATTTTGTTTTATTCTCAATACACAACACGTTTTAGTAAGGTATCTTTTTTCTATGTGTACACTGACGGAAAAAATATATTAATAACTATTTCATAACATTAAAAATAGTATTTATATACAAATACTGATTGAGTTAATTGTAAAATTAATTAGCTAATAATATAGCGTATTTAATAATAGTATTCGTAGATTTTCACATATCAAGACGTCACTTCAGAGGGCAAAAGATGGGGGCACATAATAATAAATATTTTTATAACAAACTATTTAAAGGAAAGAGACAAATATATTCATTGTAAATTTTGTTACCCAAATAAACTATGTATTTTCTTGAAAAATGATTACTGTATAAAAATATGTTAACGATTTGAGTAGGTCAAAAAGAGTTTCTGTAGGTATTTTAACAGTGGGAGTTTTTTTATTATTTATGATTGAGTTAATTAATTAATAATTTATTTGAATCTTAATAAATAAACTATTTAAAGAGTTATTTTGATATTTTTATGATTTTAGTAAGTATCTACGGTGACTAAATTGATAAAGAAAACGTATATAATATTTTTTAAAGATTTGTAAAATTGTGAGTGATAGTCGAAGACACTTCTTGTGGTAAATCTATGTAACGTAAAAAATATTAATTGTATTAAACAATTTGAAGTTTTTATAAAATTTAATTAAGCGACCCAGCCGATACGCTAGATATCCGAATTAGTAATTCTCTGCTATTAAATTAAATATTCTTAACGCATTTAACCGCAGATAAAAACAAAGAGTCAAAACTTGTATATGTAAATTAAGCCCGTAGAAAATAACATAAGATAAGCGACAATTATTACGTTTTTTAGACTAGTGCAGGTGGCTAGTCAAAAAGGATTGAGCCTCGAGTCAATAGAAAACACGTTTTTTTAATGGGAATTATGGGATGGTTAACATTTGGTAGCTGCGCGACTATCTGTTTTATAAAACAAAAGTTAAGCGATAGTGATACCTGGAATCTTACATATTGACATTGACACATTATTTTTAAAATATTTATACGTTAATAAAACTCAATAAATAATTAAAATATTGCATACAGAATATTTACAAAAAAAACGCTCTCTTTACTTTAACTCAAAAGGTTGGGTGAGTAATGCTTAGTTCTCGTAGAACAATTTTTGCTGAGATACTTCATTAAGAGATGTTGTATATTCTGATCTCACAAAAATGCTAAGCTTTATTGTACTTTACAACTGAATTATATTTATTAGTAACAAATATTTATGGTGACCAATTCATCAATGTTGAATTTTGGGATCGTATTTAATTATTAAGAATAATAATGTCTTTAATTACTCTTACAAAATGCGGTTATGTTCATGTTATATATATTTGAGGACTGACTATTTATACTATGCCTAATATAAGAATATGTAAAAAGATTTGTATAAGATTACTGTACTTAAAAATTACTAACATTATCGTCATCAAATTTTTAGCTGTGTTAAAAACGAATAGAATATTTTCAAATATTTACAAAAGTATCTTTATCACTACTGTTTAATTTGAGCTATATTTATTTATACATACAATTTGAATATAAAACAAATAATAAATTAAATTATGCATATAAAATCTATCAAGATATATCACTGAAGAAAAACAAAATGATAAACGGCTTTTGTTTTACTCATTTTTGCTACATTCTTTTCTCTCAATCATGTTTGTTAAGTGCTAAACAATTTTTCTTTGTAGTACACAAATAAGAAAGTTAATCAGCTCAAAATTTGGTCGAAGCCTTACTAGCGTACTTTGGACACTAAATTCTCTTTGTTTTGTTTTTTTTTTCTTCATAAAAATGCCTGAAAATTTTACAACAAAAATTATATTACAACTCATTCCAAGCATCTAATTTAGGTACCATGAAAGTAAATTGAACCATTTTTATCACTATCAAATTACTCTACTGAAATGTAACGCTGTAACAAAAACTTTCATTTCATAATAAAATAACATCTTAAGTCTTGTATAAGACGAATACTTTCATGAGTTTATGCATAAACGACAACTAGAAGGAGGAGCTATGAAATAAAAATATTTTTAAAGCACTCTTAGCGGAACACTGCACGCTCGTGTCCATCAAAAGTTTACGACACCTGACTCAACCCTTTGACGAAGGCGTCACGCATGACCAATAAAAATAAGGGATGGTAATAATATTTTTTTATACATTTTAAGCTGTGGCAGTCCTGGGATAGTGGAATTTGAGTTTTGAGATTAATTTTATTGTAATGCGTTTAGTCTGTAAAGTTATTTTAGCTACGCTTATTAGCCTAATGCATTGTTAACGTTTTCGAGCCGGACCTTCAAATAAAACAAAAGATAAATATAAACATTGTTTCTGTCTTGGATATTTTTACAGGCAAACCAAATATCGACAGGTGACTGAATACGAAAGAGGCTACCCCATTATTAACATTATCTATTATTAAAACAATTATTATAATTAAACAATTTATATCTTTGAAGTAACTAAAAGGGTATTTTTAGCGTCTTATTCTTTGAAGATAATGTCTTTCCACCGAGTATTGACAGTGAACAACTTAAAATTGATATATAATCGAGTAAAAAAAGTAATAACGAATACCCAATGAATAGATCATACAAAATGTAATTTGTTTGAATTAAGAAAAAATAAAACTATTCATCGCTACCTGATTATTATTACTTTTATGAGAGACTGGACATAACAGCTTTTATCGCTAAAAATGTCCGACACGTTTAATGTGTAAGGATCTCATGTAGTCTTTTGTTTGTTATTTATTTCTTGTTATTTAAAAATGCGTTTCTGTGGTTTTTTTTTGTTTCTAGGACTCGTATTAAAACAAATTATGAGTAGAAAAATATAGTATTCGTTATTTTGAGTGGACCATGTTATTTCAAAGCCGTGTAAAAAGAGTTGAGTGTATTTGTTTTATAAAAGTGGCAATTAAAACATTTATTCGATATTAAATTACTACCGCCCATTGAAACAGTATTAAGTTATTATAGCTGATTTGTTCGTATTGTAGTTAGCAAAACACTGTAAGTGCTTATTAACGATCGCATGCAAATGGTCAATACGGAATGCGAAATCAAGCTGTGATTTAATTATTGTAATCAGTTATGCAGTTTACATTGAATATCATTAACCAGCACCGATAAATTAAAATATTTAATTAATTATAATAAATTAACGAACAATGTCAAATTATGTTTTAAATATATGTAATAGTATTTTGTCAAATGTTTTCTTAAGGGTAAGAGTCGCGGTCTACAGAGACATCTATAATTAACACAAAATATAAAATTGCTTAAATATAAAAATCGTTTAATTGATTGAATCAGGCTTTATAAGATTTCTAACCATCCCAGTTGAGCTAAGAATTCCTTATTATTATATTGTAAATAAAGTTTATTTGTAAAAAAAAATGACAGGGAGCCTATTTTTTCAATAAAAAATCACATCTCAACCAAAACGGACTATTTTTTTTTGAAAAAATTATTAAACGTTAGTAAAATCAAATACATGAATAATTACATTACGTTTTTATTTTATATACATATTAGGGCAGCGATGGCGAACCTTTATGGGTCCGCGTGCCAGCAATCTTCAAATATTATTTCTCACTTGTGTGGCGTGCCCATGCAGTAAAAAAAATAACAAAATAGAAAAAGTAAAAAATGATTTTTTTAACGATTGTCGTTAATCTTGAGAAACATTAGAAAATTAATAAAACGGAATAAATTAATAATTCACAGATTATTAATCAACATTTTAATTTTTTAAACTTGAAAATAAAAAAAATTGAACTTGGAAATCGTTCGCGTGTCATCCAAATTTTCAAACGTGCCACCTAAATAAGACACGCGTGCCATAGGTTCGCCATCCCTGTACTAAGGCCTAGTATGTACGACTAGAAAAATGAATTTATTTTCAACGTACCAACAAGAATAGCATTGGCAGGAAGGATAGTTTTCTCTTTCAAATGTGCATTCTGAATATTTAAATATTTCCGATCAAATTTTTCACATTTTTTTTTAAATACACACAGATAATTTATTGTTTTATATGCGATGAATTTAAATCTGATGCAAAGTAAGGTAATACAAATTTACACATGGTCATTTGTTTACATCTTAAATATCCAAACAGCAGGTGACTGTAATTCAATCAAGATCAATAAAAATATAATCATTTAATTTTATTTTATACCCGTGAATATGCATGGACAAAGGGGCCGAAAGAACCCTTTTTGCCGTTGCGTCTTGCATCACAATACACCGAATTCCTCGCGGAGAACATTGCATTCCAACAGTGTGGTAAGACAGAACTTACTGCAGCTTTGCATTCTTGACATTTTGTAAATTAGCCGCAAACAAATAATGGTAATGAACAGACGCGGATTTTCATAAAAGCTTCTTGAATTAATGTCGAATTATTGCGTTTCACTAATTTAAATCATACGTATCTTACAAACATTAAGATAATACATATTTTTTAGTATACTAAGTTACACTTTTTTTATTTTCTTCAGAATATTTAATACAATGCATTCGTGATTTAAATATAAGATGCGAATGTTGTATCGGTGACTGTTTATATTCGTACATAGAGAACTGTTAATTCAATTATTAAAATCCTATTTTTTTTTTATTTATATTATAAACAAATAATGGATTAAAACTAATGAAATATTCCGCAAATATAACTGCTTATTATCCTTAAATATAATATAACAATCATGGTGGCTTTGATATGCCAATATATTCTTAACCTGACTTTATATTTAAAAAAAATGTTTTTACTTAGATCGATTTAAACTTAAATATATCAGAATATGTTACTTTTGTAATGATTTATTCGGCGATTTATTGAACGATGACAAATGTTTTTAAATAATGGTTACCGATACAATTCCTTCAGATATTACAATTGTTTGTAGAACTGATAGCCACTAATGCAAACTACTAAGCATTCAATAAATTTGAGGCGTCATACGAAGAAAGAGTAGACATACACTCATGGTATTCTACCTCCGAACGTTTTTATAGGAAAATATTTTGCACACTACAGTGCAAGTTGTCAAGTCTTGATAAATTGTTAACGTTACAATCCTAGTACAAAACTGAACAACGCATAACGTTCATTCCACCGCATGGACGTATGCTGTATGACCGTGGCGGGTGGTGAAGGGAATTGTGCAGTATATTATTAATTTTACTAAATGGATGTGTATTAAGAAATTTTACTCATCATACTTATTCTAATATTTTGTTTTGTAATTTTTTAAAAAGTTATTTTACCACTATAAGCTGAATTTAATTTTAGTTTGTGTCAGTTGAAAAAGTTTACTATTTGAACAAATGGAATGTGTACGACAAATAGTTGGTCTTACATTATTTATTACAATATTTTTAAACCAGAGTTGATTGATTCCTTGAAAACAGAGCCATCCAACAGGAAACCTATGTACAGTGGAACCCCGATCTACCGTTCTCACATTGTCCGTTTTCTCGCATGGATCGTTTATTTGTCATAGTCCCGACCAAACACCCATAAGAAAAATGTAAAAGAATCCCGTATTTATCGTTCCCCGATTTACCGTTTTTCTCAATCTATCGTTTAAATATTTTGGTCCCGTCACGAATATTATCCCGATTGACCGTTTTCGTTGAATATTTTTCATAAATACTTTTGCCTCGCATTTCGTTTCGCGTTTTTTTCAGTGGAACCCCGATCTACCGTTCTCGCTATCTTCGTTTTTTTTTGCATGGATCGTTTATATTTTACTCGACCAAGACCCCGTCATAACAATATTTAATAATTCCACGTTTATCATTCCCCGATTTCCTCGATCTATCATCTAAATAATATTATCGTCCCGTCTCAATTATTACTTCGATTGACCGTTTTTGTGGAATATTTTTTTTTCGCTCAAATAGTTTTACATCGCATTTAGTTACATAAATAAATAAGTTTTTTGAAAATTAAACATTTTTTGGTATTATTTGAAGATTTCTCGCATTATCGGTTTCCCGCATTATTCGTTCATTTATTACGGTCCCTTGAAAAACGTAGAATTGAGGTTCCACTGTATAAGTTTTGTTTACTAGTTAATATTTGAAAAATAAGCATGGACATCATAAACTAAATCACTTTTATTCGTTTAGATGACCTAGTACTTAATACTTATGTCGAAAAATATTTAGAGGATGAATAATAATGTTATGTTTAACGAACACAATAAAAATATTATTCTTGTTATGCTAGAATTATCGGTGAATTAAAATTTATCAATTTATTATAATATAACTGCAGATGCTGATACATTAAAAAGATTTATTCTGTAAATCTCGCTGTGTTTCAGAATCCCTCATTCTGACTCTGACAAATTGAGAACAAACCTTGCTTTGTAGGACCGTCGTATTTTGTTTTATCTGTAACCATTTTTTGTACGTTATTCCAATTCGATAAGTTAAACATTGGAAGGCATTTTATTCGTCGATTATTTTCTGTGTGGTTCGTAACTCAGGCCAAAGAAATGATAACTCTAATTGGTTGAATATAAACCCTTTCGATATTTATCATTTATTTTTCAATGAAAGATTAGTTTTTTTCCTAAAACAGATATGGAATTCGACGACAATATTTACATCGTGAGAATTTATTTTACCATCTTGTTTTATTTGTACGTTTAAGGTTAAAAAAAAACAATTTTTATTCTGTGCTTCAGTAATGAACTATCTTCCCTATTAATTATTATTAGTAGATAAAATCACAAAGTGGATATTTTAAGACTTTAATTTGTACCCCGTAATTTTTTTCATTATCTCCATTATAAAATTAATTTATATAAGAAAGCACATACATATTCTACTCAGTGTTAATAAATAAAGCAGTATAATTAATTTCTTTATTAAAATTTTAAGTAACTTCTCATAAGAAAAAAAAATCAATTTTATTACCCCATGCAATTTTTCAATAGTTTAATAGTACCCATAAAATAATTTCTTTACTACCTACTGCATAAAACACAAAAAACGATTGCTTTATTAATTAATATATATATTAAATTAACTGTGTGTGTGTGAAAATTAAATGTCTAGAGTTGATAAGATTTTTCAATAAAAAAATTGAATTACATAGTTAGTATTTTCATATTCTACATTTTATATTTCTTTATATAAGAGTAAACTTTAAAAAAAATCTTGTTTGTTTAAAAGATTGAAAACAACTAAAGGTAAGCATTAATTCTTATGATGGACATTTTCATATGTGTAAAATATTAAATCGTTTGAGATAAACTCGAAAGTTTTAACAAAGTCACTCGAGATTAAGTCTAGGACAAAAGATACAATAATCACACAAGATTTCAAATATTCAATCGAATAGGTTAGACCAGGGGTGGGGAACCTTTTCATTTATTAAGGCCAAATTCATTTATCCGATTCAACGTAAGTAAAGAAAACGTTTACACCCCCCACCTCTTTTCGACTGTCAAAAATATAGTGGGTTGATTACGCTCTTTTTCCAAAAGCTTGCATATATTTTTTTGACGAAAGTGAATATTTTTATCAAGTCAAAAGGTAGCATCAGAGTAGCCAAGAGGCCGCAGGTTCCCTTCCACTGGGTTAGACCGAAAACACGGAACCTTTTTTTACTAAAAAAAGCTACGTAGGACGACAATGGTTTTTTATATGTAGAGTGCTCATGCTCGTTATAAATATATGAACACGAACTATCAGCCAACTTGTGTTAATTAATTTAATAATTTCAAAGTTTATATTGTATTATTCTAAGGCAGTATGCAATATTTAATTTTTATCTTACCTGCAAAAGGTAAAGCACATATTTCTTTTTCATATTAAAATAAATAAGCAAAGTCGGTTCCCTTAAACTTCACTTGAAAGGCAAGTGCCGTAAACCTTTCTTCGTAATAAGCTTCCGTGAAAGCAACGCGCGATAATTTGATAAAAACAAAAGCCTTGTACAAAAGTTGTTACAGGAACAAATAAATCCGCACTTGCCATATTTAAATTAATCGTTTGCAAACAGTTATGGGAAGTTGTCACGCTTTTATGCTTCGGCCCTTGCCTGCCTCCAACAAAGGAAACTCAGTAATAGCGTTAACATTGTTTTTTTTTGTTGTAGTTATTTAGCCGAGATATAGAGTAGTTTAAAAATCCAACGGATCATACTCAAATTTAAATTTTGACTCTGATTCCGACTTAATTAACTATGTATATAAATAATGTTACTTTGAGTACCCTTACATCATAATGATTATAGCTTTGAATGAAGTGAAAATTCATCACGCATTTACTTGTATCACAATCTTGATATTGTATGAATACTTCATAAGGTTCAATTTTTATACACTAATTTACTGAAACTAATTGATGAAATGTCGATCTTAGATATCATATTATTTTTTTGAAACTAAATTTATTTTTTCAAATAGCGACTAAAGAACTAAAAATTCTTTAAATATGTACGAATACTTAAATAAAAAATGAGTTTCTTTTTATCCTCAAATTCAAAACAGTTCAAGAATAAAAACACGATTAAGTTCAAGCACTGCATGTGTCGAATTCTGTAAAAAATAAATGTACATTATCGACATTGTTATCAAATAATTGGTATTAATATAATGTGTAGGGTTTCAGAAAGTCTCATAATAAACAACTTTCATTTTACTCGTATACACTCGCAGTTAAAAAATAAGACGCTATTATTTTAAGAAGATTTCTAAGATTGATGATAGTTTGCTAAGTCTTTGATATATATTTTTTATTGTTTGGTTCCAGACCATCACAAGACATCAGCAATGGTTTCGATACGTCGACTGATGACATTGTCTTCTCAAAAGCATAATATATTTCATAGTAAAGATTTTTTTTTTTTATCATAAAATTGACCTAAATAATGATCGTTTTATTTTAAAATAGTAATCAATTAAAAGTTAGTATTATAGTGACGATTTAAGTCATCGAAAAACTTTTGAAATGACTCTTAGAATTTTAAAGTAAATAGGTTTTGTGACGTGAGAAACTTTAAAATTTGTCTTTACATTTTCGACCGTGAACTCACAAAAATAAATCTCATTGCCGCAAAGTTATTTTACAATTACAAATTTGGAAGTAAAGCGAAAGTAATCCTTAAGCACTTGCTGTCTCAAGATTAATGAAATCAATAAGCTAAATAGGGATCCTGACTTTCACTTAAGTCGCTAGAATAAAGTTTTTGCACCAGCTGTTTTATTTTAAATGCAAAAGTTTCAAATCCATTTTCTCGAAGCTTTCCACTCCTTATTAAATATACATTATCCGGGCAGCTGTTTTTCTCGAAATCGATGCAGTCTGCCAACTTTGTGCTATTATAAAACACTCGTAAAGTTTTAACGCAATCCTAATACTTTGTTATTGAAATTTTTAGTACCGAAACTCGAGAGTTATCGTCCTATTACAGCGTTTTTGAAACTATTTTGCTTTGCTCATTACTATTCAGAAAATCAATTTCAAAGCTAACGACCCTATTGAAAAAATATGCTTTCACTTCATTTCATTCATGTAGGCATATTATTACATTACTTTCTTTTCAATAGTACTATTCAAATACTTTAATATTAAAAAAACTCCAGTACTTAGTATAAAATTTTATGGTTTCTTTTTAGGCAGGTAGTGCTTCAAAAATATATTAAAATAATAACAAAAAAACTATGACCAATTAACAGCTTTCTTTCACTGTTTTATTAAATTTATTAACGGTATTCATTTCTTAATTTACTTATATATATCATAATATTTCTCGCATGTGTTTAGTCTTTTAGGGTGTTTACTGTCAATACGTAGTGGGAAGGTACTATATAACAAAATAAAGCTCTCCTTTGCACTAATTTAATAAGATCAATATGCTATCCACTAATCATGAGCATTGAGCAATTTTAAACTATTACAAAAGAGTGATTTATGTTTTTAATTGTTATGACATACTTTTATTAGTTTAAGTTATTAAGATCACAAATGTTTTATCAATACGGAACTTACGTCAAGCCTATGAATCAAGGACAGAAGAAAAAAACATGTGATTGCCTAAAATATTTGAACAACAAGACATGAGAATATGATAATATTCCTAAATTCATCTCATACAGAATATTAATAATACCTCACAACTCTCGGCCATTAGTGATAAAACCTATAAATGTGTAGAAGTAATAAGTAGATTTTACAGCTTCCTCGTGCAGCCAGTCATTATCATCAATCAATACTTAAAATGAAATTATTTATCAAAAATTCGTTGGCCGATTAAGAATAGTTTAACAAAAAAATATTTATCTAGTGTAATAATATATTACAACATTAAACCCACCTCAATAAAGCAACTTTCGGATTAATTAATTTAGAATTTCTAAATATTCTCAAAAAAAATTATCTACAAAGTCCTATGGTTAAAAAATTCATGCAGAATAATTTCCACATAGAGCTTTTTTTAACTCTTGATTTTTTCTGTTGAATATTATATCCCACCATAAAAGTTCCAGAAGCTCTCTCTGCTGCATAGCAGCAATAAAAGTCGCGGAGCTTTTTATTTTCCCAAAGAATATTTCACTCTAACGACTATGTATACTGCATTTTCATGTCATAAAGAAATCAGTATCAATGAATAAAACATGTTTATTCAACGATATTAATATCTCATTTTCATTGGATGCCAAAGTATTTTCCTTATTTTGGCAATTTAAGAGAATTCAAGTATCAGCATTATAAATTTATTTGCACACAAATGCTTACGTTAGTTCTTTTTGGTATATATTTTTATTAAAGTAAGATCAGACAGTTGATAGTTTGTAACATTCAAAAAGAAATAAAACAATATTTTGTGCTAATTCCGTATTTATATAATATGATAAAGACCGGTTACGCTCATATTAAATAAATTTGGAATTATCCCAAAAGATATTTTATTCATTGACAGTAAAAATATGGCAATTTTAAACCATGCACATTTTAGCAAATATGAATACGTTGCAGGACTCAAAAATGTAAGAAGGTTGTGTGCTTATACATTTTTTAATTTAATTAATTAGGTGGGCTTAGTCGGTGTCCTGTCATGTTAAGCGAAAGCACTCAGTGCTAACATTTATAATACCTGGGGTAGCTAAATACACCCAATTCTTTTTTTGCACAAGTTTTTTTACACTGTTTCGAAATTGCACGGTCCAATATAATGTAACGTGTCTTTAATTGTTCTATGTACACTTCATTTTTTACACGGTTTTTTTGGACGGTTTTTTCGCATGAAACGTATCCCCCGTGCAAACAGAGGATTATTTGTATCACAAAAATCCACAAAAGAAGCTACGCGTAGTATTTTTACAAAAAAAATCTACATCTTTAATTTTTAATTTGATAGTTTAATATAATATATAAAATTTAACATTGCGTTTATTTTTAGAGTGTTTTTGAAAGAAGTTCTGATAATTGTAGTCATTAAGTTTAAATAAATTAAAATTGTATTTAATTTTAATGTATTAATATAATAGGCATAATAATACAATCAATGACTGTTTATTAAACATATGTATATTGCAAAAGATGTACATAATCAGTATCCAAAATGAATTGTATTTAATTTTCAATTTGTTTTCAAATATTATGCGATTTTGATTTACAAAATACAATGTTCATATTTATTCCAAAGGTTTCTTACAATGTTAAAGAATTCGTGACAAAATATTAGATTCTTACATAAACATATGTAGTAAAATAAATAATAATGAAAGTATTGAATAAAATGGGACATGAGTTCTTACCTCATTACATATACATCATATAAAATAAAAGATGCCAATTCAGCTTGAAAACCTACCAAAATGACATGCCAGCAATGCTTATAAATAATTCCTTGGCTATAAGGAGCACTTGAGAAAAATACTCGCCAAGCGATACTGTTTAATGTGCAACTTTACTTTGGAATATTGCAGCCTCGGAGCCTAGAGCAGAGCTGTTCAAATTATGACCCAATAACTGCATCTTTCTTGCAAGGGGGCTTATGGGATCACAAAGGTCTTTTCAACTAAAAAAATATATTTCAATTAACATAATCTACAATTCAAGAGTACTCATTTTTTTTACCCGCTATAATCAACTACGTAAACAGCGGCAATATTCCTTTTCTGAATGATTATAAAGAGAGTATCAGGAGCAGTTACTCTTTATTAGGTTACTACGATTTTAAGTTTACTTTAAACATAAGAGTTTTAAATAATTTAAGTCTTCCGGGTATGACACTGTACTTTTAAAATTCTACTAATGATTAAAACATCGTAGATTTGTTTAAGTTAGTGAAGATTTGTAAGCAAATCTACGTACATATCGTGTTATATTGTCTTCTAAACTCGAAGTTGAAAAGCTTGACAAATGTATGTATCGTCAGTTTGATGCAGAGTCATTTCAAATAAATTTTGTAAGAATAACATAAGCTTTTTAAGAATGTTTTTTATTTCAGTATGGGCATGAAATACAACACATTAATTATTTTAAAGGTTGGACAATATTGATTGATGTGTCTAACACAAGTGACTTTTAGAGGTTAAACAAAATGAGAAAAAAAATACTTTATTTAATATAGCTCAGTTTTGACCGAATTATCAATTAATAACTTTTTGAAGCAATGCGACTATGTATATGATTTTTATTTCATTTGATAAATTACATTACTGTGAAATATTGTCTTAGGGTCCTATAATTATTACATTGAATTTAAAGCTTTATTTATATACTACATAAGATTATTTAAAACTAATAGAATGGTATTAAAATAAAAGATAAACTTATATAGTGGATGATTGAGGATTTCTGAGCAGGCTTTAACTGCTTCCGATGCAAATAGCTTTCGTGGCAAGAAAAATACCCATTTAATAGAAATTCAAGCCTCCTGAAAACGCTTTCTTATGCTCATTTGTTTCTAAATTAATTTTACTCAACTCTTTTCATTTGATATTATTTTTTATTGCTTTAGGCAGAAAAAAAAATGAATTGAAATTATCTCATTGACTTACTTGGCAATTCATTTTAGCTAACAACTGCATTTAAAAAAATTGCTTAGTATTATCGTTTAAAACTTTAAATAAGGCTAAGAAATAATAATTTAAATTCCATTTTGTTAGTACTTAATGCGGACATAATAATTTTATTGTGTATTTTACATTGTTTGTTTGTTTAAGTTCTACGATTATTAAACAATGTATTACCAATTTTATAAATTCTCGGCAGTGGCGTAGATTGAACCTTATTAATTTCAAATAAATTTAATATTTTCAACAAATGATTGTTTTAAAGAAAGTTTAACTTATTTTGTGTACAAAAAAATCATCAATTAACCATTCATAATAAATTTGTATTGTTTTAAATTTATTTTGGAAAATCTATTGTCAATTATCGAATAATCGACAAACATCACAGTTCTTGTAACCTTTGTCGTAGCGTATACAGGCATATATTAAAATATTCATTTAGGTAATACGCGAATTTTAGCATATAGTATGCACGCATTGTTTCTCTAAGGACGTTTTCACTGTATATGTTACGTATACATGTTTAAATGGTTATAATTATTACATTAACCAAAATTCTTTTGGTGGTCTACAAAACAACACTAGCACATCCCATTGGGTCAGTACCATAACGAAATTTTTTGGGTAAAGTTGTTTCGGATACGTGAAATCGTAAAAATACTATAATGCAAAAAGGGTTCTGTAACTGAAACATTTGAAAGCTTACCCATTTTAAAAATAGCACCAAAAATCAGATAAATTTATTGACTGTAAAAATTTATCATTTTAAGAATATACTTTCGTTACTGTATTATATAGGTGATCATCGAATCTCGATTTAAGCATTGCCACAGTTTGTGTTTAATAACTTACAATGAAACAATGAAAACCGCGCTTTTTTGTTTTGATATGATCAGTATTTTTACGTAAAAATTTCAGTATTAAATTGCAAAAACATGATGATTGGCCGAAAAATATGTTTTAATATATTATAGTACGAAATGTGTTTGTTTGGATTGTTTTATTCACATTCGATAATCACTTATTACTTTTTATAAAAAAGACCAAATACAATACTTTTCGATGCGTATGATGAGCAAAACCAGCCATTATCATAAATATATTCAATAAAGGTGAAATTAGAACAAAGTAGTGTATTATTTTTAAAATAAATACATTTTCTCCAAATATTGACAGTGGAAAACTTAAAAATGATATTTTTTAACAAGCCATATGCTCCCAACATGGAGCATATGGCTTGTTAATGGAGGTATCTCAACAGAAGTTTTACTACTCATTCGCTCAACCTCTCTTTTCCAAAGAGATTAATAAGGAGTGAAGGAAAAGTTTTCTGACTGGGGGGGGTATATTTAGACATCACAAACACCCATGCCAACGAACAGAAATAAAAAAATAAACTAAAAAATGCTGTTCTTACTGGGACTCAAACTCGTGAGGTCCGGCATAGAAGCCAATAAGGCTCACTGCTACGCCATAGGACCCGACATAAAAGAGATAATACTTTTGATAAATTTAAATATATTCAGTTTTTCATTCAATCGTCGCTTCCACGTCACTGGCCACGAAACAAAAAGACGATACACAAAAAACTAAGAGCACCGTCTTATTTGACAATAAATCAAAAGCAACAGACCTCTTATTGCATTTCCTTTGTTTGATATTCGCTTTGCATATTGGACGTACAGGCAAACCATTTAAATACAATGTGCAAATGTTTCACAATATTCCGCTTTGTCATATCAGAACAGTTTGAATGCAAAATTGAATATAAAATGTGCGCATACGGGCCAAGAGTACCTACATGCTTTTTATATGCAACGATCGCAATAGATTTTTAAAAATAATTTATGTGCGTCGTAATACATTGGTTTGTATCAAATACACAATGAATTTTCCCAACATTTTAACTTTTATTATTTATTACTGAAATAAAAAATATAATTTTATATAACATTATACTCATGTCTCTTTTTTAGATTCAACTCTACCACCACGGCAGATTCTCATTAAATGGATACTTTCACTAACAATTTCCCAGGATCCTAGAATTGATCATTGGAAAAAAGTTAGAAATTGAGGAATTCCGTTGCCTAATTTCAGAAACCTAATAATTTACAGATTTCACTATCAAAGATTTTATTCTGGTATCAGGCTACCGTTGCAAAAAGTAATATGCCACTCAAGTTTGTTGATTAATAGTTTTTAATTATGATGCAATAAATATTCAATTATAATGTAAAGATTACCTTCCCTTATCAACAGCTATCCGCTTAACTTTCCACAGTATTTTAAATGAAACATCAACAAAATTGAAAGTCGTCAAAAAATTATTATGTTAACTGATGATTGAGCAAAGCGTGCAACAAATACACACTCACCATTTTTTTAAAAGCGGTGTGGATGGCGGCTTTAAAACATTGGATAATTACTCTACCATAATTATTTATGCAATCTACAAAAACCTTACTTGGTTATCTTCTCTCCTAGCCTTGCTTAAACATACAAATTAGAAATTAAAAATCAAAGTACTGTTATATTATTCAAAAATTGAGCAGATATTTGCATAATTTTGATAACTTTGATGAAAAATTTGGACCAACACATATTTTATCATTAAATTAAACACATTTTACAATAATAAACTATGTATGTTCTTGATTGTTTCACAAAAACTCGTATATGTTATAAAATATGAAAATTGTAAATAGTTTGTAGAAATTTTAAAACAATCTATATGCGTCGGTTGAAAAATAAACTCGCGACGCAATCAATCCAATTTCTTTGATACTAGCAATTCTCTTTTATTTAGAATATACTGCATTAATCGTTATATGAATTTATATGTTTCGATACATTCTGCCCTGAAGCAATCGCGATGGTTTAATATCACGTGAGATTAAGTTATAATTACTTGCAACAATCGTGGTTGCAAAAACGATTCATTGTTCATTTATGTATTTATATCACAATGCAAATGTCGCTTCAGATAATTACAATACTGCGGGCAAAAGATATTCCAGGCAATACTGCACTAGCGAACGTATAAATTAGGAAGACGGCCTTTTCATTGCTGTCAGAATATATCATAAAATACGTACAATAAAAAATATATCGATTAAATGTATTCTGTTGATTTATGTTTATTAAGATATTAATTTTGATATTGTTATTTCATCAATATAAATAACGATCGCCTGCAAAGAACAATCTAGAATACGATAAAACATTGCAGTTTAATTATTGATGTAATATTAACATATGATATGTAAATATGGTTTTTATGTTTGAGGTAGATTTCATGACTGTGAAAACATTTACGATTATAGCAATGTTTTACCACTATATTTTATGGTGAAACGTTTTATATGCAGTGTTCATTTTATGATTTTTCCCTGATAGAAAAAATACTTTCTTTAAAAATAAAAAACTCGTTTTTACTAATTCCACATGTATAGTATCGATAGCTATAAGCTATATAACTTGTATTTTAGGTATTTTTTTTAAACTGGGAATTGAATTTGATACAATCTTTCAAATGATGTACAAGTTTTGTCACTATCAACCTAGGTTTCGCGTTTCGGAATCTTCAGACGATCAAGTACACGGATGAACTTGAACTGACGTTTAGTAAATAAATGTATCGTGTTTACATAATAAATAAATGTATTACTAAGTTTAATGCCATTGCTGGCGAAATGGATACCATGGAATAACTCATGGGATCGCCAACCATCTGATTTCTGAGAACCATTCGTTCAACTCGGATGAAAGGAACCAAAATATTACACCCAAACACAGATGAGCATAAGTTATTCTTCCAGAAAATTTTAGAAATTAAATAGAGCACAATTCAATAGTTTACCAATTTTAAATGAGCAAGTAAATCTGCCAAATTCCCTACTCTTGTATCCTATTTGTAAGTTAATATAATTATAAATTTTCCAGCAAACAAAATAAGCATAATTCTTGAAATTACTCACCATTCAAATTCAAGGAATGCCCATTCCTGTGGGTTAATCCATTTTGCAAACAATGGCTTTAAACTTAGTGATACATTTATTATATAAACGTGTGTTCAAGTTCATCCGTGCACTTGAAAGCCTAAAGATGCCAAAAGACTAAACCCGGGTTGTTAGTGACAAAACTTGTGTGAATGTAGATAATTTTAACGATTCAAATTTAATATTGAAATTCCACCAAGGTCAGTCGAAATCATAAATTACATTTTTTTAATGTTCCTATCAGATCCATTCATAAATCATAAAAACTTTCACGAGTTTGCTAAAAGTTGCAATAATATTAAATTTCATTTATTCCGCGATGGTTTGTTAATGTACTGTTAAAAAAGTTGAAAACAATCAGAGCTTTATATAATATATATAGTTGAATGCACTGTAGCCGCAGGAGTCGGAAGGTGGTAGAATGAGGGCTGGAGGGTGCAGCTACCTGCACTGAGCGACACCGGAACTGACACCATACTTTTTATTTCATAATCGGCGCCGGAAATTGCATCGGTAGAATGCGCCTGCAAAATTTAATATGCGATATTTGAATTTTGTTTTATAAAATCATTATTGTATTGAAAAAGTCCATTGCGACAGTTTGAGCGGAAATGAAAATTTACAATATACACAATGTAGTCTCATTAGTTTCATATTAAGTCTTCACTTATATTTAAAAATGTATATTTAGTGATAGATGAAAAAATTCTACTGAGGTTTCTAATTGATAGCGAATTTATTCAGATCAAAAAATACGTCAAACAAACAATAACAATGTATTTTATCCAAGAAAAATGTGGTAAAAAGGAATATTTATTTTCATTCCAAATTTTGACAACACTTTTTCCTAATCATTTTACCCACCTTGCAATAATAAGAATTTTACCAATGGAATACATTTTATTTTATCCATGTTTGCTTTCAATGTTGAACATAATGGAGATATTTATACATAAGTTATACCTACAAAAACTTATATTAAGATACTTGTTCCTCAATAGCTCAACCTCTTTTTCTGTAAAAAGAGTGGTGATATAAAAGCTATGACTAGTGGTGAACTAAACGCTCTCACTACACCCCCGTTACTTCAGCATTGGAATTGTGGGAGAGAACTTTTAGACAACACAGTACTGGGACTAGAATCAATTTGATTCGTCACAGCAATTATCGACGTTGACCACTGCACCATGATCCAGCCGATTATTTATTACACGCATAGTTAATTTGATCAGGTAAATATATTTTTTTAATATTTACTATAGAGAAATCTAGTAATTATATTAAATAAAAATGCTTTGTTAAATTAGGAACAACGAACCAACGATGAACCGATAGAAAAAATAGAGTTGCAGTTATAGCCGCTGATTTAGAATTGAATGATGATGTGAAAATCGTTGGACGAATCATTGTTTTCCGCTAGAGCAGAACATGTATTTTCAGATCTGGGTTGTATGATTTATTTCATGCTTTATTATCTGATATAATACGAGAATTAACCATTGCTCATTAAACAATATTTTGTAAACAAATATCTAGAAAAAATAACTTAAAGCTTATAATTTCGACATTCTTTGCTAGAAAAACAACAGAATTGTGTTTGTTTATTGATTACAAATCCCGTACTACGGTGTAAAAAATATGTACGTAAATTAAACATGTAAGCTAAGGAGCCACGAAACTATTGAACATTATGGAAGCTGAGATGCGAAAGGCAATTCCAGCTTGCTTCAGTTGGCAAAGTGAAAACTTTAATATTTCTGCTACAAACTTATTCAAAAAATAGTTAAATAAACATAAAAAGATTCTCGCAAACTTGTTAATAATTTTTACTCTCAATATTGCAGTCAAAGTTTAAAAAATAAAAAGAATTTACAAACTTACAAAAAAAGTTTTCAGATATGAAAGTTAATAATTAGAAGAGTAGTTAACGTTCTTTAACTTTCGTCCTATTTTGCATTTTGTGTGTTTATTGGTTCCATTTTTATGATATATTAAAGTGTTTAGCTTTATACAACTAGGCTGCCTACCACACCCTTATATTCTCATTCCCTCTGAAGGAAGAGATTAAGAGGATGATTTTCGGCAAGTTTTCTTTTAAAGTTATATTGAAATTTTTCATTTAAACTCAATATCCTGTAAAATATATGAAATGTATCACTATTATTTTTTTCAATTTTATAGCATAAAGTATGTATTTTATTTCTTTACGGTATCAAAATGGCACATATTATATTATCGATACTAACTGATAATCATTAGAAAATGTTACAAGAAATTGTATTTGTTTTATGAACTTGTTAAATATTCGTAATATTTGTATATTTTTTACAGTTGAACTGTATTCACCATTATTGCGAACAGTATTGTAATAGGCGGGAAAAGTTAAATGAAGCAAGAAATATAATAACTCCAGCGGAAATGAATTCAGAAAAGTTAAGGGTGATCTTTTTGGAAGTTAATATCATTCCGTCAGATTTTTTTTTTCATTTTTTACTAACTTTTCTGTGATGTATATATGAAAGATATTATTTTTTAAACTATACAATTTTGATTAGATTCAGGATTTTTTATTTAACATATATATAAGATACGTGAAACATATTTTTTAAGTATTCTAAGTTTTATGTTATTTGAATGAAAAAAAATAAGGAAGCTTAAAAATAGCTTCTTCGAATAAATAAATAGTGCTTTGGTAAATATTGTAAAGAATAAATAAATATTGTTACGTAAAGCAATGGTAATTTTGAAAAAAACATGATATATCTAAATAGAGGTAAACTGAAACGAATGAGAAAGGAAACAACAGCTTATAGAAATGTACGTCTAAAATATGAAATGACAATAAGTTTGTACTTGGTGGACGTAAATATTAGAAGGTTTAACAACATACAATCGAAAAAAATATGTGGATTGTTTTTGTACTTCAGCGTGACCTGAATTCAACATTTATTCAGAGGCAAGATTAAATTTTTGGTAAATAAATTATTTACAATAATAGCCAAAAATCGTATTCCTGAGAAAAAATAAATCAGAATAATAATTTATGTTACGTTCTGTGGAAAAACATAACGTTCAGTGCGCGGAAAAATCCTCGAAGCCTACATGTGTATTAATGATTCATAAATAACCTCATTTTGGCTGGCAGGAAAACCTTTTTGAGGGGATGAGGAAATCACAAAGCAGGCTGGATCCGTCAGGCAGGATGAAAGCCTTCCCCGCCTCGCGAGTCAGACCCCTCAAGGCCCGAGTTTAATATTTCCAAGTGTCAAAACTCCGAAGTTTAATCATAAGTCGACTGTCTGCGGCTCGGTATAACTTCTTGGTTCTGTCATACTACAGTACTACACTATATCAGGGATATATAACGCAGTGATTTGAAGGGGTTAATAATCTTAGCGATGACTTAACTGTCTATTGACGTTCATATAACTATTCATAAGCTTTTAACGAAGCTGCCAAAATTTTATATTCCGTATGAGATTGTTAAATGTCAACTTACAGCAACTTTTTGATTTTGACGAATCTATCTGGAAAAATTCGATTATTTTTACAATAAGAGATACGAATTGTTACCTTAAAAAATACAGCATTTTACATTCATTTGATATCAAGAACTCCTTCGTTAACTTCGAGACTTATTTTTGCAATTTAGAATATAGATTAAACTTATAACTCAGTCGTCTTAATTTAAAAAAATTAATATTGGTCATTTTTTTCTCATCTTACTGTTGTTAAACTATGATTTTCTTCGACTTATCGGCGAATGTTCATAAACAAATATATTGTTCTACTGAAGGAAATCTGTATTAAAATGTAATTTAATAAAAAAAGCCTCTATAAGAACAGTATAATGAGAATATATAGAATAACTTACCATATGTTTCATCGAATTATCACATTGTATAAGTTTTGAAAGGTTTTCTAATTAGCACATTTTAGTTAAATGTAGTTTTTTTTTAATTTTTGAAAGCTTGTCTTGAAAGTCCCATCGTAAGCTTTGGTAAAAGCTCGCTCTCTTTTATTTTCATATATTTTTTAATCCGCATTCTGTTAGGTTCTTCTCAAGCCGAGGCAGCTACTATTTTCCAGGAGGTTTTGTTTACTTGGCTTTTGTAAATAAAGTTTACTCGGAGCTTTTTATATGCGGAAAAACGTGAAATAAAACGAGGCTATTGTTCGCCTCCAGTGTGCTGTCATTATAACAAGAAACATAAAAAACTTTTCATTTTAATTTAGCACATTTTTACTATCCCGTAGAAGTTGGAAGTAAACATGTTATTTTAATGAATCGTTGTAAAAAAAACTTGGGTATACCCACCGAATAATTAAATACTACTTATACTACGAAAGTCTGTGTGTTTTTTGAAGATTTATGTTCGTACAAGCCAAGACGACAACGTTATTTAGTCCGTGGCTTAGGAAAACTTTGTTATGTTGTCGTTTGTACAAGAATTTCAAAGCGTGTCAAAGTTTTTATGATAGTCATCAGTTATCTACGGTGGTGTACGAAATTAAATTAACTCCAGGTACTTATTCAGGACACGCTTAATTAACCGAGCGAGTTCATTAGAATCTTAAATTGTTATTGGTATCCATTGCAAATCTCGCACAGAATAGCAACTGCCGCAAACTTATAATCTCATTTTAGTGCCATAATCGTCTGTAACATTACTTTTATAATACATGGTATAAAATAAAATGGGATTCAAATAAAATTTGCGTTACTGCAAAGATTATACTGAATGTGAAATTTGTAATATTATTATTTATATAAATACTTAGTTCTAAGGTACACGATTTTTGTATCGCTATTATGTTTCACATACCTAATCGAAATGATTAAATTTGTATGATATTTGCAATATTGCTGCATGAATATCATTACAATATATGAACCCTAAAGAGGTGAAACGAGTCAACTAGTATTCACTTTTACGATACTTAAAGACTTTTTTCAAATATCATTTGAGTCACTTCACATCTTATGATCCCATATATAAACATATTTTTATTATCAATTGCACATGTTTTTAAGGGTAAAAAAAACTATACGAAAGAGTCTATTCGTAGAAGTAGTCGCCTTTGACTACTTGTCCAACTCACTTGGACGAAAGCATTTGACCTTAACGAATATAAACCGTCGTATGTAAATATAAACTTTTTAAAAATTTTAATAAAGAAATAAATTGATAAAGGTTATTTGTTATGCAACGTTTTTGCACATTACTTCGGAGATCCTCAATCACGTTCATGGTCCACTTTTACCGATCAGTTGATTTGCTGCATTCTGGACAGACGTCGGAGCCTATCCTTAAAGGGTACTCAGTAGAACTAAAAGTTGTTATAACTTAATGGTTCGAAGAAAAGCTTTACCATGAAGATTCTTCATATAAGCCACAATATTACTATACAAACAAAGAAAAAAAAGCAATTCATTTAGCATTAAACTATTCTTAGTAAACTTGTTATTTTCTATTGAATCTTTGACAGTTACATTAAACTTTCTAATTTCTTGTAACCTTAATTTAAAAAAAATACTGGATGTTCATTGTGAAATTTCAATATCAGATTTTTCACTCGCACACTTTCTGTCATTAACGACCAGGGTTTAGCTTTTCAGCATCTTCAAGCGTTCAAATACACATATGAACATTAACTGTCTGTGTGAATATTCCCTTTTGTTGTTTTAAACGATAAATCAATTTAGATGTTTAAAAAGATTGTAGGCATTAATTTTCGTTTCAGTTTTAAATGTTAACAATATTTCATTGTCAATCATTATAGTTGTAATTTAAATAAAGTAACATTAATGGGTACTTTTATCGATCCTATGTCAGCATATGGCGCGAATAAATCGGGATTAATGACCCGTAAAAAACGATCGCATTTTGTCATTTTCACACGATTTGTTTTAATGACATCCCTTCTGGTGCTTTTGTTTTATAGACGCGTAAAAATGTGAAAACGAGATGATCCGCATCACTTTAAACCTTTATTATAATATTATATGACAGCCGAGTGTAAATATATGTGTGAAAAAATCAGCCGTATAAAAAAAAACGTTATGCACTATAAAACACTCTCTATCTGAAAACACTTCAATTATTGTATTACGGATGTGCTTTTTGTTTGTTATATGATTTTGAATTTGTATCCCATTATAAGATATTTTTGTTATGATCTTTCTTAATTTACATTGCTCAACACAAGTTCTGAATTTATTCATACCTTACATACATAGCTGATAAGCTCAAAACTCCTCGTTTGATTAACTTCAAATGAGTCGTCTGGTATCATAAGCACTACTGTTCCATACATCATGTATGGAACAGTTCTGCTTTTAATACCAGATTACTCAAATAGTTACACGCGTATTTTTAAGTGTTTTAATACTTTAAAAGATGACAAGACTTTACTTTTTGCGACTTGTATATTTGTAGTCAAGGCAACGCAATGTTAATTAATTCCATGTGGAATAACTTTGTTATTCCACTTGTTGTGTTACAAATTTATAATTTTTTTTTAATATTGCTAATTCATTTCTGTCTCAATTTATTAATCTGTATAAAAATGGATTAATGACTGTTTTTATAATATTTTTTAATAAGTTTTACATATTTAATTAGATATTTATTGAACCAATTTTAATTTACTTTTTGCTTAGAAAGCTTATATCCATTGCACTCTAAATGTTAAGCTTATTGAAGTGGTACATTTTTATTTGGGATATAGGTTTCTCTTAACGGGGCCAGTCGTGCACTGTCGAGTTCTGACGTCACCGGATATGGGATGGCTATTGTTGTATCGATTGTCTATTTCCGTAACGGAAAGCAGAATGTGAAGACGGGGATTTTTCTATTCTCGGATCTAATAACATGTGTCCTCATGTCAATGCATTCGCTCCAAATGCTTTTATTACCACCAAAGTGCAAAGTGTAGATAGGCCATACAATAAACGATATGAAAAATCAACTATACAGAATAGTGCCCTGAATCCAAGAGAATCTTTTCAGGTAAAATAATAAGAATATTGGTATATTTATGTTTGCCAACTAGAAGTTGTAGTTAGAATCATAACATACTGAAGTTTGAACCGCTGTTTTTTCACGGCTCCACAACTCTACTGATAAAAGTCAGTTTTGTTTAATTAAATTGAATATGCCTACAATGAGTGTATCCGGTGTTTATCATTACCAAAACATCTTGACTATTTTTCCTCAATCACAACGTTCAGATGACAGAATACTAAGTAAGAAAATACTTATATTTAAATACTCTAAAGAGAGGCTGGGTTATTCTCAAAATAATTACTACATATACACTTATAATTAACGGGATATATCTAATACTTGGCATAATGTTTGTAATAGGTCTTTACGGTTGGTATATCTTCATTGCAACAATTGTGGATATGTTCAGTGTTGCGATAATCAATCTGTAAAACGACAACGATTGAAAGAATTTTGATTATCTCATTCAAGATTTGTATGTATAGTTGATAGTGCTTATTTGTTATACGTATTAGAGTAGTTGTATTGTAATGATAAAAATATGCTTCTTAACAAATTTGCATTAATTTGACAGTTTTTTTTATAAAATAACCTCTTTCTAACGCAGGATTTTGATTGGTCGATTAAATCTTAAAATATCAATTACAATATCAGTGAATATTGTTGCAGTTATTAAATTTAAGTTACATCAACCGTAAAAAAATTACAAAAATTATGTCCAATATTAAAAACAACCTAGTGTCTAGGTCAGGGATGCCCAACCAGTGTCACTGTCCGTACTAGGACTCGAACCCGTATACTTACTTAATAATCAACAACGTATCTGGGTTTGAAAATTCATGGTTCTACCTTTTTTGAGATCTTTAAAAATTGGGTTTACTACAAATGAATGTCCGGTGACGGAATGCGACACTCAGATAAAAATTCCAAAAATTTGTCACAATTTTTTAAATAGTATTTTTTAATGTATTTTACCAATTACAAAACGTAAAATGTATGGGTATTCTTAAACCTTGAAAGGGCCACACGAAACCTTCAATAGAGCCACATGTGGTCCACGAGCCAAGGTTTGGGCATGCATATAAATTTGAGAATAGCCTTGTTGGGAAGAGAAAAACATTTCCTGCACTTCTATAACATACTGCCGCCTGTGTGGTCGAGTGGTCAACATCGTTGGCTACCGCTACGGAGGGTACGGGTTCGAATCCCGGTACGGGCAGTTTTATAAATTGATTTTTCAATCGATTTATGAATTTCTGTTCAAAGGCATGGATGTATGTGATGTCTTGAATTCCCCCCTCCTACCCATCCTATCCTATGAACGGGGCGTATAGAGAGAGATTAGCTAACCACTAGTCCTGTCCTTGCCCTTTCCTTCTATTCCTACTCTCTTTGGAAAAAGAGAGGTTGAGCAACTGAGTAACAAGCAGTTCTCGTAGAAAAAATTCTGTTGAGATAAACTCCATTAGGAGTCCATATGCTCCATATTGGGAGCGGACATGGATAAAAAAAAAAAAAAAACTATAACATATTTCCTTTTAGTGATCTGAGTGACCGAATAAATACATCAAAACATATTGTTATTTTATGAAATCTATTCTATAAAAATGTTCGTTCGCAATCCCACGTGTTGCGTTTTTGAAACTTGAAAGTAATACTGGGCCAACTAATTGATACTTTTCAAACTCCTCCAGTGAACAGGTTCAAAAAGAAAAACGGTGTCGTTGACAAGCATCTGTATAAATCCGTTTTGAGTGACGTAATCAAATCTATCGCTTTGCGACGACTGACTGTCACAGCTGTTGGACCAATCGCACGCCTCGACGTGAGGCCTCCATTGTCCACTGTGACAGATTCGCTTTTCAATAGCCAGCACAAAGGACGCCTGTTAATGGAAAAATACATATATCTTCTTTACAAACAACCCGGATAACGCGATATTCTTACATCCGCGAGGGCATTCTGATAATAAAAAGCGATATAAAGTGTCCGCAAGGCTGGTCTCCAGGGAACTCCAACGAATTTGAGCAACAGCAAATTGCATTTAAGCTTTTTTATTCAGTATTCAGTATTTATTGCCGAAAAGACTTTCGTAGTACCGATGTTAAAGCCCAAAATTGTCAATGCTTTTGACATGCACACATTCTACCCCTGTCTGCGCATCAAACGCATTATGATAACTGAGTAAAAGTTGACTGCAACTGAAGACGTTGACCTGTTGGCTGTCGATTATACATATATACTTATTTAAATATAAATAAATTTAAATAATTATTTTTCTCGTTTTAAATTCACCTTTCACTATAATATACCCGCGTCCGTAATTATTATATAATATCTTTAATCTAGGTAGGGGTGGGGAACCTTTTCTTGTCTAAAGGCCGCATTCATTTTTCTAATTCAACATAAGGCCGCAGTAAACATTAACTAGGGAATCTTTGGTCGGAAACAATTTCATGCCAATTTGTAAAGCCCAGAAATTTGAGGATTTCCCAAAACTACCTTTTTTTAAGCTCTTCCAAGAATTTCGAATCCAAAATCTCAGGAATTCACAAAAATTTGCAGAATTGGCCGATTAGGTCAAAAGGCCGCACCAGAGTAGCCAAAAGGCCGCAGGTTCCTCACGACTGATCTAGGTAGAGTTGTACTAATTGATTTTTGATTTTATATAGTAGTGAGCATATTGAGCATTTGGCGCTGATTTTGTTAGTCAAAAAATCATTTTCAAATGGTATAAAATCAGAAATCGTGTTTTTTTTATAAATACTGCTTTTTATATAATATAAAAAAGCATTGAAAATTGTATAGTATTATTAGATGATTGTTTGGTTAAATCGCAATTAGAAGCTTTTGGTTCTTTTGTCTTGGATTACTGTTTTAGCGAAACCGAAAAAACGTCTGAATTAATAAAATAAAAACTTTTTCAAAGTATAAAGCAAACAAATTTATAAGGTTTCAGTTTCGAAAAACACGGTCCTCTATTACATATTAATTCTCCAAAAAAAAATGTTTCAAAAAGTTTTAAAAATGTCAACATCATTGAATACAGCTGTTCTGCCGTTTCGTAATTTCTTCACTGTACTTAAGTGATTTCACAGTACAATTTTCTTTGTTCAATGTCGGTATACAATTTCGTATTGTATAAAAATGATAATAATAATTCTCGTATACTGCAGGTTTAATTTTTTGGCTCTGGGGTTTTTTTATTGGTACATTTTTACTTCTCCAAGCGTTTAAAAATAAGAATTCTTTTATTCATTCAAGTAGACCGCTGCATTATTTATTGAAAGCTTTTTGCCTTTTTGTTTGAATTGAAAATTTTAAAAGTAAAACTTAATTATTTAAGACTTTGTATCATTAGAAAATTAATGAAGGGCAGCTTATAAATACTCAATTTTGACATATTTTTTATTAATTAAAAGGCTGTCTGTGGAGAGGGTATTATAATTACGTTGCGTAAATTGCTTCTGGATCTTATAAGCTTTCTTTCTGTAAGTACTTACAACAATTTTATGAATGAATGAAATTTAATTACAATATCCGCTACAAACTTCGATAAAAGGAAACCTTTTGAATTATTTAAGCATAATGTATTATGACAACTGTTCATTGCACAGTCGTAAATAAACCTTTTTTTAAAGAATATATAGAAAGAATTTTGGGAATTAAAAAATACATAGCGATAATCAGATAATCTCTTTTGGAATCAATCATCACTTACAAAATACCACGTAAGAAAATAGCCTACTCGGCTACGGCGATCAGTAGATATAATTTGGAAATAAAATCCTTTTTTTAATATTTTTAGTTCATAATACAAGAAGAGTTACAAGCATAAGTCTTTAATTTCTACGAAAGCTAATTTGATAATATTGTTGGCCATCAATCAATTCTTTTATTTTTTAATAAATATGATCGTTTTAAAATTGTTTTTTTTTTCAATTTCAATTATTTTATGAAAATTCTAAAAGGATTGTACTTTGAATTCAAAGATATTATTATCGAATAGCTAATTGGTTGTCAATTATGTAATTATACATTCAATTTTAAATTAAATTTGATGAATTTGTTATTCCACTTATGTGTGAAATGTTTTTCTCCTCTTTAAGAAGCATCATCAGACAGAACGTCGCAAGGTTTTTTCAACAAACTAGAAACTGATTATAATTCTTACGTTTAAAATTACAAAACAAAATTCGAACAAAAAAATAGTTTACATTTTATAAAAATGTAATGGAAATATTACTATTAAGTACAGATTAAAATCATCAGATTATATAATACGCGTTGAAATGAAAAATGTGTTTTCGTGAAAATACTCCATGAAATATTTAGATTGAATCATATTTTTGAACACAAACAAGTGAGTCGACAAATTTTCACGAAAGTTTTCATACATTAATTATTAATACGTTGTTTCCATTTGTTTTATTGCATGTTCATTTCCAATTTTAAACAATATTCATCAAACGTCCTGTTATTAAAATGTGGTACAATTATAAAAATTCTTAAAGTCTAGACTGGGTTTTGATCGATAAAGACATTTGTAGGTTAAATTATTTTTAGATAATTATTGTTCGGATAACAAAGGGTTATTAACATTGAAAAAAGACATCAATCAAATCCATTAACATACCACACGTTTGGATTTAAATAAATAAACGCCCCAAGCGGTCAGTGTATATATTTTAGTCTGCAATTGACCGAGTACCATATTACGCTAAATATTCTAGATCTAGATTTTTTTTTCAAAACCAGGTGTTTGACTTTCGATGAAGTAAGGTTGGTTAGAGCAGTGTCTGCCAAACTTTTTTACTTCACGGCACACTGGTGAAGGAGATTTTTTACGCGGCACACCAAATAAAAATGCCTTAAAAAGGATGTGTTCCTTATTAATATGAATAAAGAAAATCATAGTGTCTTTTTCAAATAATATAAAACCATATTCCAAACAACTATTCTATTTTTGTTTTGACGATAAGGACAGATGTTGAATTCTTTTAAAATTAAAGAAAACTTAAATAAATTGGCATTATTTTTAGGCTTTTTCCTTTGCGGCAGACCTGAGATTTCTTGCAGCACACAGTTTGGCCAACACTGGGTTAGAGGGATGTGGCTATATTTCATAATGAACTTTCTACAATACAATGAATTACATTAACTAAAATGTATTAAAAGCACACACTGATGCGTTGCAATTTTCTACACATCTTAAAATAAAAGTGAATTAACGTCAGTTAATACATTTCTGTGTTATCTCCCTTAAATAAAAATATGCAATCCACCAAAGCATCAAGTAAAAAGTGATATTACTTAAAATTCCAAGGAAAAAATTTAACCATTATACTAGTTGGCTCACTTCACCTCTAATAAACCTATATATAATAATGAACTTGCTGGTTATTTTTTTTTTTTAACAATATTCTTTCTCTGGTTGCAAATTTATGAAAAAAAGCTTTAACTTTTCGACGATTCACCAGACCACTAAATGGCGCTTGACATCAAAGTTTTCTTAAATGTCTTGAAAAAAAAAAAAAAATGGCTCGTATTAATCAGATATTATATATTATCCTTTTGAATCAAAAGCTCTCATTTTTAGCGCATTTTATCCTAAGCCGAGCGAAACCTGAAAATAATGCATAATGAAGAAGAAAAGCTAATAATAGTTTACTCGGAATTGTTTTTTTTCTAAATGAGGCAAAATACTTACAATAAGTCTTCGGTTAATGCATTATGATAACATGCTCTATTATTGTGTGTTAAGCAACACATAAGACATGCAAAGAAAAATCTTTTCATCTGCTTCTCAATACAAAACATCAAACAAATACAGCTCTATAATGAATGATTTTTTTCAACGTTAACAATTTAAAACAAAAAAAATGCCTACGTAAGACAGAACATTATCGAAGCATCTTAATACTAAAACTGGTTCATTAATTAAAACGATATGCATTGTTCATCAGCCACGGTGCGCGGCGCTCTGGATCTGAAAAAATAAACTACCTGATGCAATGTTAGTATAATAAGAGATTAATTCAGAGCTGTGTTGTCGTGAGAAAAACCGCAACGATATAAAACGGTTCGACTCCAACTTCGATTTTTAAAAATATATACATAATTTTATAATACGAGCGTTATTCTTAATATCAACTAAAATACATTCCTTTTTGTATTTTAATTTAATTAAACACTGTGAGTCAAATTCTCCCAGATTAATGGTGCTGACTCCACCTAAAACGTCACAGCTCCACAACTCGGAATCCAATTCTACTGACCTGGATTAATCCAAAAAACGTCACAGCTATGTACTTAAAATAATACAGTTCATATTTTTTTACCCATGTCTGCTCCTTATGTGGAGCATATGGCGTCCTAATTGAGGTATCTCACCAGATTTTTTTCTACGAGAACTGTTTGTTACTCAGTCGCTCAACCTCTCTCTCCCAAAGAGATTTTTAGGGATAGAAAGATAAGGCTAAGACAGCACTAGTGGTTAACGAAACGCTCTCGCTACGCCCAGACATTGAAGGATCAGAAGGGTGGAAGGGAATTTTTAGACAACACCAACACCCATGCCTACTAACAGAAATCGATAAACCAATCGAAAAATGCTGTTCGTACTGGGAATAGAACCGTTGACATTCGGCACGGAAGCCAAGCGCACTAACTGCTACGCCATAGGGACGATTTTCTGTTTGCTTAGAAATTTTAATTTGCTACTTACCAAGTCTGCCAGAATGGTGACGGTATATTATGTAATAATAAAAAAGTTATATTCGTCTTCCTCGCGGGCTTATGAGTTTTTTTTTCCATTGCACTTTTTTCAAGAACTAAGAATGCACATCCACATATTTTGTGTTTATTTGAATATTACTAGACCGTCAATAATAAATAATATCATAAAGAAATTATGATATTAATATTATATTATTTCTAAGACTGACTTTTCCTTAAATGAGTTTAAACCGTATAAAGTAAGATTGCACAAATATTTTTGACGATGCTTAATACGAAACAAAACACTACTAAGTCTCTTTCATTGTTATGTGAATATTTTGCAATTGCTTTATTAGATACAGCAAAATGGTTTACTAAAATAAAGTTTTATATCGAAACAGTATCTGCACGCAATAGAGAGTGAGGTTGAAATGAAATGAGATAGACTATCTTATTTTTAAATGTAATGGATATTTTCTGAATGTAATATTCTTTAAAAATGTAATATTTCTTCTGCTATTTAGTTTATTGTATTTTTATTCAACGAGTAGTCGAACAATAACAGTTTATATAAAGTCTTGTTACTAATAGAGATGTAATCTAATAATTGGTTTTAAATTTTCTTATGAAGCTTTTAGACAATTGTTTTTTTCTTTCTGAAAGAGTTTGTTCAATAAGCCATTCTGTACACTTATCAAATAAGGGCATCAATGTTATTTTTCTAGTTAACTTTGACAAAGTGTAATATTATGTATATGATAACAGTCAACACGATAAAGTAAGTTGCCAAATTCATACACTACATTCGATCCAGGGTTGGCACGTTTTATTATTGATTCTGATATTGTTAATTAAAAAAGTTGATACACAAAATACGAATAAACCTTTTGAAGATAAAATGCAGCTAGAAGATTTCTGTTTTAATACATGGTTAATGTTGATATCTAAAAATCAACTTCCGCCCACCCAATACTAAAATAAAAGGTCGTACCGTGAACAATAAGTTAAATATTAGTCCTGACTAAGCTCTATCCTTCTATTTCAACTATCGTAAAAAAGGAGAGGTTGAACCATTGATTACCAAAAAGTTCTCGCAGATAAACTTTTGTTTAGATAACTCCTCCATTGGAGTAAAAAAGGGTTTTATTTTATATAAAAACATGCATTTGAAGAAAGGGTGCGGTTTTCATAATATATTAAGCCTATAATACAAATTTATAATATAATCACTCAATTATAAGATAAGAGATTATTACTTTATTTTTCAAAACAAAACTTTATCCCATCACATGTAGTATGAAATCGCGTTTTACATATTATATAAATACTATCAAAAATCATAAAATACATTGCAGTGAAGTTGCTAAAAAGGTTTGAACACTTGTGTCTAGTAAATGCAGAAGTCTACTGTCCAAAACTGAATTCAGTAACTGAAGACACTTACTATCTCCTCTACTCGATCAAAGATAGCGAGCTACTATTAATAACGGTATATTTTTGGGTATATGTCGCATTCATAAACGGTATGATTAAAATTTTCAAGTGATGAGATGAAAGAACAAATGAATGAATGAAAAGATATGAATGATTGACGTTTGCTATTTAAAGATAATAATCGAACAGATGCGCAAATAGTGACAGCTGATGGGTAAGTGATAAGTTGCCATAATGAAAACGTTATAACAAGACGTGTGCAGATTATTATTTTATGATGGAGATTTTGATTATATGAAACACGTAACTATGACTAATTTTCTATTGTTAAAGCATAACTGAAGGCTTCTTTATTACAAAATGATGGCAGTATTATTACTCACAATTTTGTCACCCGTAAAAATCAGATATCCAACTCCAATTTTAACTCCAACTCTGAATTTGTTGGTTTTTAAAAAAGTGTTTTTTTTCCTCCCTTGAAATAATCTGCATTTTTTTTTCAATCATCTCTCTTTATTCTAGGACATATAGTCACTATTCTATCTATCTAGGCTAATTTTCGAATATATTTGACTCGCTGATAATGACACCTTTTCATTTCAATTTGTTTTTGTATAAATAACACTGTTAAATTGTATTTTTTATAAGTTGACAATGCTCACCATGAGCAGGACCGGTTCTGGTATTGATAAATAAAAGTGGAAATCAAGTAGGTGCAAATGAATATTTTGTTTTTTCCAAATAAATAATATGCTTGTAAAGCAATATGGTACACTTTGAAACAAACATATTACTTAGCAATATATTGACAACACAAAACCCTGCATAGATTGAAACTAGCTTATTTAGCTTCATTACTGCGTAACATTCAAAATCGTATTGTAAATATTCAAACAACAAAAAGTAACACTAATTTAACGAGCCTTTTTAAAGCATCAAAGAATTCAATATTTTTTACTTTCGAATATTTCATGAAGCTAACAAAATAATTTGTTTCTTTCGACAAGCTACCGTTTAAATAATCGAAAAATCATAAATTAACAGTTTTTTTGGCAACGCAAAAAACATTCCGCCTATGGTTTCGTATATATTCACTTCATCAGAGAGTTTTACACGGCCGTGGAGCAATTTTTCGCTTCGTTTTGCTGAAAAAAAGAATGATTGATAATGTAGCTACTTGACTGTAACTCTCTTTATTTATTTATGAAAATATTTGACTTACCATTAATCATATAAACACATTTTTTGCCTCTATAAATAATATTTACTTTCGTAAAAATGTCGGATTAGCCTCACGTTTAATTTAATGTTATTCGATAGACAAACCCAACAATAAAAGTCAAATTAAGTAAACTGTGCTTATTGCAACCTCAGATAAAATATAGTAAGTTGTAAGTCTGAATTATTTTTTTTTTTCATTATTAAGATTACTTGTAAAACACTATAATAGTGTCAGAAAGAAATATCATAATTAATTTGCTTAAAAATAAATCGAAATTTGAAATATCTCAGTAAATATTAATTATAAAGAAGATGTATAGTATTTTTTATCCATGTCCGCTCCTAACGTGGAGCATATGGCCTCCTATCGGAAGTATCTCAACAGATTTTTTCTACGAGAACTGTTTATTACTCAGTCTCTCAACCTCTCTTTTTCCCTAAGAGAGTAGTAGAGATAGGAGGATAAGGGTAGTGCAGGACTGGTGGTTAACTAATCGCTCTCGCTACCCTCAGTTATTGAGGGATAGAAAGGGCAGGACAATTAAAGGAAAATTAAGACATCACAAACACCCATGCCTTTGAACAGAAATCGATCGGAAAAATGCTGTTCGTACTGGGACTCGAGTCCGTCACGAAAGGCCACAACGCTAACCGCTGCGCCACAAGACCCGACAAACCATCACCGAAACACATGTCACAGTTTGTAGCACAATACGTGGAATAATCTAAGTTATTTTATATTTTATATAAAAATGAACTTCCACAAAGTTACCGCCGAATCCGTCGAAAGCATTGAATTATCTTTTGTATGTGTACCAAATTTCAAATACCTCTTCAGCAAAATGACAAACTCAGAGTCACAGCTGTATTTTTTTGGGGTAAGTACAATAATGTACAACTTACTTACTATAAAATACAAACATCTTTATTTTAATAAAATCAATTAATCTCAAAGTGACGACCGGCAAGTTATATTGAAAACAGACAATTTATATCGGAAAGTATTTTTACTAAACAAATTTAATGTAAAACATGATGATTTTTAATAACCGAGAATTTTTTTGACAATTCAATAGATTCGATTCAAATTTTGTGATCGGTACGTGAAATATATAACATATCCGATAATCTCATTTTCACTTAAATATGTTAGGGAAAACTACAACAGAGCTGTAGAGAAAATTAATAATAAAAAAAATGAAAATAAAATATCTGAGAGCACTCCTTTTTAATCTAACTGTCGTTAAAATAATTTAATTAGTATTTTTGTAGTTATTTTGGGTATTGTATGTCTTGTTAGCATTTTCCATTTTATCGAAAATCTGTTTTTACAAATCAACCAATTTTTAAAAAAAATTATAAAGAAAAAGGCAAACTTGTCGACATTGCTGATTGACTTCATTATCAAAACACTTGTGATGATCTTCAAATACATTAAAAGAGTAAGTATTCTTTTACCATAACATTTGGCGTTTGACTTTTTTTATTTAATTGAACACCGAAAAACGAAAAATATTTCTTTCAGTTTACTATTCAGTCTGCGACTCACCGGTTGAGAGCACGTGAAATATAATATCTCATAGTACGTTACAAGTGCCTACCAATTATTTTTAAGTAATATATAAATCGTATATCATTATTTTGTTTTACATATTGATATAATATTAAAATAGTCTTTGTACCTACGATTTCTTGAATAATAATGTTAACAGAGTACTAGCGTGTTTTTTTCGGGCCAGTGAACGAACATGCTATATCCTTTTCAGATATTGTTAAAAATATCTCGTTAGTACCATGTTTTTAGAACCTTTTGATGCCTTTATTATAATAAGGTGTCTCAATATTTCCATCTTTTTGAGTATTCGCTAAGAGTGTATTCTTTATATTATATTTTATACTAGTGGTAGAAAAAGACATAAATGAATCTTTACTATATACATATTCTCTGTCTACTTTCAACCCAAAATTTATACATAGTTCTTTTTTGATTTATTTAGCAATTTTATTGAATTTTCGCCATTTTTAATTCTTAATGAAAAAAAGCCATTGTTTCTTATTTATATGGAGGAGAAATTAAAAATTGATATTTTTGCGATTAGCTATAGATTTTTCCCGCTTAAAAACACAAAATCATCATTAAGTTATTTACTTTAGTAATGTAGAGTTTCACTTTGTTAAAAATTTCCCAAATTTTAATTGGGCTTATAATTGACATCATTTGCCACTTATATTTATTAGTCTTTGATGATTTTTTAATTGTGTGTTAAGCAATTTAATTTTGTGTAATTATAATGTAATTTGTAAATCCTTTTCATTGTTAATAGTTGCTTACACCTTTTATTTCAATTTATATTTGTATAAACAGCACTGTTTATATACTTTTCTTATCAGTTGATAATGTTCTCAATGAGCGAAACCGGTCCTGATCCATCAAAAAAAAATGTGGAAAAGGTACTAAAAATGTTTTATTATTTTTATTGTATTGCCATTCCACCAAGTATTGACAGTGAACACCTTAAAAGTGTGTAATGCTTTGTGATATTATATGTGTTGGTTTCATGAATTGACTCACCTAATTTTGCTAATAAACACTTTATTTTGATTTTATATTGACACTGAGCGTACAGTGTTAATCTAGTTGTGGCAAACTTTAGCAGGAACATGGGACATTGATTCCATCGTTAACTATATCACTTAACTTGTTAACCTAGGAAACATCATTAAACCTGTGTACACAGTGACCATAATATATAATTATGTGGGTACACTCAGAGATGAGATTTCGACCGAGTGAGCGTAAGTGGGATCATGGCTAATTAATTTGGTACACATTGCATTTATAAACAAGGCAAGATGTCAGGTCGCTCGACAAACAGTGAAATTATAATTAAATTAACATTAAACAAAGAAAAATATGGATAAATAAAGGAAAAATTGATTTCTACAAGAGTGAAAAAAATAAGCTGGTAAGCTTTTTTGTCATCATGACTTTGCCAGAACAAAGTTCTGATAGCTCTTCAATTGAATTTTCATCATGTTGCATAATTAACACAATAAGCTTACGTTTTAAACTATTCTTCAAAAGACAAAACTACATACTCCGTATATCTCTATCTCTCTGATCAAGAGTATTTGAGCGATTGCTGATAGGTAGCACGGTTACTTGATAATAATGTATATTTTGATATTTCTTTTGATTCGGTTTTCTATATGTAACGCACATCAAAGAGAATAAGAGAGACTGTGTTTGTGCATGTTATACAAATACGTCATTTTACGTCAATTAATTTACTTGAACTAATCCATCTGAACTTTTAGGGTGTTCACTGTCAATACTTGGTGGAAAGGCATTATATTAATAAAAACACAATAATCCTTTGTACTTCATTCCACTTTATTTAAAAGTAATAATTAAATAAAGTGGAATGAAGTACAAAGGATTATTGTGTTTTTATTAATTATCCATCTGAACTTGACCCTTGAATGAAAATGTTTCCCTCGGGTCTTCAAAGGACAAAATTTAGGTGCAATATTTTTAAGTTCAAAGTCAAAAAGATTATGTTCATTTTGTCTACATCTCTCTATACAAGTTATCTGACAGGGCTAGTCGGTTTTCAAAAATCGGTTGTACTTCAATTTGCGAAATATGATAGACCAGAGGTGTGGAACCTTTTCTTCTTTAAAGGCCGCATTCATTTTTCTGATTCGACATAAGGCCGCAGTAAACATAGGACGGGATTGATTAATATTCAATCCCTTACCCTACTTTTCCCTCAGATATCTCCAAATCTCGTTTTTTCAGAATTGGCCAGAAGGCCGCACCGGAGTGGTCAAAAGGCCGCATGCGATCTAAAGGCCGCGGGTTCCCCATCTCTGTGATATACGGTTATTTCAATTTGGTATACCGGCTTAAAATATAAAAAGAATTAGCTATTTTTTTTTATTATTTTAAACTGCCATGGTTAAAACAAGGAAATGAAATACGTAATTGAAAGTGAATGTATCAATGAACACGTCAAAATTATTAAATTGAGGTTAATTTTAATATATTCTTGCAATTTATTTTTGTGTTAAACGTTATTTCTTGACGAGGAATATCGAATAAAATGTGAAATTGTGTTTTTTGTAAGGTATATCAAATTGAAAACCGCTTCTTCGGTATTTTACTTGAAAAACTGTTTTTTTCATTAGCCGGTTATTGTATATGCCCTTATGCAGAAAACGTTACCTCATTAAATCAATGTTGTATTGTTAAAAATTGATGAAGTAAAAAATAATATTTCAGATTATTTAATGATTCCCAAACGTAACTAGAATTATGATCGTATATATCTTACGTTGAATGTTCCGTCAGTACTCAAAGTGCCGTTTGAGTACTGTGGACACACCGTACGGCAACATGGGCATGGACCGATAACCGCCTACATTCACTGATAACGCAACTGGTTATTGACAGAACAAATACTGAATTAATTACACACGCGACATCATAAATTATAGAGTTCGGCAATCGATCCAGGAAGACCACCCGCCCCGAGTGCCCGCCATCATTTTTCTACGTGTGCGAACAATTATTTTTGGGTGATAAAAATCACAGAATTAATAATGAACGTACATCCTTCATTTTGGTAGACGATGAACGTTACTTTGACACAAGCAATCTTACATGGGCATTGGTTATATTTTTTATATGAGTCGAATTTTAAATATTAAAGTATGCGGCCTAGTTGCGGAGGCTATATAATTTTCAATATAACGCTTTTAATTTAGTGAAAAGGTAAATTTAAAAAAACAAATGCAGAAAACTCCATTTAAGTATGTTTTTCAGAAATTAAAAAATACAGTTCGACTATTGTAGAGTTTATTGAATATGTTATTGTCAAGATTAAAAAATGTATTTTATACCGTTTATAATTTGATTTTTCATCACATCTACTTTGCCATTTTTATATGCTTTAATATTCGTTTATTCAAAATAAATATTCAGAAGTGATTCTATAAAATATATTTATAACTGAATCCACTCCTTATGTTGAAGGTTCAATAAATATTTAAAAGAGTTCTTCTTATAAGATTTTTTACAACTGTTTTAAATTTAGATGTTACCTTAACGTTTCTTTTTTGAAGAAACATTAAGGTTAAAACCAACAAGAAAGAGTATAGATAGAATAATGACTCTAGAGCATAGGTTCCCAAAGTGGTCCGTGAGGACTGCCAGGAGGTCCCTGACAGGAATAAAAAAAATGGGGGTCCAAGAGATGTAAATGGGGGTCCACGGACCGGAATCAATAGAATCAAAATCAGAACTTAAGGTACAGTTTAGAAAGGGTTGCCAGCAGTTCTGGATGCAGAAAGATATCCCTGTTGCTTATCCTGTATTGTGGGCTATCGCAAGAAAGTTTTTGATAGCATTTCCTTCTTCGTACCTCGTGGAGAGAGGTTTTAGTGCAGTTACTAATTTTCTTACGAAAAAAAGAAATCGGTTGCAAATCACTGAACGTGGAGATTTACGATTGTACCTTACGAATTTGAACCCAAATATTGAACAATTGATATCGGAGCATCAGGTGCTTCCCTCTCATTAACAGATTTTATTATTTTATGTAAGAATTTGATTGTGTTTTGATTTGTTCATTTTCATTAAAAAAAATTCACTAATGATAAGAATAAAAAATTAACATATTTTTTTTACAATTGTCCACTATACAAAAAATCCTATCAGTGTGCTCATATTTGTATTTTAAAAAATTAGAAAACTTCACTATTATGCATCCTAGGGGAGGGGGTCCACGAAGGATAAAATACTGGCCTTAGGGGTCCACGGCGGAAATAAGTTTGGGAACCATTGTCCTAGGGTAAGACTAGTGAGTAACTATTCGTCATGAAACGTCCTGTTATGTTAGGATTGGAAGGGTGGGAGGAAAATTTAGACAACACAAACACATAACTATGAACAGAATGTAAAAAAAATCTATTTGTACTGTAACTTGAACCCGTGAAATCCGTACCGGAAGCGAACAACGTTGATCACTGAAACTGGCAAGAGCGATTTAAATATTGATGTTATTGATTTTATGTTACGAATAAATCAAAAATAATATACCTTTTTCGTGGGTTTTCAATAATATTTATTCGTATTCAGGGGAAATAAAAAAATCTCCCAATAGAGTCTGTTTTTGTAAACGATAGAAATCGTGATAAATCGAGTCAGTACCTAGTTCATTAGTTTTTAATTGATTTCCCGTTTGTTTTATATCAATTAGCGAGAACAAATGAAGCTCTCCGCCAAAGTCAAAGGTTTATGACTTACAAAGAGTGCAAAAAGTGAGCACAGAGAGAATGTAACTTGCAATTACACTACAGCAAGGGATTAATTACTTTCGAGTCGCTTGCTGTTGGGCGGAGAGAGCTGTAAGCTGCAATTATTATTACTAAGGATAGAACAAACTATAAATAAGAACAACAAACATTTTTATGTAATTTAAAATTATAGTTATGAGTGTGTTTAATTATTTAATTTCATAAAGCACAGTTTGTTTCTTTATTAAACACAAACCTTTTTTAATTTAATTATACATTTTGCTGAATATTTTTATTTTACTTTAACTTTTATAAAGTGACATTAATAACTTACTGTGTATCAATATAAAAACTATGTTTAAAAAAATCAAAGCAAAATGTACTTTTACAGTTTACTGTAAATTTTTGGTGAAAAATGATTATACTTAAAAATAATACACTTTTTTGTACATATTATTAGGTAAAACGGAAAGAAATGACATTTTTTCTGGCGCGTCACTTTAAAATCTGTTTGTCAACGGTTGCCGTTGAGCTAACACGTCGGGGTTGGTATTATTTTAAAGCTCTGTGTGTACTCTTTCCATTTCAATATATTTTATATTTTTTTTGCCGTTGTGGAAAAATGGAGAAGCCTGAGATTGAATAAACACATTTGCGCTGTTTTATGCTGTTTTTATTCGATAAAGGATTAAAACCAAAAAAAGCTACGAAGACCATTTGTGACATTTACGGTGACGTCTTGAAACTTTGAAAGTGCTTTAGATGGTTTCAAAAGTTCAAAAGTGGCGATAGGGAGTTAAAGGACAAACCAAAAACAGGAAGACCCCTCAAAATCGATGATGACGTCCTAAAATCATTGGTGGAAGCTGATCCTCGTAAAATAGTGAAGGAATTGTCACACGACATTGGCTGTCCAATAACAACTGTGCAAGATCATCTGAAAAGATTGGGAAAAAAACACAGGCAAGCTCTCTCAAAAACACACTCTCTCAAACGGCCTTGGAACAAGCGTGACCATCTGTGCTTCTCTATTGTCCAGGCACGAAACGGATCCATTTCTCAGAAAGATAATTACCGGGGACAAAAATGGGTCCTTTACAGTAATACCAGGGGAAAAATAATGGCTATCACCAAATCAAGTACCTGTGCCTACTCCTCGGCCAACATTGACGTTAAAAAAAGTTTTGTTGTGTGTTTGGTGGGATGTGTCGAAGATAATACAAATGTTAACAAAAGCGAAATATTCTTCTTTTAAAATTGAGGTGCCTAAATCGAAAATTAAAATTTTTCTATGTCCTAACATTTGGCCAGTCAATTCGATAATTAAAGAATGGCAAATAAAGCCATCAATTATAAATAAAAAAATGTGACTGTTTTATAAAAATAGTCGATTTAAGATGTTCAAAAATTACTACCAGAATGTAAGGGGTCTACGGACTAAGTCTGTTGAGCTACGGAACGCTCTTATGGCGGTTAGCTATCCAGTTGTTTGCCTGAGTGAGACGTGGCTTAATGATTCTGTCTATGATGCTGAGCTCTTTGGTAGTAAATTTATTGTTTTTCGTCAAGATCGGAGATATGGCCAAAGAGGTGGTGGTGTTTTAATTGCCATACGCACTGACAGCGTTGATAGTGTTGCTAGGATTGAGTGCAATCCGTGCATTAATGTTGATGCTGTTGTTGTTGAGTTGATGTGCGGTGAATCACATCACACAATTTGTTGTATTTATTTTCCGCCGAAATGCTCTATAGAAACATATGAACAGATGTTTAATTTCCTTCAAAATTTACCTGTACGAAACTCTATTGCTATAATCGGTGATTTCAATTTGTATTCATCAGCGCCCAGGGTAGAGTTGGAGTTTGCTCATTTTTTGAGCTGTGTGAATCTTAAACAGTTCTCACAGATTAGGAATGCAAAATCAAGAATTTTAGACTTGGTACTGGCTGATGTAGATTGTTGTATCTTGGTGTATGCAAGTGGTGATCCACTTGTCCCCGAGGACACATATCATCCTGCTTTAGTAATTGAGTTTCCTATTTTTAAAAAGAAATTAACCGGTTATCACCGCAATCAAAGTGATATGAGTGAAGATTTTCCTGATAACACTTTAAAAAAAGCTTCGTGGAATTTTCGCCGCGGTGACTTATTGCATATGTACAACACAATGCACGGCATTGAGTGGGACGATATGTACGTGATCAGCGATATTGACAAGGCTGTCAGTGTATTTTATAATAAAATTAATGATGTCTTGCAAATTTTTTTTGATAAAAATGTTAACTCGGGCTCAAAACGTAACTTTCCAAAATGGTTTTCCAAAAATGTTATTCAATGTATTATTAAAAAAAATAAGTGCCATAAAAAATGGAAATGCTATAAATGTCCGAATGATTATAATATTTTTTCTGAGCTGCGCAGAAAAGTTCACGAACTCATTAAAAGCGATTACAAAATTTATATTAAACACATCGGTATGAACATAAATTCAGACCCTAAAACTTTCTGGAACTATGTCCGCCAAACACGTGACTCTTCTGCTCAGCTTTCATCTATGTCTCTCGATGGTAGTATATTGAATGGTCACCTGGCCATTGCTGAGGGTTTTGCTATGCATTTTAAATCAGTTTACTCTAATATTCCACCAAAATACATCCCTTCCCAATCGGAGTCTGTACATTCTTCTTGGCCTACTTTTGATATCAATAATCTTAATGAGTCCGATATGCGGTATGCTTTCTCTCGTCTTTACCCAAAAGCTTCAGTGGGTCCTGATGGTATTCCCCCATGGTTGCTCAAAGGCTGCAAATCTATTTTAAGTGCACCTCTATTGTATCTGTTCAATTTAAGTTTAAGTACCTTCACTTTTCCAAAATGTTGGAGCTTGACTCGCATAAGACCAGTCCATAAAAAAGGCTCTCTGTCTGAAATCACAAATTTTCGACCTGTAGCAATTTTATCAGCACCAGCTAAACTTTTTGAATCTATTTTACATAGGTATATTTATATGCATGTTGATTGTCAATTAACTGATTCTCAGCATGGTTTTAGATCAGCACGTTCAACTACGACCAATCTAATTGTGTATACCGATTATATTTCACAATCCTTGGATTCTCACTGTCAGGTTGATGCTATTTATACGGATATTTCTAAAGCATTTGACCGTGTAGACCATGATATTCTCTTAGATAAATTGAGTGCTGTAGGATGTTCAAACAAGATGATTAGTTTTTTTATTTCCTATTTGTCAAATCGACGCCAATATGTTGATTACGCTGGGTGCGTATCAAACGTCTTTCCAACATATTCCGGCGTACCCCAGGGATCAAATCTTGGCCCAATTTTATTTCTTATCTTTATAAATGATATTATAGAATGCATACGTGGAATAAAATATCTGCTCTTTGCTGATGATTTAAAACTGTTTTTACGTATCAGTAATGAGTCTGACTGTACTATTCTGCAACAGAATATGAATGCTGTTTTGAATTGGTCTATAAAAAACAAACTCGACTTCAACATTTCGAAATGTTTTTGCATTTCCTTCTCTCGCTCAAGATTTCCCATCTTATATAACTATGTGATATCTAATGATGCTTTAAAGCGTTTGTCTGAAGTTGTTGATCTTGGTATAAGATTTGACTCCTCTTTCAACTTTCATTCACATATTACTTCTATTGCACTGAGTGCAAGCAAACTTCTTGGGTTTATTGTTAGACAAAGCAAACCATTTGAAAACCCAACTGTGTTTCGCACGCTTTATGTTTCTTTGGTCTTAAGTAAGCTTGAATATGGATCCATCATTTGGAGTCCATATGAAAGTTCATACAAGCTGCAATTGGAGAGAGTCCATAAGAAATTTCTTAGATATTATTATTTCAAAAAATTTAAATTCTTTCCCTTTGATAATTCCTTAAATGAATACTACCCCACCAAATTTCTTTTAGGAATGTTATCATTTCACTCTCTTGAAGCTCGAAGATCTTTTTCAAGCTTAAAGCATTTTTCTCTTCTCCTTCGGGGCCGAGTTAATAATCCTGAAATTCTCATGACTATTAATTTACATGCTCCCAATTTATTTTCACGTGGGCGAAATTATGAGCGAAAACTTTTATTTCTAAAAACGTATACCTCGCTTAGGAGGTATGAGTCTCCAGTTCCTAGGGCCGTTCGATTGATCAACTCATTGCCTAGTGAAGTGGATATTTTTGGTGATAGTATTTGTGAACTGTTTGTGAAATTTTACTATTTTATTTCTTGATTTTTTGTGTTGATTTTTATGTATTATGTAATTTTATTTAATATTTTGTGTCTTTTATGTGTCAAGTACATGGCGAATTGGCGTAAGCTGTTATGCCATGTACCATAATTTTAATTTTAAACAATAAATAAATAATACATTTTGAATTATTGAAATCTGGTCAAACAATTACGGCAGAGCTATACTGTGCTCAACTAGAACGATTAAAAGCAGAGTTATTAAAAAAACGATCTTTTTTGGGCAAAAACAATAGGCGGATTTTACAACATTACAATGCGAGACCACATGCGGCAAAAATTACTCAGCAAAAAATAAGAGAACTTGATTTCGAACTTCTGCCACTTCCTTCATATTCACCGGACATAGCACATTTGGATTATTATCTCTTCAAGTCGATGAAGCATTCACTTCGTGACAAAAAAATTAAAAACGCTGACCGGGTGAAAAATCACCTGGATTTGTATTTTGCCAGTAATTCACCAGTGTTTTACGAAAAGGGTATATATAAGTTGCATCTTTTATGGAGGACGATCAAAGACAACGAGGAAAGTTATATAACAGAATAATATTGTATCATTTTTTTTTTAAATATTTTTTTTGTCACAATAACAAAAAATGTCATTTCTTTCCGTTTTACCTAATATATTAGTTCTACATTATTAATTAAAATCTGTATCAATTTCACCCATCACAAGCATTATCAGTTGATATTTCTTACGATGTCTAAAATTGCTATTGATTATAATGTGAAATTAGTAAATAAAAGGTATTATATTTTTTTAAATAAAGATTGATTCAATTTTTACACTTGAATAAATTCTATGCAAAACGATCATGTAAAAAAATCAATATAAAATACATTGATATAATTTAAGATTTCGACTGAAGGTGCTTGGTGAAATTTTAATATTTAATTTGAATCATGATATTGCGATTGTTATTGCTACTGAGGAGTCCGTGACACAGTGATAAACGTCGTTGGTTTCAATGCCGGACCTCGCGTACTTTTTCAATCGATTCATCGATTTCTGTTCAAAGGCTTAGATGTATGTGATGTCTAAAAATTCTCTCCCACCCTTCCAATCCTAAAGCAACGAGGTGTTACGAGAGCGATTATTGTACCACTAGTCATTTTTTTCTGTTGAATAGTTAGTTATTATGACACTGCTTCATTAAACTTATTCTCGATTCGTTCACTCTTATTCTTGATTGAAAAAGTTTAGCATTAGTCATTTTAATATCACCGATATTTTTTCGGCGAATTGAATATAATATTTTATTATACACAGCTGAGAGACACATAACGATTTTTAGTAAATTAATTGGATTAGGTTTACTTGCATAAAATAGAACAGTAGTTTCCGCCCCACTTTTGAGTATTCACGAATGGTTAAAATGACACATGAGAGTAATTAATTTGCTGAAAAATTCCATACAGTATTTTAAAACAACAAGGCAATATGTACAATCACTCGGCTATTAACGTCCACATTTTTAACTGTTATCAAAAAACGTTGAATATAAGAAAACAACAAAAATATCCTGTCAGTGTCACATATAATCAGTGCTGCAGTGGAGAGTATTGAGAGATGTGTGCTGTATACCCTGCGTTAAAGTCGTATAAAATATCATTAACACTCTGGTCAAAGCAAAATATTCTAGCATATGATAAACAAAAAAAAACAATTAATATTATTGTAAACTTATTCATAATTACTCCAGTAACTCCAGTAAGAGAGTTTGACTCAGTTAACCAGCATTCAAGTGATTTTGATTTAATTGCATCTTGACCGTTCTTGATGCGTATTAAGCACTAATAATATTTTTCATTCACGTTCATTTTAGATTATTTTCTATTTTGTATCCATTATACGGTCAATTATAGTGAAATAAAATGAAAAAGTTCATAAATAATATGGGTATACATTTAAGTAAAAAAAAATGGGTTTCTGTATACCTTATATTAAGCTTACAATTAAAGCACTGCTTATTTTAAGATATATGCGGAAACGTGATATTATAATATACATGTTATTTAATCTTCTTATAAATCATTCAAATAAACAAAAAGAGACTGCAGCCAGGAGTTGATGGCATAAATACTTCATTAATTATAAACTAAGAAAGCAGATTCTACAATTTATTGTCAGTAGGCTTTGAGACGACTTTGCCGGCAAGGGAACAATACTCTAGCGTGACTCCGATAATAAACACTATTGTCTACATTGCCAGAACAATGGGCACAAAATTATAAAACAGAGAATAACTAAATATAATATTTTAGATAAATAATGACGAAATAACTTTCTTCCCATATTATGATAGTCACTGCATATGTAGAGTTTACAGCCACCAGACGTTGTACCTAGGGCTTCAAATCCCGGGCCCATTTTGTCATCCCGGGATTTTGGGATTCACATTTTTTCAATCCCGGAAATTCAAAAAAAAAATTGATCGCCGATTTTGAAATCCTGGGAGTTTACGGATTTCTTGAAACGAAAAAATCGAGACCTTTTTTTATGTCTTTCAAAAAGTTTTGTCACTATGTAATTCATTTAGGGAAAAAACTGCTACAATCAGAGTGAGTGAATGCATTATTTTAATATGCGGTGTCTAATATAATCAGTCTTCTTTTTTAAGCTTTACAAAGCGGGTGCATTAATTTATTTGCGTCGGTGTATCCGAGACTATTCATGAAAGTAATAAAGTCATTAAAAGAAAGGAAAATAAATTCAACAATGAATAAACATTGTTGAATATAATTCCATTGGGCATTGCTATACGAAATGAAAATAATTTGTACTATCCAAGTTTGAATCAAACCCCCTCCCTGCATCCAGTAGAAAATGACAAAACCAGAATTTTATTTTTTATTTTACAAGAAAAGATTCGTTGCGATAGTTTGATGATGCTTCTCAAAAAGGCGAAAAACATGTCACAAGTGTAACACAAAAAGTGAAATAACAATGTTATCAAATTTTATTGTATATAAAAAATTACTTCCACAAAGTCACCGCCGAACCTAATAAAAATAGAAATATAATTGTTTTAAAATGTCTGTTTTGAAACACAGTCAGCCTACTTTACTGAAGCCATATTGAAATTTGAAAAGATATTTTCTATGAATAGTTCTATTATATTTATTAAAATCTGAATAATAAGAAGTTTGTAAAGTGGGGAAAAAATCTGTATAGTGTAGACATTATACAAGAGGTGAAGGGTAGATTTTCTCTTTGTACCTATTCTCCCCTACAAACCAAAAGGGAAAGATGCCAGATGCAAAGTGGAAAATTGTGTAAGGAAATGAAATTGAAAATCGATCAAAGCAAACAATGTAAAACGCTCATGGTTCAATAAATACTTTCGCATTCTTTCCCATCACACTGGGATTTGTACGAGAAATTATTTTTCCTTTTTCATACAGGAAATTCATTGTCTTTGGTTTTTTTATGGATTTGTTTCCAAATTAGGTTACAATCTTACCGACTGTAAAGTATTTTTATAACTCATTTAAGCCTGTAGAGTCCATATGGAGTATGGACCAATTAATTTTTAACAGCTCAAGTACCCAAGTTCATTTTTAATTCAACAAATTAAATATAGATTTGTTATAATTCCCACTTATATTCAATCAAGACCAGTTTCGCTCATGACGAGAATTATCAACTGATACTCGTCACTAGCGAAACTGGTATTGATTGAATATTAGTGGAAATAGTACAAATCTATATTTTTTGTTGTTGAATATAATGCATTTCCACCAAGTATTGACAGTGAACATCTTAAAAGAATTCATTTTCAATATTAACTTAAGTTTTGATAAATTTCTTGTATTACAAAACCTCTCCACAGAAGCATCACCAGACAGAACATCGAAACGTTCGCGAATAAACTAAAAATTGATTATAATTATTATTGAGCTATCAATTACATAATAATGGTGTGGATTATTACTTTTCTACTGGAAACAGGAAATGAATTTCTCATATTAGTTACGGTAAATCTTACTGGAAATAAATTCAACAATGATGATTCCACTATCTTATAAACTAATGTTTTATTTTTATTAATGACTTAATTAATCACTTTTAAGGTGTTTACTGTCAATACTTGGTGGAATGACATTATAATAAAAATGATTTAAAAAATTTGGTACTTTTTCCAAATAAAATTTATTGGATCAGGACCGGTTTCGCTCATTTTGAACATTGTCAACTGATAAGAAATACAATGAAACAGTGATATTTATACAAAAGTTATGTAAGAAAAACTTAATTAATTTTCAAAAACTCCAATCTATTCATCCTTAACCTCTTATTATTTATTTGATGGAGCATTTCAATATTTTTATTTTTATTAAAATTATTGATCATATTCTAGTTCAATATCTGAAGACTAACAATAATACAACTTTCTTGGTTATATACCTATATTGTAAATAATATTGCATACTTTTTCTTATGGTTTTTCTGTCAGCTATTTTTTTTAGTAATTCGCATAGCTTAACCTGGTTTATATGTTTTTATAGAACATTTAACACTTATATAAATTATAATCATAACATTTTTTAGTTTCAGTTACATATTTCAAAGCAATTCTTTTGTCTAGTTCCGTCATACTTTTCACTATATTTCTTTTGCTTTTATATATTTTTATTGACGTAATCTCTGATGTCACATAGCTATTATTTTGTATTAAATAATCAATTTGTAAGCCGAGTTAAAACTCATTGGTATGTTTTATCAAAATACGTTGAGAGGCTTCGATAAAAAACGCACATTTTCTTAATCCGTAACATACCAAGTATCCCAATTCACATCTATTTGTCCTATTTGACTCGTTCGACATGCTAACGGGTGATTGATTTTACAAGACCCTTCGCCGCGATGACAGATAGCCCCACAGATAATCTGTCATACGTCAATCGTGTCTCAAGGAAGTGTCTGAACCAGTAAAAAACCGTCGCCTCTATCACGTTCATTTATTTGGTTTTATATACAATCAATTTTCCGGCTTCAGTGAAACAATCTAGGACAGGGGTAGCCGAACTTTTGACCACTGCGGGTAACTTCATACTGAAATTAGTCGTAGTGGTCTACTAATACTGTATGTGCTAAGTTGTCATAAAAAGTTAATTAATCATATAAGTACAATATAATGTGTATGAAAGGGAAACAAAATGGATAGATAATAAAAGACACACTCAATTCTTGTTTCAAAGCAAGAGGCGGTAGACTTGGAAAGACTACGCGGTCGACGTCGTGGCCACCCCTGATCTAGGATAACGGTCTCAGTCACCTAATTGGAGCCAACAACAACAAATATTTTTTTTATATTAAACATTTTTCCACCTTGAAATTATATATGTATCTGTATTGATCAATATTTAATAAGCCTCTCAAAAATAAGTGATACAAAATTGTATACAAAAGGTTGACAGCTACTGATGTGTAATTTTAAAATAGAAATATTAGTTTCAACATAAATTTAACACCACTGTTAATGTCTTTATTTAAATTATAGCATTGACATCATGATACAATTTTAACTAGGGTAATAAATAGCAATAATGTAATATGCGAGTAAGATTTTTACCCGGCTTAATCAAATGAATATGAACCAAAAGATATCAATCAACTCTTATTTTAAAATTGAAACTATTTCAGAACAAAATAAGTCAATACATACATTGTTTTTGGCGAAAATTCCGGGTGACGGATATTTAAATTTTTTAAAAAAAAAGTATGTCATAGAACAGGGATGGCGAACCTTTTTCGCAAGTGAGTCAAATTTGATTAAAAAAAAAAAACATGTCACGGGTCACATATAGGATCCGGGAATGGGATTAGCTCTCCGAGGAATTTGAAATCCTCGATTTGGTATACTTTTTCCCAGATTGTCACAGAAACTCGTTTTTCGTAATTTCTAAAAGTTCATTTCTAAAAGTTCAAGCGGGTCACTGTGTGACCCGTGGGTCCCTGTTTCACCATCCCTGTCATAGAAGATCAAATATGTATACATATTTGCAATATTTGAGTCGACCAAAAATTTTACTTTCTAAATTATTTTTCTTAACAATCGTCAAATTGAAGTATCATCCGATGGTTAAATTATTTATTAGCAAAAAGTATTGTAATCGTTTATTTATTTTTTAAATATCGGCATTAAATAATTACTCTTAAAAATAAATAAATATCAGGAATTCTCATCCAGAGTATGACAAATCTAATTGAGACAAATAATTTATAAATATTATAACGGTCGCATTAAGTTGTGTTCTACCATTTTAAACTTGTTCATATTATACAGACAACAATCTTTTCAACAGTTTGCATTACACGGCATTGAATAAAGCCAAGTTTTAAATGAAAATTTTCTTTATTATTAAACTTTTCAATGGTTCCTATAAATGGCACTACATTATTGAAGAACTTTATTTTTAAGACTTTTTCATTTCTGTTTTTAATTCTTTTCTCCTTTCTACTAATTCAATAACAATACAATATGTACACATAAAATTATAAGCAAACATAAACACCTTTTATATTTAATAAAAACTTCTGAATAATAAAGTAATAATAAATAATATTTACAATTTCAATTAAGTCGAATGGGAAAAAATCGTTTTGTGGACTATAAACGAAATTTGGATTCATAATGACCAATACTCTTTGGATTGATTATGTTTTTATGAATATTCAACAATTTTATTAAAAAAACAAAATATTCCTTTATAATACTTTCACTTCTTTTAGCAAGATCAGGACCGGTTTCGCTCATGGCAAGCATTATCTGCACCGATTATAAACAAAATTTAGCAGAGTATTTTGTAAATTCTTTTCATTACCAATTTTTACCAACACCTTTATTTCATTTCGTTTTGTATAAAAAGTACAGCTAAATTTTATTTTTTATCAGTTGATATTGCTCGCCATGAGCGAAACCGGTCGCGACTTTGATAAAATAAAAGTGGAAATAGTACAAAAGAATATTGTGCTTTTTAAAATTCCTTCCCACAAGGAATGACAGTGAACACCCAAAAAGTGATTTAAAAATTAACTGTCTAACAAAGGTAATAAAATACGATTAGCTCATGTATGTATGATCAACGAACTTAGCATCACGAAAATGACTCTCTTTGTTTTTTTTTTTTTTGTGTACTGTATGTGTATATGTATGTATGCGCATGTGCGTGTACATGCACGCATATAGTACCGTGGAAGCATATGGAATGTGATTTTCAAAATAATGCATATGGAGTTCCCGTGAACTTCTTATCTCTGTAGTGATTGCGCCCTTCCGTCTGCAAACGATGGTAAGGGGATGCAATTTTCAATTTTTCAAAAACTTTATCGATGAAGGAGACTGGAAGAACCTTGACGCTGGCGCGTCCTGGTACTTGAAGCTCCATAAATTTCCATCCGATATTTTTTTCCCCTCTTCGCGATCGAAACCTTGAATTTCTAAATAAAATATTTTTTACAATGATTTTAAAAGAAGAGTTATAAGAGCATTTCAATTGTTTTGTGTTTATCCTTAACAATGTTAAAATATTCTATCCTAAAAATAGAGCGTAGAGAGAGTAATTGGCTAGCAAAAAATTTTCGTTTCGTTTAATCCTTCCCTTACTACTAAACTTAAATACTAGTATTTTAAAGCAAACTCTGTTAAAACGTTCCATTCCTTTGTTTAATCTGTATCTTCATTCAAAAACTATGTAAGAGATTGTATTGTATTATCCTTTGCTTCATTAGTAGGATATCCATGTGCAGCAAATAACTTAATACCTGAATGATAATTCAACAATGAATTTAATTACAGCGCATAAATCCTCACGGCTGATGCCGTTTGATAAAAAAGCTCTCTTGGCGGTAATTCCGAATAACAAAAGCTCGGGATCCGGGCTTTTATGTTCGCTATCCGGTTATCAAAACTCTGCCGGGTTATTTAGCGAACAGATATGGCGTACTTGCAACTACCTACAACTACTAATAAGTACAAAGCACCGACTAAGAAAATATCCCCGGGAGAATCGTAAATATTCATCGTACATCGTACTTCAATGTTTTATTATGAACTAACAGAGTATTAATTTGTTTAAATATTCAAACAAAAGCGTTACATCATACAATGTTATTTATAGCTGTACATTCCATGAAATGAACATTACATTATTTATTCAAATATTTTTCTTTATTTATTTAAAGGGTTGGTATTCGACATGACTATTTATTTAAACCTCTTCATGAAATAATTTAATTTAAGATTTCAACTCAAGCTGCTTGGTAGAATTTCAATATTAAATTTGAATCGTTCAAATTACGTACATTCAAACAGATTTTGTCTCTAACGACGCGGGTTTTGCCTTTCGGCATCTTCAGGCGTTCAAGTACACAGATGAACTTGAACTGACGCTTAGCAAATGAATGTTTCGTGTTTATGTAAGAAATAAATGCTTCAATGAGTTCAAGTTTTTTTTCTGACGAAAAGGATAAGCTCAAGGAAATGCCCACAGATTTGAGTAGTGAGTAGTTTTAAGAATTATATTTATTTTGTTTGTCGGAAAAGGTTTTATGATTATATTTATATAGGGTATAAAAGTGGCGACCAGGCATGTTTAATATTTCATTTAAAATCGAAAGACAGTTCAGACGTTTAACTGTAAAAATTGAACAAAACTGAAGAAAAAATTGTACAAATAAGGCTTTGAATTGAATCCAAAAGAGGTAGAGCAGTAGAACTTAACCCTTTTAGTGATCCGCACCTCCTTGGATCTGAAAATATGTTCTCGCTACCCCTTTTAATTCAAATTTTAATGACTAGGTTGTTTTGCAATATATTCTTTATATATATATGTCAAAATATAAACTTCTCCCGCTCCCCCGGAAATGCTTTCTCGCCCCCCAGGTTAAGAACCACTGCTGTAGAGTGAAGACCAAGGGTGACTTTTCAATCTACAATTTTCTGGTGATCAACTCCTACCATGATTCTTATAAGAAGTTTTATTTAAGGTTTTTTTCTTTCTTCAAATAAAAAAAAGCATTCGAATTATCATTCGATAAGTGCTAACAAAATAATAAAATTTTACTATTTTTATTTTTTTGACTTACTATTTTTTAAGTCCTAGCATCCAGTGGTAAGATTATGGACTATTTGGTTTGAATACACATCATTTTTTTTTTAAATGGGTCTGAATTGTAAGATTTTTCCGACTCTGACTCCGGGCAAAACCTTAGACTCCATGACTCTAAAATCCAACCTTGACTACACAGCCTTGAATATAACGAGGAAAAATATTTGTAAAATTTTAATATTTTCTCACCCACCTATTATCCAAACCTTCTAGAAGAGAGATGTTGAACGACTAAATACAAGCAGTATTGGTTTATGGAAGAATCCATATTTGTCATATTTCGACTTGTGAGTGAAGAATATTTGAAAACATAACTTGTAAGTAATCACAAAGAGAATGGATAATTAAATATATATTTTGCTTGCGGTTTAATTTTCCTTGCTCTCTCCGATAAAATGTCACGAAATGATCTTAGAAACGGAAACGATTATAAAAAATAGCATGTTTACTGGTATGAAAATAAAATACAACCAAAACTTGGTCCTAAAATCCCGGGATTGTGACAGTAATAATCCTGGGATTTCGGGATTGAGCAAATTAGAGCGAGGTGTAAAAAAAAGAAAAATAAGAAGGTTCAAAATTTTGGTACTTTTTGGCAAATTCGTAAATTCTTGGGATATTGGATTTGAAATTCTTGGAGTTAAAAAAAAAGCTCCCACGCTAATAATTTTGGGAAATCCGCAAATTCTTGGCTTTTTGAAATCTACACGAAATTGTTTAAAAAAAATCTATATCCCGAATTCCAATTTATACACGATTTTACGTTGAATGTTATTCGAATGTTCAATCCCGAAATCCTGCCCTTACTGAAACGTCAAGTAACATATTTACACGATACACTTCGAGGGCTTGAAGTATGTTAAACTCCGTCCGATAAATAATCATAAATAATACGAAAACACTGCCCCCGATATGTATTTGCGGTAAGTAAATCGATATCATTGAGCTGCTGGACAAGTAGATACGCAACTTCGCTTCATTTGTACGTACAGCTCGTGTAAATTGGATAAAGCTTCAATTAATTATATCCCATACAGGATTTACGAGTGGCGCGAAATATCTCCGGCATAAAGAAACAACATTAATTGCGTCCATTTTTGTATCGGTTTTGCCCGTTGTTTTTTTAGTCTCGTTTTAATCTCGATCAACTCCGGCAATTACAATACACCACTTTGGTAACGTATCTGTGCTAATGATGGATGATGCGAGATGTAAAGGGCTTCTATGTGCATGCTCGGTGAGTGCACTCGCATGCGGTTGCATTCTTTGATACGCATTTATAACTCCTCCAGGCAGGGCTAGGCAATACTATCCATTCGATTAATTACTGTTGACACTAGTAGAGTAATAAAAATACCAATGTATTTATTTATACGTTTATGTAGATATCGACAGACAACTACGAAAAATCGAATTTTGCAGTTTATCGGGTCCAGTAATCAGATAATTTAAAAAATTCTAATACCGATAAACTTTTAATTAATTATTAAACATACATATTAAACATTACATAATCATTACTTATAATAATTTTGTACTTAGCCCGACATAAATACTTTGTTTGTAAACATATGTTAATAAACTATATAAATTTTGGGCTCAGGTGAATAATAAATAATTTATGGTGACCATTTGAATATTATATTTCCTATTATCTCAAAATCGGCTATTTGAAGCTGTAAAACAAACTAGTTACTAGACCAGCGATATCCAACACGCGGCCCAGTTGAATATTTTCTGCGGCCCTATTAGAGTTTACAGCATTCTACAAATATATTTTGCATTTTGTTATTTGTTGAAAATAGTAAAGACGAAATGTAACAGGCTGGTCGATGAAAATTTGACCAAAAAGTTGCGATGTGCATCGAATATATTGACAGTCGATATAAAAAATATCAAAAAGTATTAAAAAAATGTCACATTAATTATTAATTAAGTAAATAAAATGTTTTGATAATTGTTTGGCTGCTTTGAAAATAAAAAAAGCTATCATGATGCCTGGTAATTATTAATTAATACGTTTGTTTGTTTTGTTTTTTATTCGGCCCACCATATACAGGTAATATTTTATTTGGCCCGTAAAACGATTTCTGTTGGACAACGCTGTACTAGACGATCGATGTTGAAAAAAACAATATCATATGTTTTATAAGTTTATAACTTTCAAATGGAGTTCGATAAAGTGATGTCAATCAATACTGTCGATACAATTTTTAATCCTGTAACTTTAATGTAAAGATTTAGTTAGTTCTTTAACTGTGTAGAAACAGTATATCTACGTAATATTATACATGTAATATATCATTTGAACAATTTTAAAGTGGGTTTTTAACCCTACATATTATATTGTCATAATAAAACTATGTGAAGCTCTAAGTTTCCTTGTTATTTCATTATAACAACATACTGATCTCAGCGTGTTAAATCGATATTCTGATCTCAATGTACTGATGAACAGTTTATCGGCAAATCAAACAAAGCAACATGCTTACAAATAATCGATTGGATATACTTACGAAGTCTTTATCAAAAGAACATCGCCTATTCATTTAATTTTGAATTTATTTTTTAGCAATTGATGTATAGGTAAGATTCTACCTACAATAGTTGGAGATAATTAATTATGATTAAAATAATCGATTTGTTACCCTTTAATAATAGTAATTGCTTTTACTAATGAAAAATACCAAGGTAGTCTGAAACAAATATTATCATCATTTGTTTCAACTGATCAATAATATTTAACTTTAAAAGCAAAGGAAGATTCTGTGTGAACATAAATTTATGATTTAAATATAAATAAATGTATTATATGTGAATTGTATTGTCAGAAAACAAAATTTCACACAGTCACGTCGATTAACAGACATCGGAAATGTTTGATATACAATAATTTATTTGAGTTAATATAATATGTAGTATTTAAACGAAAATTTATAGCGCCATTTTTTTATACATTTAAAAATTTGTTATTATCCATAATGACAATACAGCCAATCGTTCAACTCTCTGAATCGTTTGCGTTTTCCATTGGTTTGAGTACCGGAACCCACTTTTGTACATTAGTTCATGAATTTATGCTGAAACGCATTGGTGGGTATAATTTTTGAATTCATTTCTACATATTCGATCATTAAAAGTGGATTTTGCAAGAGCAATCAACTTTATATGAGAGTCTCAATAGACAAACTACCCAACCCCAAAATCAGAGTATTGATTTCCTTCAATTAAAAGTAAGCATGTTTTATTAACTTTAATCAAACAAAATAATGTTTCTATATGCAAATGACTTTATATATTGGAGAATTTTACTTGGTCACATTTTCAAATTGAAAGATTTTGAGAAGTCTTTCAAGTTTGTAAGTTATAAACTACCAAAGCTACAAAGGTCATTCTTACGTGTATAACACGTGACGTAAGTGAAAAAATGACTTATTTTATCTATGTATGTAATGGTTATCTTACAATAAAATAAAGCGAAAAAAAATTATTACATCGATTATCCATTAAGCCTTGTATAATTAACTAATCTTTTCTAGCACCGCTTTTCGTTAATTAACTACTTAAGTTTAAAAAAACTGATTTAACAATAGCACTATAAAAAAAACACTGCTAAAATGCTCAATTGCAATGCCACATGGTCATCATTATCACTTAAATAAAATTATCTTTATACACTTATCTAAAAAGCAAAAATAAAGATAATAGTTTAAATTCAATTCTAGCATTGTAGTTATATTCTCCAACCACAAAAGCTGTGTTGTTCATGCGGTCATTTTAATAAAAAAAAAGTCAGTTCTCAACTGTTATATTCAAAGTCTTGATAATCGAGCTTGACAGAGTTTTAAGTGGAATAAAGAAACCATTTTTATACAAAAGCTGTACGTTATAGCTTTTGTTATCTTCATCTCCGTTCTTAACGCTTCTTTTCCATTATAAAGCTATCACCTTAATAATAATATGTTACAATGATAAGCGATATTTTATATGAAAAAATGTTTGCAATTTTTTTCACCATGTAACAAAAAAGTGTTTATTAAAAATATGTAGGCTGAAAACGATATACTTAAGATGGTGAATACATAAACATATTTAAGGTTTAAATTTATAAAAACTGAAAACAATATTTGGTGCGTATTTCTTAGTTTATTATAAATTACCGGTAAAAACTGCAAGTTTTTTAAGCTGATAATAGAAATCAGTTATTCTATCTAGCATTGAAAAAAATGCGTATCGGTTTTATGTGTCAGATCGACTGACATATTATGGATAAAATGTTATATTTACCTCATAAATATATTGAAAATAAACGACAAAAAGCATTTTCTAAGTAAGTAAAAGTATTTTTTTGTAGAATTTAACCTTCTGATTTCAGTACATGATCTTATCGTTAGTAAAAATATCTTCTAAGTATTTCAATTAAGATTACATTATGTATTTACTAAGATAAGGAATTTGTCGTTTCTCATAGGTAAGCACGACTGGTATGGTTTAAAAAACATCAACTTATATTTTTAGTTTATACATAATTTAATTTTACTGACATTAACATTAACCTAAGCTTTTATTAGACTTCATGGAAACCCGACTATGACATAATGTATTTGAAGGAAGAGGCTCAATTTCGGTCTGCAAATCAGTCTTTCGCCTCTTCTCCTAGTAAGAATCTTTCCCATTGTTATCTTGTCTTCTGAACGTCTTTATAATCCTTTTAACTCTATCACACAGGGGTACTAAACATTGTACAAAGTCAAAAAATAATAAATGAAGAAAAATAATTGACAGTCGAAAAGAGTTATTTATCAATATATTAATTAATAACATAAAACATATTTTTAAATAATAAAAAAAAGCATTACATAAACCGTGCATTCATTGATTATGCAACGGGCCCTTAATCCTTAGATCTCAAATAATCGATCCCAGGAAAAATATTTAGCAGCCACGTAGCAGTGACACTGTAAAATATTTTTCCCTAAAACTTCTTAATTGTAATCTTGGAACAGAAAACAAAAATGCATGAAAGTTTAAAAAATACAGGAGAGTAAAACAGCAACATTTCTAGAAAATTTTAGCATTTTGTGTGTAAAAGTATTCTAAATGTTGCTCTCATGATTGTACGGTCATTTAAAAATTACTCTTGTTTTAATTATACATAATACTATTCAATATTTATAGACACAGCACATTTTAAATAACTGTAGAACAAAGAGTGTTTTTTATACCTGTAGAAAATTGTAGTGAACAGGCATCTGGCCAAAGATCATTGCTTAGTAAGCACTGTTTTACACAATTTGCAATGTACAGTAAAAACATAGTACCTTATATTGTTTTGTATTCATCTGAGTTATCTAATTATAAGGTTGTAACAATTTTAAATTTAAAAAAATGTACATTTACAATGATCGGTCTATTGTAACCAATGATGTAATTGAGATCTAGAAAAAATATTATATATATCGCTACATCTATGAACAGTAGGAAAATCTACAAAAACATGTTTTGAAATTATTATAGGCACCATATCATTATAATCAATATAATATAATGATCAATCAAATCCAATTTTTAGACACACTGTACTTTTTAAATACGGCCAACATGAATATCACCTAATAGTGAATCTCAGAAAAATATCAACATGTTATACAAGAATAACACAAAATACTGTAATTGATAGACAAATATTATACATATAAGAATTGTTTTTAATTTGATTGATACAATATGGTTTATTTGTTCTACATCAGTGGTTCCCAAAGTGGTTCCTACGGACCCCCAGGGGTCCTTGAGACCGGTGAGAGGGTCTGTGAGAAACTAAAAATCATTTGGGGGTGCGTGGACAACGTCGGGGTTCCGCGAAGGAATGCATATATTAACATATTCCTGACACCTATATTTTCATTATTATGAAAGTTAAAATAAATAAAATGGCAACGATTTTTAATTCAATGGTAAAATATTATTATAGTACATAAGAATCGTAGATTCAATCGTCAAACATAAATAATTTCATAAGGTTCATCCATCTCTATAATAAAATAAAATGTGATGTTGCATTTTAAAACAAAATTTATAGTTTTAATAAATACTACATTTTCGTTTTTTTTAAACATGCATTTTTACATTACCATTTACCATTCAATGCATTAAAATTAAATGTATTATTTCACTTGGGGGTCCATGGTCAGATTTTTGCTTTAGGAGGGTTCCATGAGCATAATAAGTTTGGGAACCACTGTTCTACAAGTATAATGAACTTTTTTTTTTTTTTAATCCATGTCCGCTCCCAATGTGGAGCATATGGCCTCCTAATGGAGGTATCTTAACAGATTTTTTTTTTCTACGAGAACTGTTTGTTACTCAGTCGCTCAACCTCACTTCTTTCGAAGTGAGTAGGGAAAGAAGGATAAGGCTAGAACAGGACTAGTGGTTGGCTAATCGTTATTCTACGCCCAGTTATTAAAGGATCAGAAGGATTGGAGGAGAGGAAATGATGTGAATTGACATCACAAACACCCAGTCTTCGATCACAACTTTGAATTGAATAATTCTCAAATTCACTGTGATCTGACCGGGAATCGAACCCAGACCTGCGTGATCGGAAGAGCAAGCTCTTACCAACTGGGCCACAGCAGGCGAATATATTATTAGGCGAATAAAATATTAGTCAGAAATTATAAAAACTCTTAAAAAAATGTATGTAATAAAAAAGGATTAGATTTTGCAAATCATTTTCTTTAAACTAATATTTTCACAGTGTTCTTTTCTATTTGATATATTTGTAGATATTTGAACAACAAATAATACAACCCTATAAAAAATACCAAAGATTTTTATCCTCTGCTTTAAAATATCTAATGAAAAGAAGGTATCTAGATCTGTAACGCAAGTCAGTCTTTTGTTTTCATAGCTCCTTTGTTGTACCTATATAAACATCAATCAATAAAACCCTATTGTTATGCTGATAACAAGATTTCATCGTTTGCTGTTATCCTTCTTACAGAATGTCAAGTTCACTTGAAGGGGAATAATGTGTGCATTTGAGATCGTCAATACAAAGGGAGGAATGATATTTTTAGCTCGGCAATTTTGTGATAGATTTTTATGCGGTAATACTAAAGGCTGTTTTCTTTTATACACTTCTGACGGTTTGTGGATGATTTTTGCTATTTTCAAATGATAATCGTTTTGGTTTTTTGTGCAAAACGGGTGTCAAACAACTTTTCACACTTTAAAAGTTACGTATACCTTAAACATCACAAATAAATATATTACATAATTGTATTCAAATCAAGAGACGAGTCGAAGTAAGAAAAAAATCTAATTACTCCGAATCTTGTTTTATATGTTTGTCGTTACAAAATGGTAGAGACAAAAACAGTGTCTGCATGAGCATGTTAGCTGGTAAGTCTAAGAATATGTATATATTAGATATCCGAAGATTGGATTCCGAACCCAATAAAAACACTAAAATTCTTTAATAAATAAATAGTATTTTTGGAAGATCAACTAAAAATTTTCTCTATACAAGAAAAAGTTCCATACAAGATGTATGGAACAGTTCAGCTTTTGATACCAGACGACTCAATTATTTATCGAGATAATGAAGTAAAATAATTATACGAGAAATTCACACCGCTGTTCAAGAATTAAGAATTTCAATACAATAATATTCCTTTAATTCATATCTCAAAAATGTATATATTTCATGCTTTCCTAAAACAAAAAAATTAGCAAATATTTTTTTGGTAAATAATATGGTCATGTGCTATGATTAGCATAAAGAAGAAGGTATGAAGGTTGAAAATGTCTTTGCTTCTTTCTTTACCAACTTCCTCAAAGACATTGTAGAAAAAACCATTCCAGCGGTGTTTTATAGCAGTAGAAAGCGACAGTATTAGAATTAGAATAATGTACATTTATGATATATTGAAATATTGTACGTTTTGAGATACGAGCTTGTAGATTTTTTTATCCATGTCCACTCCCAATGTGGAGCATATGGCCTCCTAATGGAGAAATCTCAACAGAACTTTTTTCTACGAGAATTTTTCGATACTCAGTCGCTCAACCTCACTTTGTTTCAAAGTGATTAGTGTGGAAAGAAGGATAAGGCTAGAATGGGATAAGAAGGATGGGAGCAGAGGAAATGATGTGAATTGACATCACAAACACCCAGTCTTCGATCACAACTTTGAATTTAATAATTCTCAAATTCACTGTAATCTTACCAGGAATCGAACCTAGACCTGCGTGATCGATAGAGCAAGCTCTAACCAACTGAGCTACAGCTGGCGAAAAATATAGAATATTACCGACGAATTACACGCATGTTTAACATCTCAAAATAAAAAATTATATTGACCTCACTGGAACTTGGAACTTTAAAACTGGCCCTGCGTAAAAATAAAATCTTATAGTATCGCAAAAAAGAAAGACATGGTTATATGTATATATATTTTAATAAAAATGATTATTTTATGGTCCATGTTAGCAGTAATTTTTGTCATGAAAGAATATAGGGTAATACAATTTTATATTGTATAAACTTAGATTCGCTTTAAAAAAAATAAGCCTTAAGAAGCACTGGCTAGCGTCCGTCTATCTTGTAAACCGTGAAATTGCAATATAAACCAGCCAAGGTGACGATACATTTTAATCACCGGTCTCTTCACGATCGCTATTGATCGAAGATGCCAGAAATGCCAAAGTCTTAACAAGGAAACGTAAAAAAATCCACTTTTAATCGAACATAAATATTCTCATTGATCTGCTTCTATAAAAAAAAACAATTTACCATACGTCACACTATAAAAAAAAGTCATATCAATTGTTACGTGAGATTTAAAATTTTAATATAGATACCATAAGCGAAGCCGTATGACAAAAGTCAAAAACTACTTTCATCCAAACAATAAACACAACTTTACAATTAAATATAAACAAAAAAAAAGCTCTCCATATTTGAAGACGATTCATATTCTTATCTTTATGTTTTCTATATATATATAGTAACATCAAACCATACACCAAATGGCTAGATATTAGGAAATAAAAAAAATCAGTAAGAAGAAAATTTAAAATTAATGATATCGATATTGACTATATAAGATATATCGTGGCTTCGAATCTCTACACATATGTAGATGTCAGTAAATAATGAAAACAATATTAGTTTAAAATATCTTTCGGAAAAAAAGAAGAAAATAATAAAGCGTGATTTTGAATTCGCCGTACAGTTAGGCGGACATCTTTCTGCGAACTTAATACAAACATTATACACTAGTAATATATTGATTGACCAAACAAGCTGGTGACAATCGTTGTCTTTGGTTGCAGTCATTCACTGGCTTATAATCTCTGCTTTTTATAATTTAATTATAATTGATCGTTTTCTGTTCAAAGACATGAATTTAAATTATGTCTAAAATCCTCTTTCACAAATTCAATCCTTATTACAGGTCGCAGCAAAAGCAATTGGCCAACCATTTGTCCTGTCCTAACCTTATCCTTCTATCGATTTTTTTGCGATAGAAGAATAAGCAGTTATCAGAAAACAATGCTTTACATACTCTAAATTGGGAGCGGAAATGGTGACAAAAATATACAATAACCATTCATCCAACTGATTTTATAACTCTTATAAAATTGTGTAAATAATGTGCTAAAGACAATACTAACTCCACATTTCTTATTAAAGAATAATTAGAAGAAAAAACTGTTGTTTATATTACTTGTATGCCTTTCCACTAAGAAATGACGGTAAACACCATAAATGTGGTGAGAATTATGAGTGTATGGTTATGAATTATAATATCGTATTATGTTTTGAAATAAAACAAGTGCGAGTCGATAAAATATACGTTAAAAACACAATAATGGGACATCTATAATACATTCATGCGCTTAGCAAATATCCTTCGGTAATATGCACAAGGACCTTTATCACATTTCCAAGATCCTCTTGTGTCTTGCGGATATTGGATGAATATGATTTATCGTCGAGAATAGGAAAGTTTTTTGTATTCTCAAATTTATGGTGACAGCAAAACGAATAAAAACAAATGGCAGGCAAGAGGTATAAAGATATTCGGCGGACTTACAAAAAGGCGACCGTAGCGTCTTCAATGCATATAAAAAATTGTGAACACTTATCGACAACAAGTGGTCGATGAATCAAAGCAAATTATTTGAAACATTTCTGATAGTCGTTGTGTAAAACAAGTGAGTGGTTCGGAAACAAACACATAGCTCATATTTATGCGAGTTGAAACGAAGAAAACTATAATTTCTATTTCTTGATTGAATTGGCTTGGTAGAACTCCATTGTGATAAATATCATCGTATTTAGGTTTACATTTTTTTATAAGATGAGTTTATAGCTATTTCGGCGTGTGCCATCGTCAGTACTATGTTTAAGTTTGCATAAACTCAGCTATATATACTGCCTTAGAGGAGATACACAATACATCTTGTTATTTGATCTAACCTTCTTATTTATATTACAATTATTACATTTATTATACTTGACTTTGGTGTTTCTAAGAACGATGACAAGTATGGGGCGGAACTATTTAGGGTAAATCTGTATCTCTTGTGTATCTAATGTGTATCTTTTCTAAGGCAGTATATTTAGCTGAGTATATGCAAGTTTAAACATAGTTCTAACGATAGCACACACCGAAATAGCTATAAACTTATCTTATTTAAAATTGTTGATTTTTTTACCTTATTACAATTTCTATTTCATTACAAAACATAAGATAATATTGCTTTAAATATGTCAGAATGATGTTGTACATAAGATTGCTTTTGCATTTAAAATTAACTTTGACAATAGCTTGCAGTGAGACCGGAGTTAGTGAAATATAAATAGTATATCAACCATCTAATCTTGACAACCGATACAATATGTGAAATAAACGTTTTATTTTCTTCATATTCAAATATAATGGGTGGTCTAGTTGCTTAGATCTTGCTCTACCGATCAGGTGGGTCTTGGTCTGACTCCCGGTCATGTCATTGTCAAAGATTTTAAAACATTTTTTTCACTTGGTTATTTAAGGGCCAGCAACATATCGGAAGTATTTTTAGCACTGTAGGGGAAGTGTTAAGCACGCAACTGGATCCCAGTTAATTTTTACAGATAAATTTTATTACAATATAATATTAATAAGCAATGATTAAATAAAAGTGTTTGTAAATAGGCCATTTAAAATGTTGACTTCAGTCTAAATTGAGTCTTAACTTAAAAAATGTTCCAGTTGTTTTTGAGAAATACCAAAAATTAACTATACATAATAAAAATATGACCCAAGACAGACTGTGTACTATAACGAGATTTTAGAGAAACAGTAAGTTAACATCTTCAATATCGGACATTAATATTCATGTTGTCGAAGTGTTTTCATAATCTATGAAGAGGAGGATGAATTTCAGATCTTAAATAATTAGGTAAATCTTTTTTTGCACTCTCTAATATTTTTGTCACCAGCCGCCACTGGTCTTAACTCTATCATTTCTGCCTTTACTCTCTTTGAAAAAGAGTTGTTGAGCGACTGATTAACAAGCCGTTCTTGTAGATCTGCTTCTGTTGAGATACCTCCATTAGGATGCTATATACTTTACATTGGGAGCGAACGTGAATAAAAAAAAATGTATTGACTATATTGAGACTCTGATATTAAATCTTGAATAATGCAAGACACTACATTGTTTTCTTCGCATGAGACTATCGTAAAGTATTGCACACTATAAAATGTTTGTGACCTCTAAAAAACAAACTAAAAATTTGATGCAACGGATCAGACTCGGCGACACGCTCCATTTCCTTCGCACAGAAGAAACGAAATTCTGTTGGCAGTACTTTCCACTACAGCCTTTATAATTTGGATAAAGCTCCTTACAAAAAAACGTTGTCTATTGACTTTTGTGATGGGCAACAAAAAATGCCAAACAAACATTGACCATGAAAATTGACGATTACACTAGAGATGGGAAAAATATTGACGAAAAATGTAAGTACATCAATGTAACTAAATTATGTTAATGCTGTCTATCTTGGAGATTTTTATTTTCAAATACTTTGATTTATTCCATATCAGTCAGATTGTCGGGTTTGGCGCAGCGGATAGCGTTGTTGGCTTCTGTCTCAGATTTCACGGGTTCGAGTACCAGTACGAACAGTGTTTTTTCAATCAATTTATCGATTTCTGTTTGTAGACATGGTTGTCTGTGGTGTCTAAAAATTTCCTCCCACCCTTTCCGATCATTTAATAAGCGGTCGTAACGAAAGCGATTAGTTAACCACTAGTTCTGTCCTAGTCTTATCCTTCGATCCCTTATACTATGTTTGAAAAATAAAGGTTTAGCGACTAAGTAACAGACAGTTATGGTAGAAAAAGTCTTGGTGAGATACCTTTATTAGGAGGCCATATGCTTCACTTTGGGAGCAAACGTGGACAAAAAAATATTAATGAGTCAAATTTCTACAGAACAAACGGACGGGATAAATTAAGTTAAGTAAGTTGGTTGATGCAAACGATATTATAATCTACTTACAACTTACATTTGATTTTTAACTATTTACCTACTTTGTTTACTGTTCACTTTTTTTTATGTGGTCAGTATAAACTTAGTATAAATATAATTTTTAATCGGTATATGTAACAATAAAGAGGGCTGTATTTTTTTTTAAATTTAATAATTATAGTTTTTTCATCAGGTTAGATAAAGCTTAGTTGTCACCACAATGGCATTGAGGTTGTAATACAAATCAATAATTCAAATGATAAACATCAAATTCTGTCCAAACGTTGATTTAAAATACTAAATAGGTAGATAAATAACCAAATAAAATCATGGCAGTCATAATCAATGCAGTAACCATATAAAATATATGTAATAAAAAAACAAACATGTTTCTTATTATTCGTTCGTTCGTGTCTTACACTTGGTTGGAGGGCCTTGTGGATTACTCCAATTGCCCTTTCGTCTGATGTTGGGGTTTTTATTTAATTTTTTCCCCTTTTTAGTGTTGATTCCTGTCTCTTTTTATTGTAATTTTTTTTTTTTTTTGAGTGAGACAGGATGATCATATATATTGTTTTTTTTTTTTTTTTTTATAATAAACAAACAAGAATACAGTGAGAGAGAATACAATAGGAAAAGAAAAATAACAATAGAAAAAGAAAAATAATAATAGTAACAATAATATTAAAATAAAAGAAATTGCGTGCGAGATCGTGGTTGTTATTAGGTCGTTGTTTTGTTGGCGTTGGTTGACACTGTAGGGTGATTCATTTACCTCGAGCAGCATTATTATGTTTAGTGGAGAAATGCTTATCTGTTTGTGAATATGTATTTTTTGGGATTTTTTTTTTTTTTTTATAAATTCCGTGTAGTCCCTCTTTTTTTTGTTTTTTACCCTCGAGAGGATGTCGAGCCTACAGTGTCGGCGTGTGTCGTATGTCGGGGGTGGTTTATGACGTCACCCCGGTTTATACGCCATTTTGTGGCGTACCAGCATTTAGATGATGGGGTCGGGGGGAGCTAGGGGGGTTTGAGGAGGAGAACCTTCCTTGGCCGTGCTATGTCGGTGTGTGGGTATTTTATGTAATCGTTTAGTAACGATTTGATAGTGTCGTTTGGGTGATCTGCCATGTCGCTGTAGAATTTCTTCGACAGCTTCATGACGTGTCCGAGTATGGTGTCTGTTTTGGTGTCTCTGTGGAGAGTGGTATTTCGAACGTACCAGGGTGCGCCTGTTATCATTCGTAGTGATTTGTTTTGTATAGTCTGGAGCGTCTGGATGTGTTTCATGCTTGCGTATGCCCATATCGGGCATGCGTAAGTCATGATTGGACGAGTTATCGCGGTGTACAAGAGTAGCTTGCTGTTTATTGCAAGTTTACTTTTGTGCCCAATCATCGGGTAGAGTTGGCCCGTGACTTGGGATGCCTGTTTTTTTTTTACAGATATATGTCTGTTGAAATTTAGTCGCGAATCAAGTGTGAGGCCGAGGTATTTTACCGTTCGTGCCCACGGAATGTCTGTGTTTCGCATCCGGATGCGTTTGATGTTCTTAACGTGTCTATTTGGCCTGCGACTGAAGGTTATTGCAGTGCTTTTTTCTGGGTGTATTTGAATGCGCCAGTTGGCGCACCAGGCTTGGATGTCCGCACTTGCCTTTTGTACAAGTGCGGTGGCTCTATTTCTGTTTAGTGATCGTGCTAGGATCGCTGTGTCATCTGCGTACTGCGCGACGATCGTTTCGTTTATCACGGGTATGAAGGCGGGTAATGGGATGTCATGAGTATATAGATTGTACAACAGGGGCGATAAGGCGGACCCCTGTGGCACACCGGCTGTCGGCGTACGCGTCGTCGATAGTTCGCCGTTAACTTTAGCGCGGAAAGTTCTGTTGGTCATAAATGAGTTTATAATTTTTAACATTGGACTTTCGAGGCCGGCCTCGGAGAGTTTGACTATCATACCTTCTATCCAAACCTTATCGAAGGCTTTGGCGATGTCGAGAAATAGGCCGGTGGTGAAACATCGGCGGTTGAAACCTTCGCTGATGAATTCAACAACTCTGAGTAATTGGTGGTTGGTGGAGTGTCTGTGACGAAAGCCGTGTTGCTCATCCGGGATGAGTTTTTTTTCCGTCACAAACTCTTCCAGGCGGGATTTAATTACACGTTCCAATAGCTTTCCCATTGTCGGGAGTAGGCTAATGGGTCTGTGATTTTCTGGAATCTGGTGTGGTTTGCCCGGTTTCGGGATTAAGATGATGTCTGCGGCTTTCCAGGCGGGTGGAAAGTGTTGGACGGCTAGGCATGCGTTTATGATCGTTGTTAGTGCTTTGACACCGTTCTCGGGAAGGTGTTTCAGCGCATTGTGCTTTATTTCATCGTTGCCAGGGGCTTTACGATTGGATAAGCATTTGATTCTGCATTCAATCTCGCCCGTTCTTATTATTCTAATTTGTAACGACTTTATATGTATCGTATATATGTATTTTTAAATATTTTATATACATATTAAAATCTATGAATCAGTTTTTTTAATAATTTTACATTACTTATCAAGACCGAATTTGTAAGTCACGATAATTTTCAACTGATCAAAATAGAAATCGATACAGGGTTATATAAACAAAATTATGTTATCTTTATGGCAGTTTGGTTTGATCAGATTTTAAAGAATGTAAAAGAAGTACATACTTAACTAACAAAGATTTGTGGTACATAATTTATTATAATACCTTCTTAGTTGAATATAATATTTCTTTATTTTTATTTAAACTACCAATTTTTATTATAACGATTATTGTTTTTTGTAACGATGTATCTATTTGAAATATCGATAACGTATTTACACCGATGCCCATCACTCAAAAAGAGTCTAAAAAAGTCAATTTAATCGGTCCAAAATTTTTTGTTGCTTTACCGTTTGCGACATTCTTTATACAAATATAACAGTTGATACAATTTGAATAAACGTCAGATTGATGTGCTATTCGTTATTATAATTATAAAAAAAAATCACACGTACTACCATAAATAGGTTAACCAGATTTTTTGCCTGCCAATTCACCGCATTCAATAAAAAACCACTGGCCCTATTTATTTGAGAAGAAACTATTCTGTTGCATAGAAAAGAATCACGTAAAAAAGGCATAACATTATATCTCAGTGCATATCAAATTTGTTCTGATTTTGATATTTCATTTAACCTCGTTTAGTTTTTTATACAATAATATCTCAAATCATTTATATGGCATATCAAATTTGTACTGAATCAAAAAGTATTTATTTCGTGCTCACTCTTCTATTGACATACATATATTTTGATTTTTTTTATCCCTTCGAAGAGAGTCACTAAACTATCAATGTACTGATTCAATGATAAAAAAAAAATAACAATATGTTAATAAGATTTCATTTATTTTAGTGATTCAACTGCCGATATAGCGATTCAAAGATTCAATTTTGATACCCGAAAAAAAAAAATTAAATATTCATAATTTATTTCTCTCTATGATTTTAGTATTTTATCCTTGTGGTTGTTACAGAATTTATCTCATATGACAAATGACATTTGTCATATAACAATGGCTACATTTTTTCGTGTATTACCTGAAATGAATTGATTTATACAATACAAATTAATTAACAATCCATATAAATATTTATGAAAGTTTTAATAGTTTAAAGTGAAATTGTTGGGTCCTGTGGCGCAGCGGTCAGCGTTATGGGCTTCAGTGCCGGATCTCACGGGTTCGAGTCCTATTTTTCGATCGATTTATCAATTCCTGTTCGAAGGCATGGGTTTTGTGTTCCCTTCCACCCTTTCCGATCTTTTGATAACTAGGCGCAACAAGGGCGATTAGTTAACCACTAGTTCTGTCCTAGCTTAATCATTCTATCCCTTCTATTACCTTTGAAAAAAGAGAGGTTAAGAGACTGAGTAAAAAACATTTCTCGTCGAAAAAGTACTGTTAAGTTACCTCCAATAGGATGTCATATGCTCCACATTGGAAGCGGACATGGATAAATATAATAAGTGAAATAAAATAACACACTTTTTAAACTTGTATCCTTATGCTTCTCAGGTACAGATATATAATATTGTGATGCCAAATATATATCAATCTGAGTATATTAGTCTTTATTTATTTTTTGGCTAATGAAACGTACATTCAATTTTTTTATTATTTATTATGGTAATATATAATATGTTTTTAAATACAAAGGTGTCCCATTTCTAGACACAAGACCTCACAGAGAGTTCCAAAATTAGACTACTAACCTCCCGCTGACAGCATATTACAAAACCCACCTATGTGAGACGTTTTTTTCCAAATTCTTCTACAGCGCCTATTGTTTTAAAGAGCGTTATAATTTCTTCTGCGTGATACAGCAAATTTTTTAAATAGTATATATTCTGTTAATAAAACATTTTTTTATTACGTAGATACATAAATAATGCTTCCACACAATGTTTGTAATATGAAGGTTTAGTCATTAAAAAGTGTCATAATTTTTGGATCCTAGCCTATTGATACAATTCTTGTAGGATATTTTAATTAATTGTGGACAATTTAATCAAAATATGTAATGGCTTCTTTATAAACATTCAATCATACTAAATTAAATTTTAGTAAACTTTCAATACCGGTCGTTATTTTTTCAATTTTAAAATCGGTATTTCGGTATTGAAAAAATACTATAAATACCGGGACCGCCATATACTATTTTTTACCAGAACCGGTATTTCAATTACTAGACAATCTTTCTTTCTAACTAAAATGATATTTTTGTTGTGGAAGGTTTAATCAAAAATGTATTTAAACCAATATTAAATAACAAAATAACGTCCTGGATGAAGATCTTTCTTACTGCTAAGCAATCTATCACGAAATTATTATATTCGATCTATTAATATTATAACATTACCGTTTTACCATTAAATACTGATTAACATATTAATTAGTTTATTTAAGTATATTTCTTCAATAACTATAATTTAACAAAAATATTGTTTAAGCCAAATCAATATGTAAACAATGATTAGCAATCAATATTGTAAATATTAAATAATTTAACAACTTTGTTATTACGCCGGTAGAGGGTATTAGGCGTATGATTTGAAAGAAATAATTATTTTTACACATAAGCTCAAATGTTCCGAGATGTATGCAGAAGTGAAATAAGTTTTTACTATTAATATTACAAATTAATTTTATCGTTTAAAATAATCCGTTTCAAAACGATTAATTAATCTAATAAATCAACGTATTTTTTCACAGAATACGATTATAAGAATATTTATATAATAATTGTATTTTTTCTAGAAACTATTAAACTTTGTATAAAAGATCCCTGCTCAAAAACTTAACTGTATTTTTTTAAATTTAAATTGGCTAACTTTTAACATTACTAATATTTTAGAATCTAATAATCTGCACTTGCCACGCTATTAAAAGTTACTCTAGCCACTTATTGAAATATGATTTTTTTACTTATTAAATTGAAAAAGTGTCAAAGAGAGTTGTGCCGTTTGAGGGACATACTAATAGTTATTATATAAATCACTTTCATTTACCATTGAAAAATAATAAATTTAATAATAAACAGATTTCTCAAAACAATTAAATTATATTAAAATGGTAAGAAAAAGCTAAATAGAAAATGTATCATTACTTTTTTCATGAGTTTAATCTATAAAGAAAAAATACGTTTTAATTGATTTGCCAAAATTTTAAGATTCTGGAAACTGCCGTCATTGTTTCGCGAGCTCTCGCATATATCGATCACACGGTTTTAACACCACGCATGCATTTGTTCACTATAAAGATGTTTTATTATTTATCATATGGGCCCTCGAGAGGTGAAGTTTTTTTAAGTTAACACTATTGCAATGAATATTATTAACTGAGTTTATTTTAATTTAAGATTTCGACTGACGGTTCTTGTTGGAATTTCAATATTAAATTTGAATCGTTCAAATTATGTACAAGCTATTTTACTTTTACGATACTTTAAGACGTGTAGAATATTACAACGCATCTAACTTTTTTTTCTAAAATACCACTTGGCCCACTTCACCTCTAATGAGGCCATATATTCCCTGATAAAATAAGGAACAGATGTGATGGTTTTAGGTCCCATGAAAATTTAAATTATTAGACAAAAAATATTTAGACATAAACTATTCCAGGTGCTTGATATATCCAGCAACAGAAGTCCTAAACTAAGGGTACATTATAAATTATTTATAATTGACCTAATCCAATCAGTTTCGGTTCAAAATGAAACAGGAGCTTTTTTTTCGAATACGGAACCCAAATTAAAAGACAACTCCGATATATTATCGGGCTTTCGTATGACGCAAGTCATTACAACCCACACTTTACTCATAAGTTTATTTAATCAAAATAATGTACCTGAATTGAAACGGTTCTCAATAATAAATAATCTGTAATATAAAAATAATAATATTTAAAATTGAAACAACTACACAAGTTCATAATATATACATATACACAATTAAATACAATTTAATTAACACTGTTTTCGATGTACACAGTGTGATCACTGTTTTGGTTTTTTTTTAACCATGTCCGCTCCCAATGTGGAGCATATGAACTCCTAATGGAGTTTATCTCAACAGAAGTGTTTCTACGAGAGCTGCTTGTTACTCAGTTAATAGAAGGAAAGGGCTAGGACAGGACTAGTGGTTAGCTAATCGCTCTCAATATGCCCCATTCATAGTATAAGATGGGTGAGAGAGGGGAATTCAAGACATCACATACATCCATGCCTTCGAACAGAAATTCATAAATCGATTGAAAAATCAATTTTTAAAACTGCCCGTACTGGGATTCGAACCCGTAGCGGTAGCCAACGACGTTGACCACTCGACCACACAGGCGGCGTGGTTTTGGTTTAACGGGGTATAATTCAGAACGCTTGACTATCCTCGATTTAATAAATATACATTTAGCTAGATTTAATTCGTTAAATTTTTTAAAATGTATGTATTTTTTAACCGATTACGTTGATTTTTTATTAAGTAATAATATGATTTAAAATTAACTGAAATTTGGATCGCATTTCTAATATCAAATTTGAATCGTTAAATTAGTGCATTCAAGTCATTCTTGCACTTGAACGTCTAAGATGCGAATGCGATAACCGGTCTTAGTGACAACATCTTGAGTGTATCGATATTTGAATCGATATAAACTGTGCGTTTTTTAATGTTATTTTTTACATTTGTACTGTCAGAAAAGTTTCAATAAAAATTTTCGAAGACATCAATCACCTCAAACAGGATTCCAGATTTTTCGTAATTAATAATGATAAACTTAAAACAGCATTCTGCCGTCAATATTTGAATTTTTAATTTTTAATTAAGTATTGAATTTGGTATAATTGCCTTAAAACGTCCAACTTATGCATAGTTTTACTTCGATCGTTGACCCATCCTGTTTTGACAACCGCGCCGGGACCAAATCAAAACAAATGGTCCCCGAATAATGGGGAACGGAGAAGACTGGGAGCCAACGAGGCCCTCTATCGCCCCACGGAATCTCGTCTCATAACTCTCCCGTCCGGGCCCGCCCTTAATTATTGTTCTCGTATGTTTTATATATATATGAAAAAACCGGTTTATCAACACCCTGTAGGAAAGCGTATAAACATCGCAGACTACGTAAGGTGACCAGTTAACAGGCACTTCTCAAAGTATAGTAATTCATTATCATAAGTATAAAATTGTCTCAGCTTGCATACTATTTATTATAAAGATTACTCAAGTGCAAACTTGCAATGTGAACTTGATAAATCGATTATATGCGATAGGTTCCTAAAATACTCTCTTTGACAAAATTCATATTTTTATGCATTCTTTTTTCTAAGCGTATAATTTGTACAACTTTATTGTATTTACATTTGATGTGATAACTCTCAATTTTTAATGGGAATGCATAACATTAATTTGTATAAATAAAAACAAAATTGCACTTATTTCACATTTTTATATAAATGAACAAAACCGGACACATTTATTATGTGAAATTAATAAAATAAAGCAAAAGAATTGACAGCTTTTTCTGTAGAATTACAAGTCTTAAGATAGCGTGTTAACTAAAAAGCTTTCAACTATATTCCGTAATGAATTCTCGTGGGTCTTTATTAGGGCATCCAATCCCGGGATCCCGTTAAATTTTCTGATCCCGAAATCCCGGGATCGACACGTTCGTGATCCTGGGATTTCGGGATTGAGAAAATTTGAGGAAATCCCGAAAATTGATATGAAATTGGCAAATTGTCGATTCCAATTGCCCAGGTGAGCTAAAAAAAAAAACGAGGTTTCGTGAGAATTCGTGGAAAAAGTATACCAAATTGAGCATTTCAAATTCCTCGGTGAGCTAAAAAAAAAAAAAAACGAGGTTTTGTGAGAATTCGGGGAAAAAGTATACCAAATTGAGGATTTCAAATTCCTCGGTGAGCTAAAAAAAAAAAACGAGATTTTGTGAGAATTCGTGGAAAAAGTATACCAAATTGAGCATTTCAAATTCCTCGGTGAGCTAAAAAAAAAAAACGAGGTTTCGTGAGAATACGGGGAAAAAGTATACCAAATCGGAGATTTCAAATTCCTCGGTAAATTTATCTCAATCCCGGGATTGAAAATTTGTCAATCCCGAAATCCCGGGATTGGAAAAAGGCTCCGGGATTGGATACCCTAGTCTTTATACTATATTTTATTTGTTTTTTTAACCTTTTTTTTTCTATACTTCTTCAAATAATTATAAATCATTTTTTTTTTGTTCACCACGATAATTATTTCTCCATTCACTTCAAGAATCGTGGTAGTTGTCTCAGGTAAAATTTGTTCCCTTGAGGGTTTATCTAACAAAATAATTTTCGATGCGGTTTTTTGATACTATGTCAGAATTATTGTATTTAAATACCTTTTCTAGTTTTTTTAAAAAAAAAAAAACAATAATTGTAATAAAGGTACTTTATAATTGTAGAGTTCTGTTTTTTTCTGAAATTACATATTGATAACAATATTTTTATTTATTATTATTTAAGAACCTTCAATGAGCATCACTGATCTAACAGGTAACAGCTCTGACCGGCGAGCGATTTGTCCGAACGTACTATAATATTACAACACGTTTCCCATATTTCTCTTCCGCCTCTTTATCACATACGACATAATATTTAATATCAACGGACAATAAATCTGTTCGGACATAACGGTCAGACTATTGAATCGAAACATTTAAGTTTTTTATTTTGTATTTGAACCAATTGTCAGTTGGTCTGTAATCAATCATATGCGACATAAAGAATCAAAAACAGCATTTTCAAATGTGATTTGTAGCATTAAATACATTTTTGATATTTGAAAACTCGTATCAAGATCAATATAACAGATTTTGTTTTAAAATTATACGATGATGTTGTACATGAGTGTTGAAACATACAAACACACTAACACATATTAAGTACTTATCAAACTAACAAATCGCTTCGCGCATGTTTATAGAAATAGTATTAATCAAAAATGTGTTTGATTTATGGAACATCGAAAACTATGTTAATACATACAGTCTTTTGTTTCAAATAATAAAAAAAAAACTATTATATTTTTATCCCATGATACTGGAATGGTTATAGACAATTAATTAAAAATCTTTATAGCAAACTCCATGATGAATTTTAATATTGTATTTTGGGAAAGAGCTTAGTAGAATAAAAATAGTAAAAAATAATAGCTATTAAAATAAAATGTGATTTTAAATACTTAAAATATAATCGGCTAAGGTTCACTCGTTAATATTTTGTACCATTATCTATGAATTATTTTTATATCAATATTACCAATTCTTTATTACACCTTTATTAATCTGACATAGTTTTCTATAAATAACCTTGTATCAATGTATATGGTGTCACTGACTCATGAATGCTTCCTCCCCCTCCCCCTTTCAAGTAACGCCTCTGCTTTAGTGACCCACGGGATAATAATAAAAAAATAATAAACATAATTTAACTTTTACCCTAACTATTTTTACCCTAATATAATGGAGTTATACCAAGTAAATGCCAAATAAAAAAAATTAACCCACTTCTAAAAAAGATTCACCACAAATTTTAGAGTCAAACATAGGACAGATCCACTGGAAACGTTAAGAAATGAATAAAGAAATGGAAGATTTAATCAAGCCTAAAAAAAAACTTTGTTGGCCATTTTTTTATAAATTGAATAACATGATTCATCTTTAGAGGTCGTGTAATTTTGAAAACAAGGTAAATTTTAAATAATTACAATAATATTTTTTTTCGTCCATCATTTTCTTAAAAAAAACACCATTTCAATTATGTGCTGAAAATAACCACCCGATTCCTTCCGAAATTTAGATAATACTTTTATCTTCTTCGGCTCATAACCTGAGAAGGGAAGGACGTAGTGAGTTGAATATATAATATGTAGTTAGTTGAAATGACAATTGAGACAAGTAAAAAACAAGTTACTGTTATTGTTAATCTTCTCGGCGAGCAATCACTGATTTTTATATACCATTTCAAATAAATTGAATGAATATTGGTATCGATAAAGTATGCTAAAATGCATCTCTTTATACTTATTTAGTCGTGCAAACTACATCACGAGGCTCGCCTATATTGCTAGATATCTTTAAATTATTCAGCGTGACTTTTTCAATATTCAGTTAATACTTAAAATTCTGATGCATGACGTGTCAACGCTATTCACTCTTGGTCTTTGCCGTGATATGCAAATACAGCGTGCAATTTTATGCAGTTCCAGTCGGTGGTAAAATGCTAAGCTATTCTTCAAAACAACTGCAAGGTCCCTGTTTATTTTACGGTAAGCAATGCGCGTGTTCTAATTACGATAATGCATTTGTGTTCGAATGGAAAATGACGTTAAGTAATTGGCATTTTTCAGGAGAATCAAAATAAGTTTTGTGTTATTGATAACTTTCTAAATAATGCGATGTTTCAGCGTGAAATTTACTAGTCCAGAAACGTGACTTCGGCCGTTTTCTTGCTTACTTTATATCGTCACCTCAATTTAAACTACAACTAAGTATGTAACTATGATATGGACGTTATTTGGAAAAAAATATATCTTTATATGATCGACATGAATCTATGCATTAAGTTATTGTTTCAAATATAAATGAAAAAATGAGTTTTGTCTAAACAGGAACAATAAAATACGGCTGAGTTTTGTAAGAAAACATGGAATCATACTTGATAGCTATCTCAAAATCATTGAATCAGTTTTACTCGGCTTAGCTTTTTGAATGCTTAATATATTTTTATTTTCACATACATATATATGCTAAGTTTTTGTTTGTTTAAATACGTATATATGAAACATATTATGTAAAAAATACATTTGAGTTTTTTTATTCACGTATGCTCCCAATGTAGAGCATATGACCTTATAATGGAAGTATCTCAACAGATTTTTTTACGAGAACTGTGTGTTACTCGGTCACTCAAGCTCTCTTTTTCAAAGAGTATACTCTCTTTGAAAAGGATAGGAAAGATTGATAAAGCTAGGACAAGGCTAGTGGCTAGCTAATCGCTCTAGCTGGGCCCAGTTATTAAAGTTTCAGAAGGGTGGGAGAGGAGGAATTTTTAGACATCACAAACACCCACGTCTTCGAACAAAAATCGATAAATCAGCCAAAAAAATACTATTCATTCTGGAATTCGAACCCCTGAGATCCGGCACGGAAGCCAACAACGCTATTATTGTCAATTAACCTTCCGAATTTAGCGCAGAAATAACCTATAAAATTTTGTTAATTGATATTGCAATCGGTAGCACGGATTCAATTATTATGATACTATCTTTTCTATTAACTGAAATCTACAGCGATAAATTTAAAGCTTACATGAATTAGAACATCTGCAATGAGTATACCAAGATATTAAGTTTTAATGCATCTTTCTGGGTCAAACAGGATCATAATTAATTGCATTATAGAGCAATGGATGAGCTGCAGCTTTACTACAAATGCAAATGAATCGGCATATCTCTCTACGGAAATTGCGCTTTACATAATTAATTACAAGTTTCCGCTAATGAAAATACAATTTGTACTTTGCTTTGTATGTAAACTGCCAGAATAGGAAAAATACATTGATATATAAATAAGTATTATATTTAATAATGGAAAAAAACCATACATTAACGTCATAAATAAAAACGCCGAAATTAAAATCTTACTTCATTGGTAACAGTATTTATATAATGTGTATCGGAGATGCTACTTTATTAACAGTATCGATTTAACAACGTTTATTATATGTGCATGTTGTTTATTTCACTAACAAGTAACTATTAAATATCCCACCCTTTACGATCCTTTAATAACTGGGCGTAGCGAGAGCTATTAGGTAACCACTGGTCTTGTCCTAGTCTTATCCTTCTATCCCTACCACTCTCTTTAAAAAAGGGATTTTTTTTCTTTTTCAGATGAACTCGAGCAGAAGAGACATCACAAACACTAACACACAAAAAATCTAAATTTGATATTGACCTTTTTGAGAATTGTTTTCAGACTGGCCCGATCGCTAGAGCAAATAGCTTATCAACAAAGCCAGGGGTGGGGAACCTTTTCATTTCTAAAGGACACATTCATTTATCTGGTTTAACATGAGACCGCAATAAAGAAAATGTTGACACCCCCCCCTCCTTTTTTTGTTTCGACTGTTGAACATATAACGGGTTTATTACGCTCTTTTTCCAAACGCTTGCGGATAATTTTTGGATCAAAGTGTATATTTTGATCAAATAGCAGAGTAACCAAGAGGCCCCAGTTACCCCTCCACTGAAATAATCCAAAGATTGGCGACTTTGTAGTACTCAATATTTGTTTTTAGAAATGGTTAGTAACCATTGGTTATGGTGTAAGAGTAGGATTTGAATTGGATACCGCAAAGCTAAAATACAAATTGTTTTTATTCGAGTTTTTAAAATATTGGACTAAAATAAAACTTATCTTTGGAATATAAATTGATAAAAGTTGATGTGGCATGCAAATTAAAAATATTCCATACGATACATATAATTCATAAAACAGAATATCTATAGATCTAGTTTAAAATACTAGCATGGATAATTTAATTTATTTGCAATCAGTTTTTATTGGCATTGAGCAGATTTGTTTGTGTTCAAAAATGGTTGTTTTAATTTTCAATACATTAAATATTTGCACAACTGAGATTGAATCAGCAAATAATAGTCTATTGATTAAACATTCCAAATTCAAACAAACACGAACGAGATAATAACAAAAACGATGATTTAGACAAAAAGCTTCGCTAAACTTTTTCATCCCTCACACAAAACAGCTGAAGCCGGTAATTTCAGATAATTCATTCCATATTCGAATAAACGATCGCTTTGGACGAGCTTCACCAAGGAACATACTCATATAACTCACCCTCGTATGGCTGTATTGAAATTTAAGCGAATAAATGAATTGCTGATTGTTTTCGGACTGAGTGCTCGACTAGGCGAGATGAAACTTTGAGGCGCGTGATAAGGCGCACATTTTACGCACCTCATCAATTCTAAATGTGCGGCAGGTGAATAGCAATGAAGGGGTTGATGCGAGGGTAGCAACCAGGGTTGCCATAACCGTATTACCGAAGACCAAATGATCAATGAAATTTATCCTTTCACGTAATATTGTATGTATTAAGTCGGTATGGAGTTATTTGTTCATGAGATATCATAAAAACAACGACGTAAAGTATCCACTCAATATTTTATTTATAAAGTTTTTTACATTCATGAGGTAGGATGGTCATTCACTTATTTTTTTTAAGAGTATAGATACAAGAGACTTATAACAAAATAATTATCATATCCAAAGAATGCATCGTACGAGAATTTGCAACACCTCTATTTTCTTAGAGTATCAAAATAAAATGATGGACTAAGAATAGTAAAATAGTTTTAAGCTACAAAGCTTTGAATACAAATTGACTAGAGTAATTTAATATTTTACAAACAATATGATTCGATTTCAACGTCTGAAAAATATAATACACAACAAATAACAACACCTAGGCGAACATTTTATTATATATATTATGTAGGTAGAAGAATCATTGCCGTGAAATATATTTCATTCATTTGTTATATAACAAATAAGTTAAGTTACTAAGAAGACAATTATTCAATGTAAGAATGCAACAAATTATTTATATCATCCTTCAATATTAATACATATAGTGACAGTTTAACTTTCGCGGCTCGGAGACTAGAAAAATACTTCTCTGCCAATGGGGGTCGTTTAGGGACCCCAGTGGTTTCCTCATTATTGGCCTTATTCTTATGAATGTCAAAAAAAAAGTCTAATGGCTTTAATATATCTCTCTGCATCATTCCTCATACATTTTTTTTTATAAAAATCCATGGTTTTTTAATAAATAATCATATTTAAAGTTGCGCGTAAAAAAGACGTTATTCCATTACAAATATTAATTTGCAACTGACGCGTTCAGCGGCGTTCAGCCCAGTTATGTTACGAACGATCGCTGATAAGCGGGCGCTTATCTCGTTATCGCATTATCGTATTTATATAAACTACAAAAGGTCCAATATATAAGAATACCTTAACTATTAACATTGTATCACCCATATTAAAATAGATATTTAAGAAAATGTGGGTATTGTGGTCGCATTTCTTGAGCTTAGAACCGGAAAAGTTAATATTTTAAGAGCACCTAAAACGTTGTGTGTTCCATCAATACAATTTTAAACGTATACTTACACGTGATTACTGAATTTTAAACAATTTTGTGAAAGTGAAATAGTTACCATGTCGCCTGCTGTGGCCCAGTTGGCTAGAGCTTGCTCTACCGATCACGTAGGTCTGGGTTCAATTCCTGGTCAGATCACAGTGAATTTGAGAATTATTCAATTCAAAGTTGTGATCGAAGACTGGGTGGGTGTTTGTGATGTCAATTCACATCATTTCCTCTCCTCCCATCCTTCTAATCCTTTAATAACTGGGTGAAGCAATAGCGATTAGCCAACCACTAGTCCTGTTCTAGCCTTATCTTTCTGTCCCTACTACTCACTTTTAGAAAAGTGAGGTTGAGCGACTGAGTAACAAACAGTTCTCGTAAAAAAAACTTCTGTTGAGATACTTTCATTAGGAGCGGACATGAATTAAAAAAAGTTACTTATTTGATCTATGAAATGTATGACTTTACTTAACATAAATAGCATAGAGGATAATAAGCTAGAAAAAATTGATAAAAAAACTTTATATTATTTGAACGGATTGTCCTGCTAAAAATGAACCTTTTATAATAATTGCGTGATATCAACTATTTAAAGTAATGTTTGGCAACCCTAATGTTTGCTGCCAACAATATAATATAATTTATTAAGTCTGGTATTTATAACCCTTTAAATGCCTTGCCATTCTGACACGGCGGGCGCAGCAATGCGATTAAATGGTGTGGCGCTTAGATGAAAATTTATGTGCAACTTTATTTGCGTTATTTAGACAGGCTCTTCGGATAAAGCACTGCATATGCAACGGAGGCGCTAAAATTAACGGTAAAAAAGAGTTAACATTTAAAATGATGATAATGTTGAATTTTACCATGAAAAGGGAGTTTTAATTATACATATTAGGAGAGGCTAGTATACGTTGATACACTTCAAATTATGTACATTCACGCAGTTCATCCATGCACTTGAACGCCTGAAGATGCCGAAAGGTGAAACCCGGGTCGTTAGCGCCAAAACTTGTGTGAATGTGCATAATTTGAACGATTCAAATTTTATATTTATATAAAACACAGCTCTTTCTACGATTTACTATTTCGAATTGTAATAAATATGATATGAATGTGTATGTATTTATTTAAAATTTCCTGCAGCTGTTGCAAACGAAGTTTTAAGAATTAATATAAGTACAAGAAAAAAAACCATGGTTGAATTTAATTTTCGAACGATTTAATGTGATTTGTAAACGGTTAGATTTAAAGTGGAAATGGCTTAATTCGGAAAGAAAAAGTCTAAATTGTATTTATAAATGATGAATTTGTAGTGAAATATATTTGTATGAAACCATTTTAATGTGTCATGTCTTAAATCTATTAATTTAGTTGAGACATTTCAAAAACTTTCCTTGAAAATAGAAAATGAACAAATGATAAACCGATCAGTTAAAAATACTTCCTAGCAGAGTGAAATTAATCCTAATTTCTTACAAATCATTTCATGACTGTGTTACTTTAATTTACGAAATATTCACATGTTTTGGCTTTTGTTGAATTCCGATTAAAATAATGTATATTTTACACACATTTTTATGCTTAAAGTATATTTGTCATAACTGTTAGTGGCTCTTAACGATGGCTGATTTTTTACCAATTGGTTCATTGCATATTAAATTAGAAAAAAAACAAAAGGTCGTTAACAAATAGGATATGTTTTCAATATACTAATAAAACATACGTATCGCTGATGTTTTAGAAGTGTGTGATTATGTCTACATTATAGACGTCTACATTATAGCGATAAAGCTGTGTTCACAACTTGTAAGTAAGGGACCGTAACTTATGCTTATTGTGTTGAAAATGATTTGCTTACTGCATAAAGCCAAGGCAACACCTGGAGCAATAAATGCTGCCTCGTCTGCAGAATGTAATATGGAACAATACATATGGCTGACACAAGAACTCCGGTAGGATGTGTCACATAATTTGCAATGGGAAGGAAATGCAAGCGGCGCGCGTCCGCTAGTAAAACAATGCAAGCAGAAGGCTAGAAGAGGACGCCGTAGGAAGAGTCTGCTTTACGACGTGACGTCGCAACGCCGACGCTGAAAAAGCTCTGGAAAAGCTCAGCAATGTATAACAACATTTCTTTGCCATTATATCTGTGTGGTTGTTGAAAAAATGTTGATTTTATCACTGAAATAATGAAGTATATTCAGGGAAAAACCTATCACTTAAAGTGGAGTACACTTCAATTTTGAATATAAAGTGATAATTTTAGATAGAAGTGTATTCAATATTAACCAAAAATATAGTCCTTTTTTGTACTATATCTTTATTCTTTTATAAAGATATAGACTTTTTCGCTTAATAGACCATTAATATACCAAAAATATACCGTAACAAGTCATTTATATACTATAAACCCTGTTTCAATACATTTCTTAGATTAGACAATGAGCTCAGCCGTACAATTGTACTGATCACTTTTAATTTTTCGTTATGTTTATTAATTAAAACAGCGTGTATCATAATATTATATAAAAAAAAAACAATGTTTGGATTTATTTTTCATAACACGATCTGATCCTGAAGTTTATAAAAAAATTATGTTGAAGTAGTACAAAAAAATGTGCATTGGAGTATATTTTTGATGAAAGAAGATATCGCTTGGAATAACACGTTGCTTGGTGTTGCAATATTGATGATATTGGTAATAATAATCGATTTTTAATCTTAAATACATTTAAAATTTATTGCGTATTAATCAGATATGACGTAAAATATTCGAATAATAATAATGTTCGTTTGTTTTTAGTATTTATCTTTACGAAAAAAACGCAACAAATAAGCATGCGATTTTAATTTTATAATTTTATTGTATTTATCTCGATATGTATTATGTAACGCACAGAAATACAATCAAGATTAACTTTCCTTATATAAAGAGTGTAAGAGTATGGGTATGATGAGCGTATGTTAACAGGTAGCACTACCATCATGTTTATTTTATAAAATTAAGTTCTATATTTTGTATAGCTTATTTTAAACTATAATAATTTACAGCAGTAGCATTACCATCAAACTATACACGTGGTATAAAAATGAACTTTTTTCATTTTCTCATATAGGATTATATTATAAAAGACAATAAATTGGCTGAAGACTTACGTTGCTTTGTCTTTTCTGTTGGCATATTTATGCAAACATTCTCAAACGAATGCGCAGTAATACTGTATTACTAAGGTGTTCCTCAAACATATTCAACTGAATATTCACACCATTATATTTAACTAAAAGATACACTTTTGAAAACGGTTGTTTGATGATTTTCGATAAACAATATTATCTGCTTTATTTCAAATTGAGCTAGAGATATTATGCATTTATATTTATATACACGTAATAAATTAATTAATGCCAATAATACCAGTCGTTGTCTTCCTTGACGGATATCACGAGTTCGAGTCACTGTACGAACACAATTTTTTTCTATCGACTTCTTTTCGAAGGTAAGGGTGTTTGTGATGTATTGATATTCCTTCCCACCCTCCTTATTCTGAAATAACTTATTAAGAGTGACAAGTTAACCACTTGTCTTGCCTTATCCTTGTATCGCTACTAAGCTCTTAGTAAAAGATTAGTTCAGCAACTTAGTAACAAAAGATGATAGTAATAATATCTTCAGTTGTCATACCTCCAGTAAGAGGCCATATGCTCCACATTGAGACTTGACATGTATTTAAAAAAATGAAAATAACATGATTATATTATTTTTAAATATTGTTAATTAATGAAACCAAATTTGCTTGCACAAATTGTGTAATATAAAAAAAATCATGCCTACAGTAAAAATTTGATTGAGACCAAGATTTTTAAGACATGTCTTTTTTTTCATTTATGTATCTAGTACCTACATAAATGTTTCAAAAGTAAATATCTTCTAAAATATCTATTTACTAAATACATTATTTGACGGCAACATTCTGGAAATCCATTTTTTATTTGTTATTTAAATCGACTAGCTGTAAGCCCGTTGGCCTCAACGGTGGGGATTTTTGATACATCTTTCTTGACGTCATCGAAAAGGCGAAATCGCGACCATACAAACAAACAAACAAACGTACGAACGAACCTTGTCGACTATTATATTTAGATTTTTTTAAATCAATTTTATTGTTAGTAGTTCCAGGAAGATTTTACATTGATTTTCAGATAATTGAAAATCAGTTGGTCGTTCTAATATATTGTCATACAATTTTTAACAATAATAAATTTTACGTAGCAACAGAGCAGTGTAGCTATTTTAAAGATATTTGTTAGATTTGCAAAGCGACTTTTCGCTAAGGTGAATAGCATTTTCTTTGTGTTTTTTCTACAACAAATGGGAAACTATTATGTTTTTCCATAAATCGATTCAACTCTTGGGTATACGGTCGCTTCTTATTTAAAGTTTGAAAAGTTATGTGTTATTGCGTTTTTATAACCCGACAATCCAACAATCCGACATCCGTGCATAAAGCTAATATTTCTTTGAGTCTAGGTGTTTGCCTTCGTGCCGTATCCTCATTCTAGTTGCCGTCTGCATGCAAACGACTGACTCGTTTAACGTTAACATTTGAGTAGACAGAAACCGATAACTTTAGAGACTTTTATGTTGGTTATATGAAATACAATCTAGTTGTTATAAACACTTGCATGACGCGAATGTTGCACATATCGTTGGCCTGGTAACTTGTCGAACTGGTAGATTTTTAAGCAAGGAAGTAACAAAGTAAACTTAAACTCACCTTTGTAATATTAAGACTGACTTAACCATTTTACTGCCATAAGTGTCTTCTGTGGACGGGACGCCGATTATACAAATAATGCTTCTTCAGACGCTCCGCTTAAAAGGTTACTAACCTTAATAAATTATTTTAAGCATACAAATATGTATAACACACGACAACATTAGCGCACTATTCATTTATTTGGTAAGTTTTTACAAATAAATTTTCAATAACGATATATTTAGAAGGTTTTATTTATTCAATAAAACTCGCGGCGTGCTAGGTAGCGCCATACCGACACCTAGCGGCAGTTAAAAAGTTAAAACATAACAAAGCATGTATCGATGGCGATTTAAGCTTTTTTTAAATACATTAAAAACATTTCGTATTTATTGATCTAAGCTGTCAATATGTCATCAACCTGGAATACAGCTGAAAGCCAAACATAAGAAGACAACTAACGGTACGCTAGAATGATTTGTGGTAAAGTAAAGACACTGGCAATGGAAATTTTGAAGTCACATTTTGGTGACCACATGCTCCAATCATGTAGCTAAAACGTCTAAAAATACGGAAATAAAAGATAGATTGTCTTTATAATGTCTACGTTATGGAACAATGTTTCAAACAACGATAAATACTCAAGTTTTGCGATAAATGAATTTGGGTATAAAAATAACCTTATCGTCAACTAAATCCCAAGCGAAAGATTGAATAAGTTATATATTTTAAAAAATCCTTTCGAATAATTAGCAATACCTTTTTTTCAACAAAATTTTAAATGTTTTTACCTCGTAGTTTCAAGCTCTTGATTAGAGGTTAATTCGCTTAGCATATAAGCCCTGAGAATTTTGAGTTTTTTTGTGAATTATGTCTTATAATATAATTATAACAAAAACGTCAGTGGCTCTTAATATTTTTTATTTATTCTGCTCTTTTTACATAAATTATAATATTATAATAAACTTTAAATAGGATTACTGTTGTTTTTTAATTAGAAATAAAAAGCTCAATTGTTGAAGCAATTTATTATAATGATTATAAACAACAATTAACACAAACATAATTTTGTTAAAAAACAAAACATTTGAAATTACTACCGCGAGCATTAAGGCGTCAAATAGTTTCGACGTAATTGTGCGGCGTTACTCTATCTAGCTCTCTATAGGACGGCGTTACTAATCAAAGGAATATAAAATGTTGTGTTAAAAATAGTTGTAAGCAATATTTCAATTTATAGTGTTAATAACCAATGCCCCTGGTATTTTAAATACCGTGGGATAAGCTTACACCTCTTTTTATAGAATTCATCCTCCTTGGTGTGTTTTATTTTTTGCTATTTCCCCACCCAATGTTTAGCAAATGAACTCCTAATGAAGTTTATCTCAACATAAGTGTATCTACGAAAACTGATAGTAACTAAGTTGCTCGACTTCTCATTTTTTTCCAGATGATGTGATTAGAAGGGTAGAACTAGGACATGACAAGTGGTTAGCTAATCGCTCTCGCTACGCTTCGTTTTAACGTTTTACATTAAATACATCTATGTTTCGAACAGAATTTCATAAAAACTGGGATTTAAATCAGGTGATTTTTGTTACCGAAGCCAACGACATTGGCCATTCAACCAAGAAGCCGGCTGTAGATTTGTTATAGGTCTTCCTAACACTTGAACTGAAAAATGTCTGATTACTGGGCGGAACTGGTACGAGCAGTCTAAGCAAACCGTCTTATATAATATTATATAAAGATATTTATTACTGTGATCATTCCATGCCCTCTTCCATTCACATAGGAGTTGACCAGGCAATAAAGTTTAAATCTACAATCGGGAGAATATTTTTTCAATTTTAAATCGTGCTGTAACAAATGAATCTGGACATCACTTTAAACAAAGAAAAGGTTGGCACTTGTTTATTTCATCCGCGATAACCATCTCATTAAAACAAAAGTTATTCTCGGACGGGCTAAGTCCAATTGATTGGTAACGTGTTATTCCACACTCGTTCGCTCGGCTTATTAATGGTTCTCCGTGGATCAAGTAGCAGATTAAAATTCGACTCCCTCAACAACAAATGGCGTAGGCGCAAGGCACAGAATATTTTTAGAATATGGATTAAAATTATTTATTTAAGCCATGTAAACCATCTCGTAAAAGAATGTTTAAATTTACTTAGCTCTAATACGGTAAAAATAGCAAAGTATTTATTTTTATATTGTTTTATATAATTAGTGTATAGCTATTTGGGCGTGAGCCATCATCAGGACTGTGTTTACTCATCATACATCATCAGAACTAAACCAATCTGTTGACATCATTGTAACAGAGGTCCGAAGCTTATGAACTTGAGCAATTAGAAATTAATAGGCATAATCAAGCCAATGGCATCTTAAATAAACAAACTATTAGCATTACAATGGATTTTCAACTCCAACTCAATTAATAAATTACATGTCTCTCTTTTTCTTGTTTTTTGTTTTGATTTGCTATATTAACACACATTTAAAGTTGTTATTTTAGTTAGATATTTTAGAATCTAATATCTCATTCCATATCCGAATCTGAAACTAGGGTTTTGCCACCTTCTTAATATTCTTCAATTATACTTCACATTAGGTTATAAATTGTCAACAAAAAATATGTGGTTAAAATTAAATAAGAAGCTGTAATTGCCATTTCTTTGAGCAAAAAATGTAAGAACCAAATGATACGTATCTATATAAATAAATCGATTATTTGCATGAAATATGAAACGTGCTTTATGGGAAATAAAAAGCTTTTATCATAAGAACTTATAATTTAGCTGCATTACTATCTGACTCAATATTTATTAAAAAAAACTGCTCAAAATAATCAAAACAAAACTTCATTGATACGTAAAAAAGTGCAATAAGATTAATTTAAAAAATATTTTAGCCATAACTACATACTTTTTACGCTTTCATTACAAAGTAACTTTAATAGTATACAATTTCTCACTTGCGCATAATATATGGAATAAACCAGACCTGTTCAGCTAGATTGCATACAAATTAATGCATATTTATTTTAGTACAGTAATATAAACTATCGGAAAAGCTCATAAAATGTTTGATACGTTCTTTAAAAGGCACTTATTTATATGTATAAATATTGCATCTGCCGCCACTGCGGAGTCTGTGGAATATCTTCCCATATGATAATATTTACGAGGCAGCGATGGCGTTTGTACGGAAGCATCCAGGCCTCGTTAAATCGACTATTTGATTATTTTCTAATAGGTTTTTATTCATATAGAAACAGACTTCGAATAATTCCATTTGCATCTAATGTATTTTTGCACTCGAGTAGTTAATTAGTACAGCATATCAATCAAATAAGCGAACATTTGTAGCATGGAAGCAGATTTTATATTATGGTATTTGAGTTATAATTAAAAATGTTTAATTTGCAAAAAATAAATACAGCAAATTATAATAACAGTTTTTTCATTATTTAAAGAAATTCAGGAATTTAATTAAACATCTCCACAATACTTCGTCAAACATTGAAGATATTCGAAAACAAATATCATATTCTTGAATATTTTAACTGATAGCTTAAATGTTAAAAGGATAAAAAGAAATTGAAATAGATTAATAAAATATTTTTTAATTTTCTTTAAAATGTTTAATTTACATTTATAATCTTTGATTTACATTTTCCAATTAACTACCAGCTTCTTGTACGGCTTAAATACACGAGCGACATACAAAAATTTATGTTCATTTACCTATACTATAATCTGAATAGTGTTGTTTTATGTCAGGGATAAAAAAATGTATAAAGTAACCCTTTTGTCGTGTAATAAAATAAGGGTTGCATCAAAAAATATTTTATATTATTTAAATGATAGTTTTTCATTTTTTTTTATATTTAGGAATACACGTTGTCTTATGAAAATGGTTGCTATATTTAAATTTTACAGGTTGGGTGAAATTATTTAATTATAAATACATGCCTCACCCTTTTAAACTATTGTTTTTTTTTATAATGTTGATGGTTATGATTTTATTTCATTCTAAAGATCATTTTAGTATTTATTGATTTGGCATTTACTTGGTTGAACTCCATTACAATAGGGTAAAAATATCAACGTATTTTAGTTCTACAGTTTTTTATATTTTATGCGCTGATAGCTATTTCGGCTTTGTTAAAACCCCTAATGTTATTAGTAATAAATATCAATATAATTTATCCTAATTAACCTTAAAAAATCCCATATTGCTTATTGTTTTGCGAAACACTAAAGCCATAGTTAATAAATTTAATGTAATATAATTATTAATAAATATCAGTTTAAATTATCCTAATTAATGTTTTCAAAAACCTCAAACTGCTTATCGTTCTTTGAAGCCAGTATATATAACTGAGCAAAATTTACGTTTAAGCATAGTTCTGACGATGGCGAAAGCCGAAATAGCTATCAACGCATAAAATATAAAAAAAACTGTACAACTAAAATACGTTGATATTTTTACCCTATCATTTTAGTAGTTAATAAAATTGGCAATATTTTTAAAACTTTTCAAAAGTCTCGTTACACAGCCATGTACAGAACAAAATAGGCAGACTACAATTAAAATTAGCATTTTTTTCAAGAATATAATTTGAAATATTTCTATAAATATAATTGAGTTTTTAATTCATTTCCGCTCCCAACGAGAAGCATATGATCTGATGCTTCTTAATTAAAATATCAGAACAACAAAAGATTTTCCACAAGAACTACTTGTTACTCAATTGCTCAAGCTACTTTCTTTCGAAGAGAGTAATGTTAGAAAGAATAGTGCTAAATCAGGACTAGTAGTTCGCTTTTGATGAGCCTTGTTATTCCAAGTCCAAATGTGCTTTGCTAACAGTTAAATACCGCGTTTCTTTCAATGATATTTTGAAATATTTAAAAATAAAAATATCTGGAACTATAGTAAATAATCTAGAATGTACAAATTATTTTCAATGATAAAATTACATAAAATAATTTCGATGATTTGTTTATGCCACTCAGCACAATGAGAAATAACTTTGAACACATCTGATCACTAGAGTAAAAAACATTCCATATTTATTATATTTTCAATTTGAATACATGCTTAAATTAGTGTATTGTTTGAAAAATCAGGAAAAATTAGGAAATCGATAAAACTGTTGGCAGCCCTGCTTTGGATATGGCGGTAAAAATGCAGTGGCTAGGGAGCCTTTACGCGTCAATTAAGAAACCAATGTAAGGAAATACTTGGGAATATCCCGGGAAGAACGATTGGATCCCAGAAATGTAAATCAGTGTGATATTTAACATCTTCTACGTTTCGGGTGAATTGTTACAAGACAGGTAGTGAAGAAATGTCATTAATTGGCTTGTCTCGATATAAACAAAAGTGTGAACTTATTTTAATGATTGCATTTTTAGAACATAGGTAATTAAAAGAATATCAAAGCCCCACTAATATTTCTTCTAATACAACTTTTTATCATAAACCGCAAAGGAAATTAAATAAATCTTTGATTAACTATTTAAGAAATGCAAGGTTTGGGTCCAAGTCTAATTATATTGAAACAAGTATTTTTAATTTATTTGACTGTTGCTTTGAGGTAAAGATATACATAAAAAGTTAAGCCATCCATAACACAAAAAAAATATATACTGTTAAGAAATTATGATACAAAAGCTTGCATTTACAATTATTTATTTCTTGGTAAAAATCGATGAAATATTATTCGAGGACAGGCGATTACAAATCAATTTTTTATATTCCTTAAATATGTTTTACATATTTATAAAATTGTTTTGTAATATGTGTAATGCTTAGTAGCATATCAATAAAAGTCTCAAAGCGATCGAGTAAAATATTCTATTTTACACCATTGACGAAGTGTGTCCGACTAAAAATCCTTAGAAGTTTTCATTCAATGGTTTACCATTTACACTTAAACTCTCCAAGGACGAGCGTGACCATATGGTCACAGTAAACACCGTTGTCTATTGACCCCACTATTCATCCTTTTTCTACCTGAATATCGTTGCTTTCACTCATATTTGTTAAATAACGGTACAGATTTCAGTTAGTTATCAGCCCTGGGGACAGTAACGGCCACCAAAAGTACATACATTATTTTTAATAGACTTATTGAAACTGTTAGTTTTTTTTACATCAAAACATCAAATTATTTACAGTTTTTTTGCTAATATATTTGTATTGAAATTATGTTGATCTAGAGAGGTAAAATTGTAAATATTTTAAAAAATATCACGTTTAGCTATATTTCAACCCCGAATGTTTGCGTGCCCTTACGGTCACGTTCGTCCTTACTACTGTCCGTACACAATATTACACGGTAATAAAAGGATGAACATTACCATATAGTCATGCGGGGTTTCTATAAAACGACTTTGCGTTTTTTTAATTTTTTTTATTAAGAATAGAAGTTATCCGTGACTTCAATAAGGCTTAAAAAAATATTTTTTTCGAAAAAAAGCTCTCGTCTCTGGAGGGTTAAAGGCATACTACCCCACCAGCTAACACAATTAAATAAAAAAAACAAACACAACCTGAAGTGATAGAACTGCGAAAATTATAATACATAGCAATAGGTAAAAAAAGATTTTCTTATTTTAATATCCTTTGTATATATATATCAAGAAAATATCACAAAGTGTTGTTACCTTATTACAAAAAGTTAGTCAATGAGCGTGCCTTTTATTCCACAAAAGTTAATAATGAAAGGTGTCCAAAAGTATTTTTCAAACAAACGTTAATTCCAATTTATTTATACAAGTCCCTCTACTATTCTCGCTTATGCGGGATTACATTTGGCTTAATTTATTGAATCAAGTTATATAAGTAGAAATCATAATTACTTTGGGTATTTTAATAAAATATTACTTTAAAGATAGAGATGTTCTAAATTATTAAAAAAGCTAATATACAAACAAATTTCAAAGTATGAAAAGTTTTAAAAGAATAATTATGTTTTAGGTAGATAATTCAGTAAATTCTTGCTGTGTAGACATTATAGTTTTAAAATATTTTGACTGATGTTAGTTCATGTTTTTAACTTATTTGTTAATTTCATATAGTGGAATTTTTCAAATATCCTTTTCTTGAAGATCCTTGAATAATGTGATCGTACACATATACCACAACGAATACTTTAGTAGTTTCGTAATTATTCTTCATCTTACAAGATGATTAAAAAAATGCCAAAAATAACTAAAACTCTGATATAAATCCACTAACCCATTTTTGCCCAGTGTAACAATATTGAAACATTTAGTATTTTTACCTCCACTCCATTTTGCATGACGCAATAAAAGTCGAGATTGTATCAGTCTCAATCAGTCTACAGCTAGCGAGCGTGGGGATAGTTTCATGTAGTATTTTTTCAGGTTTGAACCTGTCGGTGTGAGCAGTGTTATTTTATTTGCATCAATTACGGGCAAATTTGGGCAAAATGGGTTAAAAGTATATGTTTGAAACAACAAGATTTTCCTTCGTTTATTTTCATGCAGTAACGATTGAGAAATCAAAGAGATATTCCATCTACACCAACCATACTCAACCTTTTTTTCCTCCGGGCCGCATTCCGATATTTGCTTCTCTACGTGGGCCGCAACATATTTATGGTATACTCCTTTTTTTTTTTAGCTCACCGAGGAATTTGAAGTCCTCAATTTGGTAAGAGCTTACTGGGCCGCACATTAGGGCTTACTGGGCCGCAGGTTGAGTATTGCTGATCTACACAGAGGTTTTATTTTTTTAATCAAACTTTTAAGTCGTCTGCAAAAACTTTATTTTTTCAAATCAATTACTAAAAAAAAAATCTCTAACTTAAGTAAAATAAACATACTTTTTTCTGTAGATGGGGTTGGGTATTTTCTATTATATATGATGTTTAAATGTCGAATTCACAATCATAAAATCAACTTGAAAATGAACTGTCTTTCCACGTGAAAGATCAGTACACGATTTTTTAAAATAATATCCATGTTTATTGAGTGATACTTTACTTGAACCATAAACTTTCAAACACTATGTGCGCATATACACCCTTCGTAAGGCTCTCTCGCCCACCGTTCCATGAAGTTTAATTTACGTCTACTTAGTGTAAGCCAAGTAACAAACATAAAATAAATGGTAATAAATTTGATTCGGTAATACGAACTTCAGGTATAACAATGGCGAACTCGAAGCGGCTCCCAACTGCGGTCAATAATAATTCGACTCACAGATTTACGTTCCTATTACCGATTCAAATTCTGTGCTCCCTGTAGCAGAATGCAATATGCAGTTCTCACGAAGTAACTTATTCCGATGGTATTGTCTTAGTGAGCCGTTTATTGAATAATACAAGTTATTGCTGTAATACTTAAGTTTTATGTCGAAATACTATTACGGTTATTTGGTTAAATCATAAAGTTATTGTCATATTGATAATAGAAGAAATACGAAGGAGAATACACGTCACAGTATATGTATATAAAAATTACGTAACATTTCATAAGTTAACTTGTATCGTTGTATTTTTCACACACTTAAGACTGTATTATTGAAACATAGAAAATCATATAACATAGAAAGCCCAGTTGAAAGCACTTTTATCATAAACATTGTTCAAAGAATCAGCTACCCATTGGCTTATTAAGCACAAGAGAGGCTCTAGGCTGGATAACATAAGGACGTCAAAAAAATTCATATAAAATGTATAAAAATCCGAACAAAATATATATGGGTAATATAATATAAACTATTTTTGAGGCCCTTAAGATTCAGAGGCCCCGAGCGAGCGCCTCATGCGCTTATAGGATAATCCCCCACTGCAGCTACCCACAACGTACAGTACGAGGTAAAGTATCAACTAAACAGACTCGAAATTTAGGGTTATTTTGATTTATTTAATGGTCATAAAAAGTTCATAGTATGACTTGTAAACAATAGGAAACTCGATTTTATGGAAACAATGGATTCACTTTATATTAAGAGATCATGAATATTAATATGAACAAATTTATCCATTCATAGTGCATTAGGTTTATTCTTTTTGTATTAAGGTTGGAAAATTTTTCGTTTATCCATGTCCGCCCCTAATTTGGAGTGGACCATACGGCCTCCTAATGGAAGTATCTCAACGGAAGTGTTTTTTTTACGTTAACTATTTGTATTACGAATATTATGATAGGGCTAGGACAGGACTAATGGTTAAGTTATCGCTATCGCTACATTACTTTAGGATTTGATGGGTGGAAGGGGATTTTTGGACATCATAGGGTTCGAACAGAAATCGATAAATCATTTTTAATAAAATGGTGTTCCTTATGGGAATCGAACCCATGCGATCCGTCCGAAAACTAACAACGTTGACCAAGGTGCTACGGACCCAATTGAAGTTAATACGAAAAACAATATACATAAAAAAATATTGGAAGAGCTTACCGCTTAAATATTAGTAAATAAAAATTACGTCGACATGTTTTCAATTTCTTAAAATAAATTATGTTTTTTTCTCGTTCGCAATACATAGCTTGACAACACCTTACAAGGTATAAGTAAGTAAGGTGTATAATGTATTTTTTTATCCCAGTCAGGTTGAATTGTCTTTTAGACATACAAAATAAAGTGGCCTTTTCTCATTTATTAAGTCCCTAACAAATGCACCGAAGGTTTTTTATTATTCTTATTTCCTTTAAAATTATTCTTGTTAGCCTGGTTTTGATTAAGAGCAGAATGATTGATTGATGATATATTATAATCTCATATTTAGTGAATGATCCACTTAATCTTTGATACAGCAATCATTTTTTTCAAGGATCATCAAAATTACCCAAAACATTCTTTCATTGACCAGCACACAACCCAAATGAGCGGTTTTTATGTAACATAATAATTGTATGGACGGATACCTTCTTTGATTATTTTCATTGTACAATATTGTGACATACCTATCATCATGGCAAATTTGTATCAATGTAGCCAAGTGATCAAAGGGATTTCAGTCACAGGGTGACAGGCTCCAATCCCGGAATGTAAACATTCATGTATTGTTTTTTTTTTTTAAATTAGAGTTTGTATTTAAAGGCATGTATGTTCTGGTATATCTATAGGTCTTGGCTCGATTCCCGGTGAGGTCAATGTCAAATTAAGTTTTTTGTTTTCACTTTAAATTTGATATCTAAGACGATTACCATCGAGTTTATCACGTATGATCTTTCAACTTCAAAATATTTAGCGCATTGGCATCAGCTGTATATCAAAATTTTAAATATATATATATGATTCTGTTAATTCAAAAGATTTTAAGTTGAATTCTCAACAAGGACAATGTGATATGTTGACTGCCAAAATTTTATATTTAAAGTTAATGACAAGGGGATTTTTTTTAGTGAAAAACTATTTTTCATTCTTTCTGCTTTTAAAAGTAGTCCAACAATTTGTTAATAGATACATATATCTGCAATTCATAAAACTGGATTAGGTCAGATTTGTTTAAGCCGTGTCTGCTCCCAATGTAGAGCATATAGACCCTTAATCGAGTTCATTTTGACAGAGTTGTTATCTACTAGAACTGCTTGTTAATTTGCTCAACCATTTTTTTAAGAGGATAGGGATAGAAGGATCGGACTATAATAGCACTAGGGGTTAGCTTATCATTCTCGATACGCCCCATTTTAAAAATTGTGTAGGAGGTGGAAAGAAATTTTAGAGATCACAGATTGTCATACATTCGAACAGAAGTCTATTAACTGATTGTAAAGAACTAAAAGTTGAACCGGCGAGATCTTCAACCAAATCCAACAAAGTCGACCGTTCGACCAAGGACCATACATAGATTAATTGAATTTTCTATTATAAAACCAATTTAGTCATAGCAAAATTTATAAAAATAAACAAATACTCAACAGATTTATACTGTATATATTTCAGGTAACCCCATCACTTTGCGATTTACTAAATCTTTCGTTTGGACCGTTTATAAAAAGTTCTTACATTTTATTTTGTGAGAATAACCACTATGAACGCTGTAGTTGCTGAGAAGGAGCTTTCCTCATTCAGCAACGTATCGAAGAAGAGATACTATCACCAATGAAAGAATGGTCGCCCAAGGGTTTTTGCCACTGATTGCTTCGTAATTTATCATATGGCGTATACAACTAACAGGGACAGCTTTTTGGAGCTTGTCGAAGTTTTCATACATGGAATACACGAAGTGTAAATTATCGTCAATCAAAATAAGTTAAATTAATAACGAACAGCACTTGAGTTAATTTTAATATTGAGTAAAAATTGCTATTGTGTACATTAAAACAGATATTCCAATTATAACATGTATAAAGGATAACTTACTAAAATAATAAAATATAATTGTTTTGTCGAAGAATTGATAGCTTTATAATGAATACCTATATTTGTTCTATAAATTATTTATAACTAGCTGGCCCGACGAACTTCGTACCGCCTCAGAATCAATAAATGTTGTGTTGGCTAAATTAAATTCAGTTGAATGAATACTCAAAATGAATTAAGTTCAATAATTGTTCAAAATTCAAAATGAAAAGTATTTAAATTACATTGATGTTATTCACGTGGTACAGTCGATAGATTTAAAGTAATGCAGTAGATCAACGATTTGATTTTGAATTGTGAAGTTTAAATGATCCATATGTTTTTTCTTAGCCCCAAGAATTGCTCGTTCACTCGACCAATTGCGATTTTTGTGATTAGATGTTTGGGAACATTTTGTTGATGAAGCCGTCCTTCGTTGAGATGAAATTGCAAAAATTCGGTGGAATCGAAATCAATCCGTTCGATTCGTCAACAGGAACACGGCCGTTACAGATAGTCAGCAAATGCTTGGAGAAATCTGCGGCAGATGGTCGTTTAGAAATACAACTCGCATGTTTGTCGTTAGCTGAAGTTTCTTCAGATAGCGCCACAGAGTCGATGTTTTAAGGCAAGCGTTTATTTCATCGGCATCGGTCGATCTTGAAATGACTGGTAGTATTTGGCGAAAATCGCCAGATAGTAGAATCATTGAGCCTCCAAAACATTTTGAGTCATTGCGCTGATCTTTCATAGTTCAGTTGAGTGCTTCCAATGCGGAGGAAAAATAAGCCACCATTTCCCTCATCAATTGCCTTCATTAAAGTATCGTACACTTTCTGTTGGGGGTTCAACAAAGGTACATTCGTTCGAAGTGATTGGTTCAATGCATCTCGATCATATTCATGTTTACGTTCCGATTCTCGATTGTAAGCGTCGTTCATTCTTTGATCTGGCGACGCATCATGCAGCGCATGAGGTAACACATATCTTCGATCAAAAGCAACGCCTGGTTATGTATCTCCTCATTCACCTCGAGATCGGGATTCCCTGAACTGACGCGAATTTGGTGTAAAGTGTCTTCGGACATGTCATTCTTGTACTTGTTCCACAGTTCTCGTAGATTCAATGGGAAGCATATCAAAATAATGATAGCAAATAATGTGCGTATCTGACTTGGAGATGCAGAAACAATTGCTTCAGCGATTGTCATGTCCCAATGAGTATAGTTTTTAAGCAAATTGAGCTATTGACATGCAGCACAAAATGTTGGGCATACTACGCCATTGACAGTTCGAAGTGATTCAATGATGTCGACCCGAAGGGAATTATTGGTTTTTTTTTCAGATTTTTCATGTTCACAGAACTGAAAGACTCTTAGAAAACCATTCCGAGCACTCTTACGAATTGGTTTAGAAGTACTTGGCATAGCTAGTACCTCTTTATTTCACTGTATTTTAAATAATAAAATTACATCTTCACAATGTTGACAAACGACTACTTTGTTTGACAGTAACTGTCAAACAAAGGCCGTTGCTAAGGAATGTGTTGGTCTAGGATAAATTTGTTCTCAATGCATGTCACCAACATAGTGACAGGGATCTTTTCAAAATTATTCAAATAATACTTTTTTATAATTTTACGAAAGTTCATTCTAAATTTTCATATTTTTATATTACGAAATGATATAAATTCTCAATATAACAAAAAACGCAACATTTTCCAAATCTTCAATATTATATTTATGAGATTATCTTACATTAGAAAAAAAAATATATTTTTTTGTTTAATGTTCCACACATGGTATGGTTGTTTTTTAACAATAAAATTAGTGATCAGAGTTTGTTCAGATTTTCTTTTTCGATAATTAATTGGTTATGCAGTTTGTTATACCCAGGGATTTTTTTACCCTGTAACGCGGCGGAACGGCGTTCCGGCACCTTTTTTTCTCGAAATTTTAATAAATGTTTAATTTTATTTTTTCTATTTTTAAATATGTATATTTTGTTTTATTTTCTAAGCATTATATGAAAAGCCGTCATTAATTATATCAAAATGATATTCGAATATATAATAAATAATATACCTTCTTAGAAAATGCTCGAAAAAAGTGCGTTCCGGCACCAACAAAAAAAAGCACTGGTTATACCCATATATATTTTTTTTAAAGTTATCGTTGAAACTTGAATGCGCGATCAGAATTTTAATCATTTAGAAAGAAATGATCTTCTAATTTACTGAAAAGTTGGAAACCTTCTTCAATTATTTTCGCAGTGAATGATCGCAGAATTTCTTTCAGTTCGTCATTGTTTTCTGGTTTTTTGTCAATAATTAAATTTAAATTATTGACATCTTTGTCACTTATAGCTTTATCTGGAAGTAATTCGTCGATATAATTTTCGCTTAAGGTATCAAGCCTTTCTTCACCAAGCTCGTGTGCTAAAGTAATCATTTCAGCTGATATTACCGATGTTTCAATGGTTTTATCGACTGTAACACACCTAAGTAGTGGCCTTAATTCAGCGATGGCAGGTGCAACATGATTTAACCAGTCCGAAATCGTATTTTTTTTCAAATGTCGGTTGTGTTTATGATTCTCTCTATTCTATCCAAAATACAACGATATATGCTCTCAATGTAATATTTAACATTTTTATATATCGTAAAATATGGTACATTTAAAAAAATGCATTTCTAAAAAACCGCATTACTTTGAAATTGCATAAAAACAGGATTGACTGTAGATGGGGATCAAAAATAAAATAATGATTTGATAGTATTCAATAACAATATAATATACATGAAAAGTATACTGATTTTTTTTTACATACTTTCTGATTTTATGTACTTTCATTCGTCTTTTCACATTTCAGTATATATTTTAGCGACGGTGATGAACATGAAACATAAATTCCTAAAAGTTTTTTTTTTAAATGGATATTGAAGATTTAGTTTCGAAATTCTGACACGTTCGTCCAAGTTCGTCGGTACATCTCTAATTCAAAGTATGAAACAAATGAATTTTACAACCAACGCCACCTAGTGTATTAAGCATAAACTGCATACGTCATGTTCCGCGTTCGATTCGAAAAATTTAAAAAAACGTATTGTACTGAGATATTTATTTTCTTTATAATTTCTTTTTCGTGATATTTTTCCGATGTTTTAATGCTTATTCTGCTATTCTAGGCCCATATAAATTTAATAAAGCAAAGATCATTGAAAACCGTGGTCTAATTCTCGAGATATACGTGGTGTAAATAACCCCACTTTGTTTTATATATATAGATTAAACTTTTTACAGATATCTTATTAGATAAATCTACGTGAGTTATTTCCACAATTTTTTATTACAATGATTGACATGCATTCTTATTCATTTTTAAGCACTATACATATATGAAGTTAGTTGGTGTTGAAAGATTACGGCCTAAAACTTTTATCATCCTTGGTTGTACTATCAAGGACTCAAAACTCCGAATGTCCTTTTTTATTAATTGATCTATAAATCTCTATTCATCTCTATTCTTCTTGATATATTTCTTTTTCTTAAAACCTTTATAATTCGATCATAAATACCTATCATATAATTCCATTTTAAACTAAACTTTTGTATGCTGTAATAAAAGAATATTAAATTTAAAATAACTTTGATTATTCCGCGTATTGTGCTACTAACTGTGACACGTGTTTCGCCTCTTTCAGAGGCATCTTCAGACTTACTATCGCAAAGTTTGCTTAAGTAATGAAGCAATATTGATTCTTACGTTTTAAATTATGAAATTACAAAATGGAGTTTGGGTTTTTTTTTCCTTTTAAGGCAAGCAAGAATTTGAAGGAATTTGCTCAAGTAAACGACTAAAAATTATTAGAAGTCAAAATTGTTTTTTCCGACTCCGCTTATACTAAGCGAAATATTTAAGTATACATTTTAACATGTTAACAATATAAACATGTTTAGTTTAACACGACTAAAATATAGCCAAAAGCTTATTCAACTGCTTGCCGTCCTGGTGATGTTAAACAAAAAAAAAAATACAATCTACATATAAAAAGAAAACTTGTAAAATTACGTTATTTTCTTTTATAAATATTATATGTTTATGAATAAATTACACTTAGTAAATGGCATGTAATTTAATAGATATTTTAAATAAATATAGCACAAAGTTAACCTTTTATAACGATCGCAAACTTTATTTTAATGTTCCCACATAATCTCAATTAATATTAACTAATTGTCAACATCGAATGTTAATGATACCCATAATCGCAAGTTACGCTACAAAGTGAATCAACAACCCGCTTTTGCAATTAGACATTCAAACTCTGTATCCTTCACCCAAAACAAAGGTCTGGACAAGCTTTCAATCACCAATTTATTGATAACGTCTAGACTTTAGACTAAAGGTTATACCCTGTTCAGTAGTGCCTATCTTCATTTTGGAGAACAATTTGCACCATACAAGAAACTGTATACAGGTACCGAAGGATGGTGAAAATCTTATTCAACGATAAAATATTTCTGTTCAACAGAAGTTATTTTGATAATGTATCTGAGACAGTGTAAATCGATCGTGGGTTACTGATTTTTTTGTTTAAAATATTTTTAATTTATTATTAAGCTCAAAGTGCCTTAATTAGTTAATTTTAAAATCCGCATTATACACGTTAGTCATCTTCAGACGAGCTTTCAAAATGAAGAAATAATTTATAATGTGTACTGTTATTGTTTGTATCGTACACCGTCCTGCGTTGAGTAGAAAGGATAAAAACCGCAAATAGGGCATCCAATTTCGGAACCTTTTTGTGATCTCGTGATTTCGAGATTGACAATTTTTTTAATCCCAGAATCCCGGATTGAAAATTCAACATAAAATCGTGTATAAATCGAGATTGAGAAATTTTCGCTCGACGATTTTGAAATCCTGGGAATTTTCAAATAAATTTTTGAAGATTTCAAAAATCTAGGAATTTGCAAAATTCCCAAAATTAAAACACGAAAGACCTTTTTTTAGCTCTTCTAAGATTTTAAATTTCAAAAACCCAAGAATTTGCCGAATTGCCAAAATAAAAAATATTCGGAACATTTTTTTGCTTAGCGCACGCGCAAATTTCTCAAGTTTTCTCAATCTCGATATCCCGGAATTGGTACAATCACAATCTCGGGATTTCGGAATCACAAAATTGGATGGGATACCGCAATTGGAGAACCTTACTCCAACCTCCATTTTTAAGAATCTATGTTAAGTTTATTCGTTAATAAACTGACAATATTTTGTCTGAATATGCTTATCAAAAAGACAAAGAACTTGTAATAATTGTTTATACAACCATGGGAATAACAATGTTATAATATTTAAATTTACACTCAGCCTACGAAAATCGAAATAACCCTCAATGTGTTGTGTTTATATATTTTTTAAAACGCTTTTCAGTAAAGGTGGGTATATTTTTTTGGTTAATAAAAAATATTTAAGCAATCGCTTTGAGCTGTTTTAATTGATATGAAGCACCTCGCAATGACGCCTCGTGTTTTTCACCTTCTTTCTCCTACCGATTTATTGTAACCCGCTTCGTAAATTGGAAAGAAACGCTCCGCACTCATACTATTCTACAGTGTAGTTAAAAAGACCCTTACGATTCCAGTATTGCTCAAAATTGAAACTCCAACCATTAAAGAAAAAAAAAAATGTGACGAAATAATTCTAAATAGGTAATGCGTCTGAAGTATCCCCTTAATTTCTAGGAAATAAAATTTCAAGGGTGTGTATATACCAGTGGTTCTCATGTGCGGCCACCAATAGCTTCATAGTAAATATTTATATTTAAAATAATGTCGTTTATTGAATATAAACTTATAAGTTGATCCAATTTTTAGATCCAGTTATTTAAAAAAGAGACTGCAACGTAGAGGTCTGCACGGGCTCGGGCTTGTCCCTCGGGTTCTTATCCGGCCCGGCCCACGGGCCGGATTCGGGCGGGTAAGCGCAATTGAGATTTGGGGCTCGGGTGAGGATTTTATTTCTTAAGAAAAATATTTCAGACTGTTCGTGTCACAGGTCAGCCATGATGATTTTAATTATTACCAGTAAGTAAAGTTTGTAAAAACGTGTTTTTTTTGGGCTGAAGAATATAAATCTGGGCTTCGGGTCAGGTTCGGGTAACAAGTGTGGTATTAGACTCGGGCCCGGGCCGGGTCGGACTTGAGTTTTTCGGGCTCGGACCGGGTAATTTTGTAAAATTTCGGCTCGTGCAGACCTTTACTGCAACGTTAACCTACACCAGTGGAGGGGAACCTGCGGCATTTTGACCTGATCAAAATATTCACTTGGATCAAAAAAATATACGCAAGCGCATGGAAAAATAGTGTTATCAACCCATTATATGTTCGACAGTTGAAAAAAAGGGGCGGGGTGCGTCAATGTTTTTTTTACTGCGGCCTTATGTTGAATCAGTTAAATGAATGTGGCCTTTAGACATGAAAAGGTTCCCCACCCCTGTCCTACACTCTACCTCAAATTTAAAAATAATATTCACCATTAACTAATGCGATGAATAAACTTGTTGAAAAAATACTTTCCTTAATCGTCAAGAAAAAAATATCCATGGATATCTGGAACACCATGTGATATAAAAAGGAAGACATAAATTCGTGCATCGGCTAATAAACATGGCGGGCGGCGAGAGAGGTGTCGCGTAAATAAGCCAACAACTGTCAGTCCACTCGACCGATTGCCGGTAAACGTTTTCGGATAAAATGATAACGAACGCGAGGAAATGTGGAGGCAGCTTTTAATAAATTATTATCTCCATCAAATATATTATTATATGAATACCAACGTACTTACATATACCGCAATTTATTCAACATAAACAAATAAATAATAAATATATACGTAATTGCGTCAGTGACTATTTTGATAGAACAGGTTTATTCAGTGCCCAAAAACACTAAATTATAATCTTAATACGATCAAGTGGTACAACATTTTTCTTAATAAAATTATTGGTCCGAGTTAAATTAATTAAAATTAGATTATTGGTTGTTAATATTGATCTTTCGTGGGATGATATTATACAATATATTGAAAATTACATTATTATTGTATGGAATATATATTTGACGACTTTTTCATGGATTAATGATTGGATATTGTATAATTTATTAAAAGTGGTCAACCAACGTGTTTTTCTAGTAATTATGTCCGCCTGCTTATCATAGATGCGCAATACAAAATAGGTCTAAATACTTTACTTTATCTAGCAAAAAAAATATGTATGTATTTGGTATGTAGAGATCAATCCAGTTGTTAAAAACATCCTATTTAAGTAAAAATTAAACGAAAAAATATAAATAAAAGTAAGTATAAAATAAAACAAAAAAGTCAAAGCAATCATAAGATGTTAAAAAACATAATGATAAAAGTTGCAATTGTGGAGTTAAAATGCAAAACGTACTATTTCCAAAACTCAAACTTTTTAGTAGAGTCAAATACTATAACGAATAATACAAACAAAATAACATTTAAATAAAAATATGATTTCCAATTTGAAGACGACAGTCTTGTAGACATTTTTGATTAAAACTAATAGGATCAGTCGATTTCTTAGGCTTGAATTACCTTATCTGCATACCTAACTCAATATCGCTCATTTTGGAAATAGTACGTTTTGCATTATAACCCCACAATTGGAAACACAGAAACAACATCGCAATAATTTGTCTTTATGTTAAATAATCAGATTTTTGTGTTGGGTTCATAGTGGCTTATTTGTCTCATCATTGAAATCATGGGAAAGTGAACGTTGCAGTAAAGTTCACTTTTAATTTCCCAGCTTTTTCAATGAACAATAAATGTGTCAATACAGAAAAGTGTCAACGCAGCCAAGACGTGTCGACCATTAAGTTTTATTGCAGATTTTTAATGTCACCGCACTGAGCGCCACAATCGCGATCTTTCGCGAAAAAAAGTTAATTGAAAGAAGGATGAGACTCACGCAAGCCTTAAGCTTAATACAAAGTAAGTGTTTTCAGAGGAATAACTCCGTGGCACAGCCGGTACGCGTGTCTGACTGTTAAAATAATGACTTTTTAAATGTTAAAAAAATACAAAAAAAAACATAGTCAATTAAACCCTTGACAAAAAGAAATAGTATGTCTGTTTTGACAAATATAATGATGGTTTTATTTCATTTTAGTTTCAAGTAATAAAACACTCTTGAACTGATTCCATGCTTTTTTACATGATCAGAACCGGTTTCGCTCATCTAAATCATTTTTAACTGATAAGAATAAACATGAATACAGAGCTATTCATACTAAAAAATATCATTTTACATAATTCAAAAGTAATATTTTTCCTAAGTAATAATAGGAACTCAATAGAAGTCGTTGTTTTTTTTTTTTTTTTTAAACCATGTCCGCTCCCAATGTGGAGCATATGGACTCCTAATGGAGTAAATCTCAACGGAAGTGTTTCTACAAGAACTGCTTGTTACTCAGTTGCTCAACCTCTCTTTTTTCAAAGAGAGTAGGATAGAAGGATAGTGCTAGGACAGGACTAGTGGTAAGCTAATCACTCTCGATACGCCACGTTCATATGACAGTATGGGTGGGAGTGGGGAATTCAAGACATCACATACATCCATGCCTACGAACAGAAATTCATTAATAGATCGAAAAATCAATTTATAATACTGTCCGCACCGGGATTTTAACCCGTGCTCTTCGTAACCGAAGCCAACGACGTTGACCACTCGACCACGCAGGCGGTATGTTTAGCAACTTATTATTTTTTATAGGACTGCTAGCAAAATAAATGCGTGTTTTAAGACTTCGTCCCTCCCAGTACGAGCTGTTAATAAATGTTACCATTGTCTCTTTCACGCCCAGTCAATTTGGCAGTCGTTTATTTCGATATGTCTAATAAGAGATATCAATATTAATAAGTTATTATTTAATATCGATCATCCTCTTTTATACACCACCAAAATATATAGGCAATATTATCCAATATATTAATTGCCTACGTACGGGGGTCTAGCGGGAGATGCTATACTATCACCATCAAAATGATTTTAGTTCAAATCCCGACAAGGTAACATCAAAATATTATTTTTTAAACGAATATTTGAAATCTTGCGCATGTTAGTTTGTGATGTCTTTTTCATTGTGTCGACTTAATATGACCTAAGAAAATGAATATACATATTTTGGCTATTATTAGCAATATTGCTAAATATTTTTGAAAAAACCGTCAAATAAATTATTAAATAAAATTATTATTAAATAGATTTGAAAAAATTCTATGAGTAGGTTGCCAATATTAAACCTAAAAAGAGAAGATGGCATTCAATTAAACTGAAATAATAGACTTTTGACAAAATTTACCTAAAATATAATAAAAGAAGTCGCAAACATCCAAGCAGTGATGGCTTAATTAAATAACTCAAGGTTACCCTTTTCTTCTCGAGTTGATTAAGAGTGATTAAAAAAATAATTATTTGGTGCTTTGGCCTCAACGAGGTTACAGTATTCATTGGCATAACAAACTCTACTCGTATCTGCAGATTTTTTTTCTTGACTGGGAGTGTCTTAGGAGCAACTGCGTAAGACTTTGTGGCGTGCTCTTACGCGTGTAGAAAATCGATCTATCAAGATAAACGAAATGTTTCAATGAGTTGAAATTTAATCGCTCTCTGTATGACGCCATAACCATTTTTAAAGTCTTTATAGGCTGTCGCCGAGTCACGTCATTGGCATTTTCCGGTTGCCTTGTCTGTAGCCACTGAACGAACATAGTAATAATATTCTGTGTTGCGCTGTTTTATTGAAGTTCTGAAGAAGACTGACAATGTGTGGGTAGCCATTTTTAATGTCTCGATGAATTACTCATATGGCTAAATGCTCTTGCAAGCAGGCCATAAAATTCAAGCAGAGATTTCAAGAAGCTTTGTGTTTCAGTTTTAAAATATGGTAGACAATACGTAAGGGTTACTGCATCCATGTCTAAAATAATATCTACTTCTCTTTTGTAATTCACGAAACCAAAAAAGTCTTTTGATTTACCACGATAGTAAATCAATTTTACGTAAATGACGTATTGAATAAAACACCACAAATTGTCCATTGTTAAATCATTCAATTACCGAATGCATTTTGGGTGTAGCACATAAAAATAAAATAACAATAAAACATCGAAGGTGAGTAAGTGAATATAATATTCTTACAAACAATTGCATGATATAGTAAATAAACGAATCTTTAAATTTAGAAAACATTGAAAAATATTTATTTATTTTTCATAAAAATACGTAATAACCTAAATTACATTCTACTATCAGACATTGTCATTCATTCTGTTGAATTCATATATATTATGTATTTAGACCAGTGTCTGCCAAACTGTGTGCCAAAAACTTAGGTGTGCCGCGGAGGAGAACGCCACAAAAATTTTCATTTTAAATAACGCCTATTCATTTTAATTGTCTTCAATTATAAATTAATTCAACATCTACGTATTCAAGTAAATACTTGTCACGTTCCCATATACATGTATAGTAATCGACTCGACACATTTTCCACATTTCCGTTTTATAAAGCATTTTTATTTGGAGTGCCGCGGAACAAATCTCATTCACCAGTGTGTCGCGAAGTAAAAAAGTTTGGCAGACACTGATTTAGACGGATCTGGATTAAGCATTTAAGGCTTAAGACAACGTTTACTGGAACTTTGCTCGGGGAGTCGTCATAAAAGATTAAATAAAAAAATCGGTTGTTAACAAAACTTAATTTAATATTTCATAAAAAAACATTGTATTCAAAAGTGTATTTAATATTTCCATAGCTACTCAAAAAACTACACACAAGGTGCATGAAAATGTCTGACAAACAATGAAAACAATATATCTTAACTGAATATTTTATAATAACCGAGCGGAGTGGAGTGTATTAAACTCATTTACCATAAAAGGTGTTAATAAAAGTTGTGGCATTAACATGATTGTGCTAAGAGAAATAGCTCATTCAGAATAATTCAATAATATTCAAATGAAAAATAGGCGCAATATTTAGTAACGTTTCCTGGGAATCAAATAGGTGCAGAGCACTGGAAGACTGATTAAATCAAAAAATGATTCTTTTGTTTATATTTAAAAATAACAAGCACGAAGACAAGACTGGGCGTATAAAATAAATGTACCTCATTAACCATACATACATAAGTCATTTAAACATTTTGATGGATCTGGAGAGATAAAAATTAAACAATAAATTACAATATATTTTAGACTTGTTTACGCATTATACTTTAGGGTGTTATATGTCAGTTTAAAATTTAAATGTCATGGTTATCTTTAACAAAAACATGTACATTCAGTAAAGATATTTAGAATAGATGAAGTATTATGATAAGTGTGTTTTTTAAACTTTTTTTGGTCTTAGGACCTGGCGTACATTCAATTATTCCAATATACTGTGGAGAGCCGTTAGATCTAAAATTACACTATCGGGAAAAGAAATAAAATAAAAATGATATTTATATTAATGATTGAATTTTTGTACATATGTGTTACAAATTTTAGCACGTGCTTTGCTTGCTTAAGAAGTTTACGAAGAAACTTACCAAAAAACCATAAAGTGACCCATATGAAAGGTAAATAAAATGAATACAAAAAGTGAGTATGCAGAAAGGATCCATGTTACACATATAACCTTTCTGCATGCTCACTTTTTTATTTATGTTTTGGTGGTTTTGTGCCTATTTGATTTCCTCTGTTCATACGATAATGAAACGCAAAACCGCTAAAGTAACTTATTTATGGTAATACACTCGGCTTGTATGTATTCATGTCAAAGAATTTAAACGGTGAAAGAAAAACAATTCTAACATAAAGCGTTATCTTAGTTGCGGATTATTAATAAATAATATCTTGATGCATAAATATATTATCCCTGAGAAAGATTGCCATTTAAAATTTAAAAAAAATATATTAAAATTGCAGTATTGTACGCAGTGGACGAATTCGTAAATGAAATATTACTATACTTATTAACAGCCGCTCTTTTATGCCCACCTCTACTAAATAGTCCTCGAATTGGAAGAGAATAGACAGGTAGCCGCGAGGAAACCAATTTATCAATAACTCGCAGGCTAATAATGCCAGGACAAGACACTTTGCTTTGTAGCAAAACGAAGATAATTTTGGCACCTAATAAACATTAGTTGGCACGTGGGATTGGATTTATTTTATTGTATGAGATAAATTTTCTCTGATACGCTAACAACACTCGAAGAGACAAATGAATAATAAAAACATAAAATAATTGCGTGGAATATTAAAAAAGTTAAACATGATTCAAGTCTTGAGCTACCTCCTCACTATTGGATCACGTTAACAATGTTCTGCAAGTGATCAGCTGCTGTGTGCTTAACCACATTATATTCGAACACTTTGCATACATTTTAAAAATAATTTAAATGTTTTATTTTCAGCTTTCGAAATCGAAAAAAATGCGTCTCGTACTGGGACTCGATCCCGCGAGGTCCGATTTATATACGAATAACTAAGAAACGATTTCACCTCAACATTTATTACTCAATTTTTACGCTGCGTATCTTTTTCGAGCCTCTGTTTATTTCAAATACTAAAATTCAAATAATTTTAAATATTGCTCCGCTACAAAAAAGATATAACAATGTAAAAAGATGTGGCTGATAAAATCATCGCGTAATTCATCGTCAGAACAGGATATTAACGTAACTATTTTTCATGCCTCGTATTTCCGTAACTATCTCAATATTTAAATTATATTTTATCGCTTAATAAGTTTCTTAAGATATTATTTATCGCGCATTCTGAACAAGTTGAACAGAGCGTATAGAAATATTTTTGAATTAAGTATTAATTATGATCATCTATCTTGGTTTTTGTATCAAGGATCTCCAGACATAGGCAACGACTTCATGATAAACAGGCGGATTCTTTAAAATCACATTGCTTGAAATTTTTGACGTCTTTTGGTTTGTTTGGGATTTAATGGCTGGTGAAGTTAATAAATAATCTGATAATCATATCAAATTAAAAATATGAATTCGCGAGTATTGCTCATTTGAATCATAATTTCGCATGTATATTTTTACCAGAAACCGATCCAAATACATCTTTTTCACACATACCGTCGTTATATAGAAAAAATGACAAATACATAGTGCACTCTGTTACTTTTTGTTGTTGTCAACGATAGTATAATTATTTCTCTTGAAAATATTTAAATCATCGAATGAATAAGCCGATTATGTATTGATTGAATTTTTAAAGCTACATTGTAACAAGGTTAAGCAAGAAAAATATTGAAAGCTCTATTGACATCACACCTGTAAAGATCTGACGATGAGGAGTTACCGGAAAAGCTCTAAATGATATTTTGCAACTCATGCTGAACATATAATTATGCTATTTTTTGTCAAACTAATTTAATTTAATTTTTATAGAGTGGTCAATTTCATTTGATCATACAAGCATATATATATAAGTATAATATTTTGAAAAAAAAAGGTGCCGAAACGCACTTTTTTCGAGTATTTTCTAAGAAGGTATATTATTTATTATATATTCGAATATCATTTTGATAGAATTAATGACAGCTTTTCATATAATGCATAGAAAATAAAACAAAATATACATATTTTAAAATAGAAAAAATTTAATTAAACATTTATTAAAATTTCGAGAAAAAAAGGTGCCGTTAAAAAACGAAAAAAAGGAGAAAAAACGACGTTCCGCCGCGTTACAGGGTAAAAAAAGCCCTATGTTTATTTTAATATAATATAATGTTATTTTTACCGATTGATTCAGCTGTTACTTTTTGAATATAAAATTATATTAAAATTGTTATTTTCAAATTTTTGTGTAATAAATTTTATCCGTTTTTTATGCTCCTAAAATGATTATCAGCATTGAAATTAACTTGGTAGAATTATATTATAACGAGTTAAAAATACCAAAGATTAAAGTTCTATAAGAATGTTTCCCTGTGAAGAATGCAGCCTGCGTGGTCGAGTGGTCAACGTCGTTGGCTACCGCTATGGAGGTTATGGGTTCGAATCCCAGTACGGGCAGTTTTATAAATTGATTTTTCAATCGATTTATGAATTTCTGTTCAAAGGCATGGATGTATGTGATGTCTTGAATTCCCCTCTCCCACTCAACCTATCCTATGAACGGGGGGCGTATTGAGAGCAATTAGCTTACCACTAGTCCTGTCCTTGCCCTTTCATTATATTCCTACTCTCTTTGGAAAAAGAGAGGTTGAGCAACTGAGTAACAAGCAGTTCTCGTAAAAACACTTCTGTTGAGATAAACTCCATTAGGAGTCCATATGCTCCACATTGGGAGCGGACATGGTAAAAAAAAAGAATGTTTAAGAAAGTTCTTGCGTAATAAAATACTTTTACCACATTCTCTTTAAACTACTTAAAGTTAACATTGTATTTTTTTATTACATAAGTTAATATTGATATTAAGTTTGTGGTAGTAGTTATGCAATTGGTATCTGAATTTAGTTTCGATTTTTGACATCATTAATGCTTTAAATACCATGGCAATATTTAAATTCCATTTGAAAGTAAACCATCTCGTAATATTGAATAATTTTATTATAAACGAATTGAATCGGTGAAAGAGTATTTTAAATGTTGCACACAATTTATTAACAATCAACACCAACAATTTATTTTCAATAAATACAATCTTCACAGCATCTCCAAACAAGTGTTGTGAAGTGATAAGTATGTATGTAAGTTGAAGGCAATAGTGATGTACAAAATAAACGCGAATATGAAACATCGGATTTAACTTTTGCTTTTAATTTCATTATAAAATATGTATGTATTGTTGCCCCACCATTACCTTGATGAAGAATATAACAGTAAAGTTATAAAAAAATAGATTTATATTTTTTTTAATGTGTAATCAAAAAAGGTTGTGTTAAAACAGACGGCTAACATCCAAACCATTTTTTTTGAATAAATATTAAATTTAGAAACGATAAAAAAATATTCAAAATAATCTCTGATTGTACGGTTGCCTAAAATATCATAGATGCATTTATGTCTCGCATTATGTATCCCAATATATAGCTACATAAAACAAATTCTGATTATCATTCAGGAGTGATCTTAAAAACAATGGGAAAAAAATCGTTTATCATTTACGCATAGCTCAAAAACGATAAATATAATAAAACGGATTTCCTAATAACTTAGATTTCTTAGCCAAATGCTAACATAAAGTAGCTTATATTATATTAACTACAATACAGATTATTTTATCGCAAAAAATAGCATGCCGACATTTATGTTAGCAATAATGGGCTTATAAAAGTGAGAGCTCTGGAAACAAAGACAGCAGCCTCCATATTTGGTCGAAAATTATTAAGAGTATATCATCGTGTAGAGCTAGCGATTCCGCTCATAGTAGTCAGCTAAATTTTAAATTATATTTTTTACGGCAATTATTAAACGGATTTCACAAAACAATAAAAACTTTATTAAAATAGTAACATAATACTAGTAAGAATATTATTTAACATGACTCTTTTCACACGTTTATGTATACAAAAAGTTTTCTACTTGCTTTGCTAACATTTGAGTATGATACAGACTTCTATCATTATATCAAATATTATCACGCTCTGGTCCTTGTAAAATGTGCACCTGTTAACGAAATCATGATAAATCTAATCTATTTTTAAAATACGTTTTCTCTTTATCTATTTTTGTAATACTTGTATATAAGATGAAATACCGAAGTACCGATATTGATATATATACCCCATATTGCAATCCTTATTCGCACCAGCATGTTAATTTAACGACTTATCAAGCAAACTCAACATTGTTGCAAAATTGTAATCCGAATCGCCGCTTGGCATAAATTCGCTTGTTACTCAAAAGAATGTCTGGAACAAAGTGGTTTTCATACAACATAATGGTAATTATTGTTGTGTTGTTGTGGTTTGTAGTTTACATGCTACGTGTAAAATAATCGCGGTAGCTACAAGCTACAAGGTGTCTAAATGAATCCTTAATAAAAACAAAATATGAACAATCTTTAAAGGCGAAAGCTTAAGTCGAAATTTTATGAAAACTGTCACAATAAATCGGTGTTTCTTAACGGGGGTGTTATATTTTAAGCATTCCGAAAGCTCTGCTGACCATCTGAATGAGGGACTGGATAATTGTATGGATCAGCCAATTGGTTACCATAATAATATCAGACTTAAGATAGAAAAACATTCGACATAATGGTTCAGTTATCAAAGGAGATAATATGAACAATTTATTTAATATTCTTTGTTTAATATTTTTTTTTACTTAATATTCTTTGTTTAATATCAGTGTTGGGTTATGTTAGTTTGTCGGGTTCTATGGCGCAGTGGTTAGCGTTTAAAGGCTCCTGTGCCGGATCTCACAGTTTCGAGACCCAGTGCGAACAGCATTTTTTTGATCGATTTATCGATTTCACCCACCCTTTCCAATCTTAGTCCTGTTCCAATAGTCTTGTTCTAGCCTTTTTTTAGCCCTACTGCTCGCTTTGGAAAAAAAGAGAGAATGAGTAACAAATAGTTCTCGTAAAAATGCCTTCGGTTAAGGAACTTTCATTAGAAAGACATATTCTCCACATTAGGAGCGAGCATGGATATATATATTTTTTAATATAATTTAAATGCATCATTTACGTACCTTCGTTTTGAGAAAAACTTTTAAAGAATTTGTAAACTTAAATTACCTTACTGTCAGTTTCCAACGCGTGTTAGAATAAAATACACAATATTTCAAGTTACATCAACATCTTGGATGCCACATTTACAATAACTTGAAAAGACTATTAGGCAAGTTGATCTACCCCTATTTCCTGCGGCGCATAGTTGCGCAAAACCAGATTAGCATGCATTCTGAAATTGAGAAAACAAAAGTTTGCCTTGCATTTCACTAACTTGGCAGCAGCCTTACAACTGACTGTGCTTTTAAGGGAGAGGAGACTGTTGGCAAACCTCACAGCAATAATTAAATACTTATTTTACCCAAATCCGTTCCTAAAGTGAAGTATTTAAATTTATTCATATAAAGACTTAGTGTAATTTGTGTACTTAATTTTTCTTTCTTAAAAAGAAAAATATAAGATTACGTTGGTGGTAAGAAGGTTCATCTTCGCGCTGTGCTTTGTTTCAAATATCGAATGAATGTGAAGGCGTTTTAACATCAAAGACATCCATGATTTCGACCAAAAAATTACATTAAAAATAGCTTAACCATATATTTAAAAATATAAGTAAAATACTATACCAATATAATCATATGATAAAATGTATATATAATAATATCGCGTCAATATTCAATAATCTTTTGAAGTTTTATCAGTAAAAATATTCATCACTTTTAAGGTCACTGTAAATAAATTATAATGAAAAAAACATAACACTCCTTTGTACTAATTCCACTTTTATTTAATTTGATCAGGACCGGTTTCGCTCATGACGTGCATTTTCAAGTGATACTAATATACATTAATACATTGCTATTTATACTGAAAAAAGAAAAAAAGGTGTAGGCGAAGTCAATTAAGCTTTAAAAAGTTAAGATATTCATTTTTTTAGTTACTGAATATTCCAATATCACTATTTCGTTAAATCATTTTTTTCAACTCTTATATATAAATAATAAAATCAATTTTATAGATTATTTTTAGGTAAACCGTTTTTTCATGCTTGTTATTATTATCTTATGTGAAATATTAAAAAATCCAGTAGTTCGACAGTCTCACTAGGAGAGCATAATGTTTCACTATATAAAAAAGCAAATCCGTAATAAATTAATATTAAATTAATCTATGACATGGGTTTGCATTGTATTAATAATATTATAAAACAGTAGACAAAATGGGAGCTAATTTAAATACATATTTTTTTTATTTTAAGGTTAAAATAATAATTATAAGGCATATTTCATTGATAATAACAGAACGTATATTCATATAATACTTATAAGAATTCTAGACTAATATTCTTGTTTTCATTTCTTCTGCACCTTAATATCGTTGAGAAAGGTGGTTTAACGCGATGTCAGAAACAATCGCCGAAGGGTATTTCCTTGGAAGCTCTCCATGCCTTTTAAACGAACGTAACTTCTGAAGAAGTAATTAAGTCTTCCCATCAGATCGTACGTCGTTTTGAGGAGCGTTTCCATAACAGCATGTTTTAAACGTCAGTGCAAACGTAGCGTCATGAATAGTTTAAACTTTAATTATTGTTATATATACAATATCTTGCTGTATTCAATTATAGAAACAACAATATTATAAACTGTATTTTTGTCGATTGAATTGGTTGATTGAATTGGAATTTACTTGGTAGAACTCCATTATAATAGGGTAAAAATAGCACATACATCCATGCCTTTGAACAGAAATTCATAAATCGATTGAAAATATAGCCGCCTGTGTGGTTGAGTGGTCAAAGTTGTTGGCTTCGGCTACGGAGGGCCCGGGTTCAAATCCCGGTACGGACAGTTTTATAAATTGATTTTTCAATCGATTTATGAATTTCTGTTCAAAAGCATGGATGTGTGTGATGTCTTCCCCCCTTTCACCCATCCTATCCTATGAACGGGGCGTATCGAGAGCGATTAGCTTACTACTAATCCTGTCCTAGCCCTATCCGTCTATCCATACTCTCTTTGGAAAAAAGAGAGGTTGAGCAACTGAGTAACAAGCAGTTCTCGTAGAAACACTTCTGTTGAGATAAACTCCATTAGGAGTCCATATGCTCCACATTGGGAGCGGACATGGTTTTAAAAAAAAATAGCATTGTATTTAGTTCTACAGTTTGCAGTACAAACTGAAGAACTAAATACGTTGCTATTTTATCGTATTGTATTTTTGCCATTTAAATATGTAAATTATTGATTGAAATATTACCTAATTTAATTATCAATCTAAAACAAGTAAATACAATTATTGTGGAACTAAATAGTTCCACAATAATTGTTGATTATATGCACGTTGCTGTTATAATTAATTAATATGTTTTTAATAAGTAATAATAAATTGTGTTCATTTGAATGTAATTAAACTATAAAGTCTTTACTCGTGACAATAGATAAGTATAATTGTATTTTCTGAATAGATTGATTTTTTCAGGAAACATTTTTCAATATTAATTCATTTTTAGGTGACTATAAAATAAACTTTAACTTTTTAATTTTCTGTCTAGCTTGTTTGCTTAAACTAAGATTAGCAAATTAAAACTAGTTAAGTCATAACTTGTAAAAATAAAAACGTATTAAGATAAAAATATGCACACACATTCTTTTAAACAGGAAAGACATGAGCTTAATCACGTTTCAGAATTTGACGTCCGAATACTTAAATCAGCAGACAAACAAATAAACTTTTTGCCTTCCATATTAGATAACAACAATATGTGTTTATGCATTTAATTAAATATGACAGGAAGAATCAAAATGTTGACTATAAATTGTTTTGCATTGATACGCTTTGGGATATTATTCTTTTTTATTTACTCTGGCGACTCAAAGTAAGCACAGGAAACAGGTGCAAAGATTCCTAGACTATAAACGATGCTCGGCTATGCATTCATTAATTAATGATAAAACATGGTTACCATATTTATATTTATACTTAATAAAAAACTATAGGAATCATAAATTGTATGTATTCAACAAATAACTTAATTAACCGGTGCAATAAATTGTACTAGGCTAAAGCAATTCTAACGAAATATAGAAATAACATTTATTTAAAGATATATTTTAGGAGTAACTATTGTAATAAATATACCTGTTACCTACTGGTTTATTTTTATTACTAGCAATTACTCTATTTCAATTGAGATACATGAAATATACCATTATTCAATGGCAATGCGTTTCAACTCTGCAATCTAAAACGGGTATTGGATGTACGTCATACAGCTGCACGGTGATCAAACAAAATATTTTCAATATACAACACTTTGTTTTTCTAAGATTCTGTGTTTATAATTGGTACTATTGGTAAATATTGACTGATGCTCAAGTCTTATTCTCAGTCCTTACAATCAATACTTTAAAAATACCAAGTTAGTAAAAACAATCTGCGAAAGCTTAAAAACTTTTATAATCCATCGTTTTAAGCAATATTGTTAAAATACCAACTCCTAACAGGTCTGCATCGAACCAAATAATTGAGTCGTCTTATCATTTTTAATTCATTAGTTTTTTGTCTGTATCTGATAGCAATATGATCGTCAGCCGGAGAGAAATGTGGGTGAGTGCGGTCTGGACAATATAACCTAGTACAGTAGAACCACGATTATCTGGATTGTTCAAAGTAAGCACAAATTTGCTGATATCTACAAACTAACGGCTATTTTTTTTCACCAAATATTACGTCGACAACCAATAGTTAAAGGTGTAATTAAAACATTCAAAATGTTATGATCAGCAACATATGACTTCGATGATTATTGCTAGAAGACGTAGTGAAGAAACCTTTATCTGCTTTCACAAAAAAAATAATATAAAATACTGTTACCACTCGGCAGCAGAGAATTAGAATTTTTTAGATTTTTCAATAAAAAGACCATTAGTAAGGATCCAGCAACGATGTATAAAGCGATATAAAAATTCATAATTTGTTTACTTGTTTTTCCCTTTGCGTTATGTTTTTTTCGATTATCCGATCTACTTTCACCCCTAACTAATTCTGATAATCGAGGTTCTATTGTTATGTTACAGCAGTCACTGTTATAAAAAAAACTACTCATAAGATAGGTCTAAAATTTACAGTATTAGGAATTACGTCCAATTACCAAATAAACAGTACAGCAAGTAAAGAACTTATACACTGCATTAATTTTTATTTTATGAATAAATTATAAGCTTTCTCAAATATATATATTGTTTTGGACAAATGGTAAAAAGCAGGGCTGTGGAGTCGTTAAAAAAAAACACGACTCCGACTCCGACTCCGACTCCGACTATAACTTGACTAAAAAAAAGTTCTATTTTATCAGGTTTTTTTCTACCTTTCCTATGTATGTGTATTAAATTACAGATCAACCAGTTAATCCAACAAATAGCCAATTTTTTCATTTTATACATGTTATAGGGATAAATAAAACATAATAAATATAAGTTTAAACTTTATTGATTTGAATTTATTCTTAAAAATAACATTGCTTCTATCAAATCTGCATTTGTAGAATTTTGTATATATTACGCAATGACACGCAGACGTGATTGATACAGAACAATGACTGAAGACAAAAAATGCGTGCATATAAATGTATGCACTTCGAGTAACAAAAAAAAATATATCGAATCTACTTTTTCGACATGAGAAAGAAAGAAACAACAACTTTTGCGCGGACTCATATGCAGTGGATCTTGGTGACTCACTGGCTCGGCGTGACTCATGACACCTACACGTTTAATATTATTAAGCTATATCACAATAATTATTACGTAATTCAATTTTCATAAATTTCGTGAGTATTTTTTTTTTTTTTAATTTGCATTTTTTTTTTAAAGTAGTCGGAGTCGCCCGTTTTTCACGACTCTGACTCCGACTCCGACTCCACAGCCCTGGTAAAAAGTATAAGTTTGTTCTTTGATACCATGTACTCGATAAATGGATATCAACAAACTGTCGAAAACAACTTTCACCTTTATATTATATCACATTACACAATCAGCACGGGTGACAATTGAATTTCTCAAGCAATTTTTTTCACGAATATTTATTATTATTTGTATGTGGATCGGTTCGATTCATACGTCAATTGGTACGTCGATACCTCAAGGCAAATTGCATTAATAATCTACAATAATAATCTTAAGTCATTTTTCGGCAGCGGTATTGACATATTCGCTTTTTTGTGTCAAATTTTATAATAAAAAATACATTGGGCAACTGATTTTCGGCTACTTGATTTTGTTGTGTGCAGCGAAGGCGTACTTTTTAATCACGTGAAAATGAACTCAATTTTGTCGCCCACCTTAAGATCATAAATAAATAATTACCTGCAGCGAATTGATAAAGTACTCATTGAAAGCCAACTTAGATCGTTATCAACAGTGAATATGTATTAAGCAATCGAAAACATATGGAATTACTTTCATTCATTTATTTTACTCATTATAAATGAAGAAATAACTATTATTATGTAATACATATATTGTACTGTAACGATAAACCGTCGATGGCTTCGGTTACGGATGTCACGGGCTTGAATCCCAATTGGTTTATGAATTTCTGTTTGAAGGCATGGATGTATGTGATGTTTTGAATTTCCTCATACCACCCATCCTCTACTAATAACGAAACATAGCGAAAGCGATTTGCTAACCGCTAGTCTTGTCTCTAGCCTTATTCTTCTATTTCTACTATCTTTGGAAAAAAGAGAGATTGAACTAAGTAACAATCTGAGTTGAATCTACAGAGTGAACCTTGACTGCTTCAATCAGTTGCTTCCACTCCAGCTAGTCACTGCCCCCCCAGGATTTGTAAATCCTGTGACACCTAATTCAACCATCGAAGTCAGTTTCCTTAAAGGAGAAGAAAATGTTGGGTTTTTTTGTATCATCAATGCGTGTCAAAAATCTGACAATATTTGGCTCAAAGTAGAGGTTAAAAAGCTTTGGTCTTTGTACAACAGTTAAAAGATTTCATTAATTCAGAATATATTGTGAATCTAGCAAGATAAAAAATTGATTTATTATGTACCTTATTTTTGAATGTCTAATTATCTATAATATATGAAAAAATAAAACACAAAATTTGGTTCAACATATATTGTCTGCATACAACAACGTTGTAATTTAATACAACAAAATAAATAGGTCAAAAAGCTCCCATGTAACACATTCCATCTGTTCCTGTCCATTATACCAAATGATAATGAACTGTGACATTAAAAGGATGTTTAAGCTTCCCTCTGAGTCCTGGCGTATCGGTGGCATCATCCCGGTGACATCATTACAAAACCACTTCCTCCAAGTAAACAAAAATCATTAAATAATAATTGTTTTGATAAATCAATAACATCGTTCGCATATTATCGTGGATTAGTTCCATTGAGCTACAACTAGGATTTGGTAGCTTAGAGATATGACTGGCTGAATAAAGTTTTGACACATTTAAACTGAATTGTAACAAAGTAATAATTATTATTTGTCTCATCATTTTAGTGAATCATTTTTTACCATGTCCGCTCCTAATGTAGACCATATGGACTTCTAATGGAGTTTATCTCAACAGAAGTGTTTCTAACTGCTAGCTACTCAGTTTTTCAATCACTCTTTTTTCTTAAGATAGTAGGAATAGAAGGATAGGGCTAGGACAGGACTAGTGGTTAGTTGAGGCGAGAAAGGGGAATTCAAGACATCATATACATCCATGCTTTCAAACAGAAATTTGTAAATGTATTGAAAAATCAATCTTTAAAACTTTTCTTATTGGAATTCGAATCCGTGACCTCCGTAACCGAAGCCAACGATGTTTACTATTCGACCACACAGGCTGTGGAATCATTAAGTCATTTATTTTAATTCAATTAAAATTGATTGAAACTTTGAAAAATCATAACATGATATTTTTATTTGTATGTATATGGAACTGAGAGACAATTGTTTATATGTTTTTATTTCCATGTGCAAACGTTTGCCTACTGAGAGAAAACAAGTTTATTTTATTTGTACTTTTGTGAAGCAATAAAAATAGATATTCAAATATAATGTGTAATATTACTCAAAACATATTTTTTTATTTATCATTCTATGGAACTAGGCCGCCTATATGATACAGCGGAAAGATCTTTATCCTAGTAATTGAACGTTCCGGGTTCAAGTCTTTATAAGTAAGTATAGCATTTGATATTTTAGACATTGGTGTTTGTGATTTTTTATCTTCTCGAGTTGATCTCGATTGATTTAAAAAAATCTCACTCTTAATATATTTTTTATCTGTTTATCTGTTTGATTGGCAATTATTAGCTATACTGCCATTTTAATTCATCAATTGTTTTAATAAAATATATACCGTTCTTTGATTCTCAACCGTTGCAGGGTTATTAAACTTTAAATTACCAAATTTACGCCGTAAGACCTTTGTATAATAAATGTGATCCGATGGCAAAATTTTATTTAAATGAATATTTTGCAGTATTCATTTAATTAAATATTGCAATAACTAGATCTGGTGTGTATATGTAATTTTTCAAAAATCTCATAAAATTGATATATATGTAGAAAACCCTCTCAAAATCCCAATTGCTCATACATAGTTTAAAACCATAAAAAAGAAAAATAATAGTTTACAATTTATTGTAGAGTTGTAGCCCAATAATAAATCAATATAAAAAACATTACGTGCCAAAAAAATATTTTCTGTTTTTAGTAAATTTTAATGCCAAAAATATTGAAAAAAAATAATAGTCTTTATTTGCTTTTAATAGAAATAATTTTAATACTTTCGATGGATTCGGCGGTAACTTTGTGGAAGTTTTTAATATAAATTGTTACGTAGATTATTTCACGAATTGGACAATACGTGGAATAATCTAAGTTATTTTATATTTTACATTGAAATAATTTTAGTTTCAAAGCTGGGTCACATTATAATAAAGAGTCTTGATAATTTATAATATATTTTGATGCTCTTACCATTTATGTGGTTTATGACAAAGTTGACCTCATACATGTATGAAATTTCTTCGATGCGATACTGCATTTTCGGTTCACTGGGACATACCCAAACACAAAGCTTTTTTACTATGGAAACCCTTGTTATATATTTTAATTTCATTTCATTACTCTGCAATGCTAAATAAATCCCGCAAACATTGCCCCACGTAAAATTTCCATGTGCCAAAGTATGGCAACGTGTACTCATTAGAGGGGATGATATAATTTAAATGAGATTGCTTTCAAAATACGACAAACGAATCCAAAAGTTGGTTTTGCAGTCGCCCGCCTCCGCGGGACGTAAAAAAATTACAAATGATTCAATTTAACAACGAAATTAAACTTCGCTCATTTTGCTTTTATCCACCCCTGCCACCCCTAATATAGGCACAACAAAAAACATAGTGAAAATGAAATGCAAATATTAAAAATCCGTCTCCTTTTCTTTGCATTTCAAACAGGTTGGGGTATTTTGGACATGTCTTTATTCCACTTTGATATTAAAATGCATTTTTCATATTTATATTACGCGTCCATAAAATTATATAAATTATTATTTATATAAAAATAAGAATAAAAGATATTTTAGAAAATTGTTTTATTATTTTATGCTATGCCTTTCCAGCAGGAATTGACAGTGAAAACCATTTGAAACTTTAATGAAGAAACATAACAGAGGTTACAAAAAAAAACCTTCACTTCCAACAAAGTAAGAAAGGATGAATGTTGTGACGTGTTGGGAGATGGTGCAGGTGATGGAAAATTCATTTTAAGTTTCACTACTACTTTGTTAGCTGCGCCACTGTTTCTTTGTATCAAGCTGAGATACGGTTCAAACAAAAATTTCTTCGTGAAAACTTTTTTCGCGTATATACATTTATAAAAATATTATAATAATGAAATTTCCCATAACAGACCAACTAAACTATTTTTAAATGCCATAAAATACATTTTTCTAATACAATGGGGTTAAAACATTGCACTTTTTCCGGTGAATATGTAATTATATATCTATAGAAAATTTCAAATAAATCATTTTTTTTCAGGGATTTAAAGACAAACATTTGAAATATATATATATTAAGTGCTTTACTTTAAAAAATCTGTAAAATGTTGCAAAATATTAATCATAATATCTTGTTAATACTAACTAGCTTTTTGTATAACTAATATGATTTAAAAATAGTATGCCTAAATAAACATAAAAATAATTTCTTTCATAAAATAAATTCTAAAGCTAATTAAAATTATCATCTATTTTTTTTTCTATGTACACATTTATATCAACTTAAACCTATTTTATGGTTTTTCCACGATTGTCCCAGCACGCATTTTTCGTGCAAAAAGTAAATGCAAGTCTTAATTTTCCTATATATATTAAAACTGTTAGTTACAAGACAATACTGTGTTATCAATCGTCAGTTTCTCTTAATGGATGAGTGGTAATATGTAGTAAAAATATCAATTAACTATGATTGGTACCCATGGAGTTGTTTGAGACAAAGCTGTTTTTAATGCAATATGAAGACGGACATTTTCGCAAATAACAAACCCATTATCAATAGAAATACAATAACCCCTAAATTGCATCTCTTGTCCGTGTCGCGTCGACAAATTGTAAAAATTAGACTCAGAACGGGGGATGATAAATATTCTCGAAGCGTACAAGGGTGTTTCGTAGCGGGAAAACCCTCTCTTTGTGCTGCCAGAAAAAATAATAATATATAAAACCCGAACCGAAAAAGGCCATATTTCTTTCGTTCCACGTGAAAACAATTTGTCTCCGCAAATGGATAGATGGGCTCGCACAGTTGTATAATATTATGATCGATGCAAGAGAGCCTTGGACATTTTTTCGTTTTTTATATCGCTTTTCGTAGTAATGTTATTAACCTATTTGTCACTTTGTATAATTTGGGTAAAATATTTTCGTTACCATTTAACATTGACGATCCTTTTTTAGTATAATGCTTTTGAATTTATCATGCCAGATAAAATAAAGTACCAAAAAATCAATAGATAATTCTACATTAATTAAGAGACTTACTTATTCTAAAATTCCTAGTGATTGTTGATTTCTGATGAGAAATTCAGATAGAAAGATGTTTTCAGTAATTTTAAGTTTGTTACTTAATAATCTGAATAAATGGTTGAATAGATAAATCATTTTTTATGAATAATATTTGAACGGAAGAATTATAATACCGTAACTATGAAATAAAATCCCATTTTATTACTTGTACTGCTTTGGATTCACTAAATCCAATACTTGGCTAATTATTCTATACAAAAACAATACTCAGCTATTTTTAATCATTGACATGATTGTCTCAGGAGCAAAACTTTACACATTTTTTTGTTGCTATATACGTTGAGCTCCACTCCTTTTTTACTTGTCATACCGATTTTTTTTTTATTTCTTCCCTTTGTTAGATTCTTTCATATTAAAATGAAGACTGCAACGTACAAAAAAAACTTTTTTCTTAATATCACATTGGTAATTTTAATTGTTCAACCTGTTCCGCTACTCACAAGAATATTCATACAAATTCTTACTGCATCAGTTGATAAAACTCACGATGAGTTAAAATGGTCCTGATATCTAAATAAATAAATTTGAAATAGTTAAATTTTTTTTTTAAATATTCATTTCCATTTTCTACCAAGAATTGACAGAAAGCAAATCAAAAATAATAAGTATATGAGTCGATATATTATATAAAATAAATACTTACGCAATCATAAAATAATTATATTTGGGTCATGTTCTCTGTTAATAAATAATAAGTTACAGTATTAAAAAAATGCTTTACAATAAATTATTTTATTTTGATACATACGTTAAATAATTACCTATAATCATAATTATAGGTCATTAAAAACATTCTATTAAATGCCTATAGAAAAGATAAGGATCTTCGTCGTCAATAATTCAACTATTTTAATCACAATACAAACTTAGTTATAATAATCACTAACCAGTGGCTCCATGTGACAAAGTACTGCACTACAATTGTCTCACCAAATAAATCAATGCACGGTTTCTCACTTACAACAAAAGGTGGTGCGGTTGCTGACGTCACGCAGTCTGGTTTCCTGGCGTCATGGAGTGAGGAGAGAGAAGCCCAAATTCTGCAGCAGCTTTTGACATGGAAAAGGTTTTTACATGATTGATTATCTTTGACGTAGCACTAACTTACTTGCCCGCCAGCGCATCGTCGTACTCGTACTGAACTGTATTCATTGTGAAAATCACGACCAAGGTCTCTTCGACGATAAGGTTATTGTAAACGCTATTTGCTTAATATTTTCAATTGGTGAGTATTAAATTAACATTATTTTTACAGAATTCATGAATAAAAAAAAAAAACACTCTTTTGTACTAATTCCACCTATATTCAAAATCATCAAGACCGATTTCTTTAATCGTGAGCAATTTCAATTGATAAGAAATTCATTAATACAAGGCTATTCATGTTAAATAAAGTAAAAACTATTAAGGGTGTAACAAATGATTGAAGCTTTATTTTAATGAAAACTTTGAAGACTGGTTATGTTAGTTTAAATCTTGAATTGAGTTATGTATGCCATCTGTTAATCAATTAAGTGAGTAACATAACTATCTATATATTAATAGTCGATAATGTCCGTCTTTCCGTCTGTCTGTCTGTCGGTCCCCGATTTCGCCTTTTCGATGACGTCAAGAAAGACGGTCCCCTCCCCACCCCCGAGGTCTATTTCTGCTACTACGAAAAATAATTGTTAGCAAACTTAAACATTATTCTAAAAAATATATTATATACAATTTAAATACTGCAGGGCAGGGCTATCAATATATGCCCCGAGATATATTTTTTTACTTTTATAATTTCTGGCTTATTTAATAAATACGTTTGTAATTTATTTTTCACGCCAGTAAATTTTCTGACTAATTAAAAATGCAACAAAAATCCCCCCGTTGAGGTCAACGGGCTTACAGCTAGTTTATTTTAAATTTACAAAAACTGAGCATGCCTTTTATTATTGAGGCACAAACTTTTGTATATTTCTTCATAAACACGAGGTGTCACAAGATAAAAAAAACTGGCAATGTCAAGATATACCTGATTCTCCCCGTTCATTTTTCATAGCTTCCGGTCGGTTTTAAACGTATATCTAGTATCAAAGTACAAACGTATATTCTCAGGAATTATTTTTTCTTTATAAAATCTCACATTGATTGTTTGACTCTAATGTAAAATTTGATTTCGATGCCATAACCAGTTTTTGGAATAAAGGCTTCAATTCGTAATGGGATTTTGAAAGGAATTTACTGATATGAATTAGAGACACTTAATTGACTTTAGTTAAAATATGTTATACATCTTAAAAATAAGTGACAATAATTATCAATCTCATCAAAAAATAATATGTTAGAGGGATCCCTAACAACACATTAAGAAGTATTTTTAAGTTCGAAATTTTTTAATATCAAAATCAAATTAATACAATTAATAGCAATAATCTAAAATGTTACTGCTTCTGGGTTAGCGGGGAAGCACAATTTTTCATATCCAACAGCCATAAAGATTATCATAAGGAATTTATCAAAACCATATAAAATTATGGTTTGAATATCACATTTTTCCCGCTTAAGTAAGTAATACGTGAACATTCAATATAAACGAGCATAAAATAATTGTATGATTGACGGCAGTATAAAACGACATACGATAATAAACCCGCGATAAAATAATGTATTATTAAAAAATAAAGCACTCTTTTATACAAATTCTACATTTATTTATTAAGATTAAGTCCGATATTACTCACCACGAACGAGCATTATAAACTGAAAGTTGATTGGAAGTATTAAAAAATATACAGTATACAGCGAAAAATCTAGTACGGACACATAATAGACATGTAATTATAGTATTTCTTAAAAATAAATCAACAAAAAAATATGAATTTATTAGTGCATTACAGAAGTCTATCAACAATTGCTTTGCCAATTGATAAACAATTAAGATAACAGAATTCATGTGAAAGTCGTTTGAGTATGTGTGGCTTAAAAAATCTATAACTCTAATATAACTTCAGTCGCATTTCAAACAATATTTAGGTTCAATTTAATATACTAAACGTGACACTATTAGAATATAATTATATTCTGATATCGTCATGTAATAAAAAATAATAGTAACTGTACATACAACATTATTATTATTGTGTCTATTAAGACTGGGTGTTTCGATTGATTTTATGTTTACTGTGAACGTTCCCATGTGAAGTACATATATGGACAACTAATATGAATAGTTTTAAGAGAATCACTTGGTATTCAGGTACCTAATCAGTCTTTTTTCTATGATATGTATATGTATGGAAAGATAAGGACCGTTAGTAAGGTGATTTCAGTTTTATTGCGTCTTGTTTAAAGGATGTAAGCAAAGCTGTCTAATTTAATTTATATTAAAAATAAAGTTACATAAAGTTACCGCCAAATTCATCGAAAATATTAGAATATTTTTATTTATGCAGATGTGCTTGAAAATATTAAGAGCAGTGTGAAACGTTTCGATAGTAAAAAAACAATTAAGTGTATTTACAGAAAATAATACTTGAGTCTATAACTGATGCTTTCTAAGGCAATCAAAACTGTTTCTTTGTGTATATAATAACATGATGCATGCACCCAATTGGATCGCTATAAATTATCATCGGTGCAAAAAATATAATAATTGAAAACATAAAAGATAATATAATATAAATTAAATGGTCACGTATTCAAAATATATTTGAATGTGAAATGATACAAACAGAGCTATATTTATGCAAAACTGAATGCAATTAAATAACCGTATATGATGATGATTGATGATTCAATGCAATTCTAAAGCAGCGTTTATACACGCAATGATTTGGTAGCGTTGATCTCTTTTTTGTCCCAGTATTTGGTCGTAATTTTCATCGAGACAAACGTTTATAAATGCATTATAATTTTATCTCGATATTTTCATTTTTCAAGTGCAGCAGGTGACGTTCTCGTAATACTTTTATACACAGTGGTGTCCGAACGGTTTGTGATGGGGAAATTCCAGAGAAAGTGTATATTTGGTGAACCAATAATATTTGAAATAACTATCTATATTTTCCTTATTTTGTATTGAATTTATGAAGTTTGAACCAACATATCGATAGCTCAATTTTATCTTTATAAGAATTCCTAATATGTCAATTTAATCAGTTATTTGTATAGTTTGAAAAATGATAAACTTAAAACTGTGATTTCTGTAATCAGTTTTTCATATTAAATAAATAATGAATACATACTTTAAGTGGTGAATATTTATTTTTGGTTATATGGTCAACGTATTTGGCTTCCATACCTGACCTCAGGGGTTCAAATCCTAGAACGAACAGCATTTTTTTCAATCTATTTATCGATTTCTGTTCGAAGGCATGGATGTTTGTGATATTTAAAAATGTCCTCCTACCATTTCAATCCTAAAATAACGGGGTGTAGCGTTAGTAATAAGTCAACTATTGTCAAAAAAAACTTTCGAATTGCAATTCCGTTGGTATTATTTTGATAATTGTATCTTAAGTCTATATTATATCAAATAAACAAAAAGTTCATTTCTAAAGACCTAAATATTTCGATATTTTGTCTTTTCTATTTATTAACACAATTAAAAACATTATCCATATTCATACAATTTACAACAACTTCATTTCAAATATTAAAAAATATGATTTATTCAAATGGCTTCGTGTCATAAATGTATTTTTTTTTGTTTTTGCGCTGTTGCATTAAAAGTTAAAGTAAACATAACTTGGTGCTGAAGCTTGCATTTTTGTTTGTGGCGTTGCCAAATCATTGTGTAAACCTCACAAAAGAAAAATACATTCGTCAGTAGTATTTTTGTCCGATTCTCATTATAGACAGTAGTCAAAATAAAAACAATAATTAGGGGACCTCTCGTCTAAAAAAGTGCATTTGAATAAAGCGGACCAGTCTAGACGCGTTCTTTTCGGTTAACTTTATTACACTAAATTATACGTTTAAATACTAGAAACGAGAACAACGCGTAACAATTTCAAACTGAATTATGAATAATTGTAAGTTTTTGTGTGGAACTGCGATAGTGGGCGGGTCGAAGATTTAAAAGGAGATAAAGCATCTATCAAAAGTCATTTTGTAATTGTTATACTAAATCAGCCAGATTAATTCGTTACAAAAATCATTTGATATAATATATTATCGTGGCATTTACTCTACTCCGCCTTCTTGCTAAATTGCGTGGGATAAATAAAAGTTAAAAATTAAATAATAAATAACTATCAATTAATCTTTTATAATGCTTCTTGTATAGTAAAATTTCCTGATACGCCTGCAATTAAATGATAATTTATCATATTTTAAATTTCATATTGATAAGCTTATATCACGATATATAATAATCTTCACCATCTTCAACACAACTGTCTATCTGATTTTGTATTAGAAATACGTAGCTGTGATAAATACTTTTTACATAATTAATATTTAATACAAATAAACAAAACTATCTAAAAATTCATAAATTTTATCCGAAAATTCTTAAATAGATAAAACACGTGTCACAGGTTGTTACACAAACAGATGAATAATATATTTTTTTGGTGGATTGGACGCTAACTTTGTGGAAGATCATTTTTAAAATAAATTTACAATTGATAACTTAGTTATTCAACAACATATGCCTTTTCAGAAGCTTTTTCTGACAATATCGTAGTATTTTCAAACATTATCGTGAGGGACTTTTACGACCAAACTAAATTTTGATTATAATTTCTTACTGATGTGAAACACGTATAGCAAAGTATTTAGTTCTACAACATTGGTAGAGCCAAATACTTTGGTATTTTTTAACCTTATTATAATGGAGTTTTACCAAGTAAATGCTGATTGAATCAATAATCAAATTTCTTTATTACTTATCAAAAAAAAAATGTAATAGACATCAGTAATATTAACGTTCTTTTTTTTCATTTTTGAATCTCTGTTAAGAAAATTATGACAACTATTTTTTTTTTCAGGTATTACTAAAAATATTTAAGTTATCAAATACATGGCGCATTGGTATTAGTTGAAAACTATGTTTTGTTTCTGTTTTTAGAAATTTCAAAATTAGGACATTACATATTTTTTGAAACATAAAAAATTAAAATCACAGTCATAATATATCATAATTTATTATCATTTTTTAACCTTTGAAGAAAGCAGCATTCTGTTATGTTAAAGGAATGATTTTTTATCAATAGTGATAAACGTTATAAAATATTCCATTTAATAATTTTCAATAATAATTATATACGTACATAATTATGATATATAGTTACATTTCTGAAATGTATCATTCTTGTATATAGTTGATGCACATCAAATATGGTATATATGTCTCTGGGTACGCATAGTCACATATACTATATTTAATGTGCATCGACGATATGAAAGTAATACGAATTATAGCATTTGGACTTTTGATCGTGCTGTATATTTTTTGTAGTCCTATATTCAAATCATCTAAATAAGGCCTTTTGTAAACCCCCGACAAGTAAAAACACCGTTTTATTTTAAAAATTCAATAACAGTTTATCTGAGATTCATTAGGACCACGCTATTCAATAAAGGGATCGATATAATTTTTTATTGAGGTGTTTATGTAAATTTATTTTACATCAATAATTTTCAATGATATACGATGAATTATATATTAAAATGATATCACGGATAGAATATTTAAAAAAAACCTCCGTCCTATTGCCGTGTGATTGACACTGTTGTGCTTACGAGCATTTAGTTTTACGCTTTCGGGAATAGAATCTGTCATACATTGATTCTTCAATCTATAGAACTATTCATCCCCAAATTCTCCCTATCCGATTCTATTCTGAAAACGAGGCGCAAAAAAGTGATTAGCTGACTTATTTATTATTTACCAACTCCATCATTTTTTACCGACGCTCTCTTGAGAGGTCCATGGACTGAATGACAACCAATTCTCACAATAAGAACTTAAATGTATAAAATGTATACGCCCTTATTGGTAGTGCGCTTTCTTTAGCTAAAAAACTTTTCACATAGACGTACGTGTACTCATTTTAAAATTATTGGTGGAAAGGGACTGATTCTACAATTTTGTCTGGATAATCTGGATAATTTTCGGTCATTAACCGTTTGACTACCGGCCAAATAAATCATTAACATGTTCCAGAGATACTGCGTGTTTTTGAGAAAAATAATTTTGCCTAATATACACTCGACTTCAATATTTTAAAAACCTATATTGACTCAGAATATATGGCAATACTCATATTCATCAACATATTGCTTATATTCTATTAGAATACCAAGTATTTGATTTTTTTAAATTTCTTGGACATCCGTGTTCGCTTGCATATGTACTGGACACCTGTGTCCGCTTGGGATCCAAGTGGTTAAGAGCATTTTCATCTGGAAAATTCCATCAGTTAGAGATACTCTCAAATAACGAAACCAGTTCTGATCATTACATAAAAATGTAGATTAAGAAAAATACTTTTCTTTTTATTTTAAAACTGACTGTATAAATAGTTATTTAATCACACGTATTAAAAGAAATCTAAGGACAAAATATCACTATGATCGAAAAAAAAGAAAAAAATCCAGTGATGTGCATATCACATAAATAAATCACCAGACCAAGAGCACAGTGTCAGTTACAAGTTTGACGTACGAATTTATATGTAAATGTTAGTCATTTTTTTCTACTACCGCTGGCACGTATGCATGAGCAAGCTGTCAGTCATTTAAATTTTTTATTCAATGTGATTCTGAAAGTGCACCATAATTATTATTTTTTCAACAGTCGAAATAATTTGAGTGCTTTGAGCATTGTATTATTTCATTACCACACACAGCCCTATCTACAAATGTTAGAAGAGAACATTTTATTTGAATGATAGTTTTGGATTTTTTTATTTTTTTATTTTTTTATTAATATTTTGTTGTCGCCTGCTGTGGCCCAGTTGGTTAGAGCTTGCTCTACCGATCACGCAGGTCTGGGTTCGATTCCCGGTCAGATCACAGTGAATTTGAGAATTATTCAATTCAAAGTTGTGATCGAAGACTGGGTATTTGTGATGTCAATTCACATCATTTCCTCTCCTTCCCATCCTTATGATCCTCTAATAACTGGGTGTAGCAATAGCGTATTCCTGTTCTAGCCTTATCCTTCTTTCTTTACTACTCTCCTTGAAAAAGTGAGGTTGAGTGACTGACTAACAAACAGTTCTCGTAGAAAAACTTCTGTTGAGATACCTCCATTAAGAGGCCATATGATCCACATCGGAAGCGGACATGGATTAAAAATTATATAGATTAATATAACACTGCAGTTTCACTAGTAATTCGTTCAATGCGCACGACGTGTCAACTAAATAATGAGAGCGAGAGAGACTGTGTGTGTTATGTCAATCGTTGGAAGAAGAAAGTTGTAATAATATAATGTATAGATACGCTCTTGTCGGAGTGCTTTGAATCCGAGGACGTTAACAGCTGAATTCCTTAATCTCCCGGTGGTAAAAAAAAATGATTTGATATTTGACATTTTAAGAGTAATTTATAAAACGACTTAGACTTAGACTTAGGTAAAGATGTCAGGCAGAAGCAGATTTACGAAGACAACTTGAACATTCCAAGTGGTAAAATTATTTCTACTCTGAGAAAGGTCGTTATGATTATTAATGTAAATTAATATTACATAAACATCAAATTTTCTATAAATATTCACCTCACATCATACGTGTAACATATTGTGAACATCATTTACCGTCATATGTATGTTCGCCTTTCGTCAGTTTTATTGTTTGATCTACATGTATAAATGCAACCTCTTCTAAGAACGATTATTTGGTGTCTCACTCTGACAATGCTTTGTCAAAGACAGACCAAATAAGAAAACAAATAACTCATGGAGAATCCAATTGAAATTTAAAAAATATCGAACTGTTTTTGTTACATAGTGAATGAAATTAATCAAATAAATAAATTACTAAAAACGTATTTTTAAAGGCAATACAATTTCGATTGGCATCCAATTGATTCAGTTAACAAACCTTAAGCGCACTAAGACTAACGATAAAAAGTATGTTTTCCTTATTAAAATAAAATAAACTATTCATAACTGTTATTAATGAATTATGAGCACGGCCGTTAAACTAAAATTTTAAAGTGATTCAATTTACAATAATTATTAAATTGGCTATTAAGAAACAGTTTAGTTTTAACACCGAATTGGATAATGACCGTGAAAAGACAAACTAATCGTACTGGTTGCTTAGGCCTAAGAAAGTTGCCATGGGTCATCTTATTTGCATAATGTAAATATGTTTTTAATTACTCCCCATAGGGAAGTAACGGGCCGAATAACATTTATTTGGCTGGCGTGAATAAATAACGGATGACCCTTTCTATCGCTTAGACTAGTATTTATGACCGCCTTTTCATTAATATTATCAACACTTTAACTCTATTTCACTCGGCTTAAATTTTGGTATATAATTTTCTAATTGAGTTACAAAGCTCAAAGTAAGCATTGTTTTTACAATATTTGCTCTTGAATTTTGTTAAAGATGTTTACAATGCACTTCTTTTCCTGTCTTCTTGGGGAATATTTATCGATTCTTCAATCTAGACCTGTTGTGCTTCATTAATTTCAATATAATCTTTTGTTGCTATGTGTGTCAATTGCCGTATAAATAGACAGTTTACAAAATGAAAGCCAAGATTTTTTTATATATCTATATTTCACGTTTCCTTGCGTTTACTGTAAATATTCTTTTTTCTACTCAATATTAAATATTATATGTTTCCCAAAATATCTACGACAACACAAATACACTTTCTATAATATACTGTATGTGATGTCTATTCCGAAATATTTTTACAAGATCTGGTCGTAAGTTATTTGCTCAAATTTAACACGTATGCAAGAGTATTCAAAAAAAAAAAATACAATATGTCGTGTTTTGGGGTCGGTATATAAAACTGTGTTATTTGCTTATGGGTGGGTATAAGGGAGTGTACCTTCTTATACGTATAAGTTCAATAACGGATTATAAGAAATAATGCCATCTTCTATGGACTATAACATTCATTTTGTCACTGTACTGGTATAAATTAATGACTAACAGATTGATAGTTCTGAGTAAACAGAAAATATAAAAAATCAACTTTTGGGATTAAGTCTTTAGCACCGATTATTTGTGTTACATAGATTATGTTATCAAAATATAAATTCAAATAAGAGTTTAAAATTAATAGTAGGATACAATTGCCTGCTCTTAAATCAGCAATATTAATAATTTCCCATACATATAAAAGCATTCAAACTGGTAAAATGTAGGCACTGGCTGAGTTATTTCATAAAAAGCATTTATACCTACGTATATATCATTTTTGTCAGTTTTGTTATCTACCAACTTCTGCTAAAAAATGTCCATTTTTAAATAAACGCTTTACAACTAATTCACTCCTTTAATTTAAAAGTTTTTTCTATCCTGTAAAGCTGTTTTTTTTACTAATATGCCTCAAGGAAAATAAATAGTAAAAAACCTTTCAGTAAAATTTTCATGTGAACTTATTTTTTAATTTGAAATAGTTGTATGTTTATAACAATTGGATAGCGCTAAAATACTTATATTTCTGTACAATTACGTACAAAAAATATATTACAATCACACAGATATGTATTTTTTTATACTTACTTTAAATATCAACCTGCGCACAGTATACATATGAATGAATAAATAATACGAAACCATCGATCATAATACTGTTTGTCTTAGCAAGTCCACAAATCATTTTTCTACCACAATTAAAATTTATATTTTTCATTCTTGATACAAGATAAATATTGCATATACCCACATAATATATGGGAGATATGTTTTGGTTAATGCAGTTCTTTCTGATTGTAAATATAAAATATAGCACTGACAAGTGACAACCAAATATATTGTACTTCAAGAAACCTCATTATTATTGTATGTCAATTTTATTAAAAAAACTTTTCTCAAACAAGATTCGGTATCCAGTAATAAGATGACTGTATTTTTAAGACGTTATAAATAGTCTGCAGGATGATAATTATTCCAGGAATATAATTTAATGATTCTTTGAAGGGATTAAGCTCTACAACGAACTATTAAATACGCTAAAAAGATCTGCTTTGATGTCTATTTATAATAGCAATTTTTTACCGATTTCATTCAAATAGCTTGATTTCTTTTAAAAAATAGATTGAATTTTGAGTTGTTTATACTTTGTATTGTATTTTTTCTAAGCCAAACAATCTCGTAGCTGTAAAAAATAGATAGTTTTGATAAAAAAAGAATATTTTTCATAAATTATTTTTATGAGGTTATTTATATATCCAAGAGATATTTAAAATGGTATAAAGTAATAAACCTTCGAGTTAAATAAAGAAATTGACAACCGCTGGTTTACCAATTTTTTTTGGTAAGAATGTCACCAGATTTTTTTTTCAAAAAGAATATTTGATTTTTAAATCTATGTATTTGTTCATCTGCGGCCAATTCTGATATTCATTTGATATTAACTAACCGCTTTTCAGAATATATTTCAGGCATACGTGAATGTAGGTAGGGTTTAACGTTAATTCGTAAACCTTATCTAGACCAAATAAATTTGGAATAATATTTTCTCCCATTAATAATCAAATTAATTTGTATAACTGCTACTGGAAAAATATTGATATAGTAAAAAATATTGAAGTATAAATGTATATATTTTGACCGTTATGACAACACCCAAAAACCGACGTAACATTATCATCTTAACACTTCCATGCCCATGATGCAATCGTAAATAGTTGAGTCATTAAGTCATTCAAGATTTCTCTTAATATTGTCAATAAGTATTTATCATTTTAGGTATTCTAGCATATATAAATTTTTAACATTATTTTTTAGCTGCTAACTTAGGTTTAAATACTGTCAATAAACAGTGAAACTGAGATGCCATCATGGCAGGGAACGTGATTTTTTAGGATGGCATGTTACAGGTTAAGCAGAACACTTTTATTTTTATGAGTGTTTTTGTACGGTACAATAAAACACCTTTATAATCATTTCCAATACTTGGTGCAAAGGCAATATGTTTTAAAATGAAACACTCTTTTTACTGATTCAAAATTTATTTATTATTAGCAGGAGCGGTAATGCTTGATAACGTGATGAACTATACAAAATAGTATTCTATTTTTTTTTATGTATAAATACATTAAATATCAAAAGATTAAAAACTGCTTAGTTGGTTGTTATAGTGTTTCTGAGGATTGTAAATTTAACACATACTTGTACATTATTTATTTACTTTATTAGTTTTAAATACTGTGTTGAACGCCTTGCTCCATTTTTATTAAAAGCTATAATTTACGATTGTCAATTACCTTTTTTTCAGCCTGGTCAAAACTACTCATAAATACGGCACTGACATTTATTTTTGCTATGCGGATGTTGCAAATAGTGTATGCCCATCGGCTATACCCGTTCTATACATTTCCAGTCAGTAATATTAACACGTTCGCTCTGTAAAGAATACAAAGATTTTGGGTAAAACATTCCATGTCTGTTATACTTTTGGCAAGAGATAAATAAATAAAGGCAAAATAATTAACTCCTCCCATCCATCCCTGACTAGAGAATATATGAACACAATGTAACAACTCATGTTAATTAAAGACATGTGAGTTTTTTAGAAAAAAATACATTTTTTTTGACAAATCAATCAAAAGGTTATTTTTATTTTTTATAGAATAAAAAATTGAAAAAGTTATTGTTACTAATTTTATCTTACTGTTTAAATATATTTTTATTGTTTTGTAAAGTCCGTTTAAAACTGCTGTGTTTGTTATACAGGACTATGTAAACTGCCGGTTTTGTTATAAACTTTTTTGAAATGTACATGTTAGAGCATTATATAAAATACTGCTATATGTGAAATCACCAGCTCTAAGCAATATCCAACTCATTTACGACAAAACATGGAGACTGCCGTCATTGTTTCCAGAGTTCTCATATATGTAAATTATTTTTAATTTTTTAAATTGTTTCAATATCAATATATACAATGTTTAGTAACATCATACGGGTGGATCTAGATTTTTGCAGTTACAAGATGTCGCAGATTTTCTGAAATGTAGATACTTCAAAAAAGTCATTTACCGTCTAGGTAGGGAATCATCCGAATTCCTTGTATGTTGTTAAAACTGTTAAGAGGTAATTACATAAAAATAAAGCCGTACAATTCTCCTTGCACATTATAATGTACAGGTTATAAACGAATTTTATTTTTAAATATTCACAGCTCTATTCCGAATCAGTATGACGTATTTGTATGTAATATGAAATTCATATTTTTAAAAATACATTTACTATTATTTGTTAATCTTCAAATTCTTTTAAAACAAAAGTTTTATTTTATAATTAAAAGAGAGCTTTGCACCTATTTACGTTACATCACCAAATTGTAATCATGGATTATTCATTCATTTAATTACAAGTGACGTGCGGGATCAGTAGGGTTAAAACTATGAGTGTGGCAACATTGGACTTAGTGATCAGTTCTTAAAACAATTATTAAAAGCATGTTACATATATTTTTTAACTCAAGTCAATCAATCATTCTGAGATAATGAGACTTAAGGCTTAAAAAAACTCTACTTTCAATTAACTATTTATTGAAAAGCATTTACAATTTATTATTGTACCAAAAACGGAAATTCCATAAGGTAAAATATAGAGCTCTTTATATTAGATGAAATATTATTTCGTACAAGTTTTTTGTTTAGTTGTTAAAACAAGTTTATATCTACAATTTTGTTTTTTTTTTAATCATATTAAAAGAAGACAAACATAATAATATATTGCTTTAAATGTATGAAATTCAACACAAATAGTAAATTTGAGAACATACCAATTTTAAAAATGGAAAATTGTTTTGTTACTAGTTAAGGAGAAAATAACAGACAGATCAGACATGTCGATTTTCACCTCATTATTTTCAAGGAAATTTATATTATGGAAAAGGCCGGATTTTTTTCAATATTTAAACTACGTCAAAAACGACTTTGTTGAATATAAAAAAAAATATTTCTCGTAATAAATGTACATCTACAAATATCCAAAGTTTATACTAGAAATAAGGTAAAAAAAAGACACACTTATACCTACCTATTTCCATTACACAATAAAGTTGTAAAAATTTCACCTAATATTACCTAGAAAAAGGTGGGTATGGGTATAACTAATGATTGAAAAAATACCTGCAGATAAAAGTATCTATGGTGCAGCGGTTAGCGTTGATGGCTTTCGTGTCGGACCTTACGGGTTCGAGTCCCAGTACCAGCAGTACTTTTTCAGTCGATATATTGATTTCTGTTCGTAGGCATGGGTGTTTTTGATATCTAAAAATTCCCTCCCACCCTTACGGTCTTTCAATAACTGGGCGTAGCGAGAGCAATTAGTCAATCATTAATCCTGTCCTAACCTTATCCACCCATCCCTACCACTCTCTTTGGGTCAGCAGAAAAACTTCTGTTAAGATACCTCCATTAGGAGGCAATATGCTCCACATTGGAAGCCAACATGGATAAATTGAAAATAAATAAATTCATAAAATACTAACATGCAATACAGTGTTAAATCTCAAATATATATTTACAAAAAAATCACAACTTTTCAAACAGACTTGTCAGAACCTCCTTCTTTTTATTATTTTATCATATCAAAAATCTAATTAGGCATATTTTTTACTACTCTTTTATGTAGCATTAATAATCATAATGTGAGCATATGCTATTTAAAATATTTCTCAACCGCCATACACACCTAAAATATAATTAACAACACAGTGCAAAAATAATTAATAACTAACTGTCCATAATTAACCTTTTTTTAATTCTCAATACATAATATTAAGTCATAATAATTATTATAATATTTTACAAACCGACGTCTTTATTTTTTTAAATAAATTAATTGCGTACTACTGCAAAAATGTAATAAATAAACACGTAATAAATGTCTATAAATAGTCATTAATCTTTCATTTATCGGATTTATTATCATGTTGCATTTGAAAACTATTGAATGCCGATTTTTTGCATATACAAAGATGCAGAGCTGATATTATTTACTCGTATCATTGAAATTAAATCACAGTGGTGTATGTATAGTATGTATATGATTTACAAGCAAATTATAATTATTAAAACTTATCTCCGAAGTTTGCTGCATCTTTTTAAAAAAATGTGAGTAAGAAGAAGGGAAAATAGTTATTTGTCACATATTTATTCTTCATAGTATTTTAAAAGAATACGTCGTTCATTTGTAGATCTGCATTCTCGTTGTCAAATATATTTTTTATCAGGCAACTGAGCAATCAAGTGATCAATCTCTCCTTTTCAAATGAAAGTAAGGAAATATATCGATAGACTTAAACAGGACTGGTAATTAGCCAAGAGTTTCTTCTACGCACCGTTTGATAGGACAAGAGTGAGTTTTAAATTTTATTATTTTTTATACATTCGACCACAAATATATAAACCGATTGAAAATAACATTTTTAAAACTGATCGCATTGGGATTCAGACCCAGAAAAAGTAACACAGTGAAAATATTATACGGCTAAAAGTAAGATAAGCAATATTTTATAAACTGTTCAAAATTTTGGTCAGTACTAGATATCTATATTATTCATAAAAATACATACGAAAAAATGATTAGCTTTTTTGTAAAAAACATACTTGAGAATGATTGAAGATATCTTATTTAAATCAGTCTTTAAAAACGCAACATGAACATTTTTTATATAGAAGAATCTTTTGATTATTTTATTTAATTTTTCATCCATGCCGGCTTATATTGTAAACCACATTTACAGTTTTTTATCTATTAGAACTTTTTGTTACTCAGTTGCTCAATCTCTTTTTTCAAAGATAGTAGGAGATAGAAGGATAGTGCTTGGACAGGACTAGTGGTTAACTAATCACTCACGCCACACCACGTCAATTTAGAAGGGTAAGGGGTGGAAAGATATTATTTAGAGATCACAAACACTCATGCCTTTGAAACGAAATTGATTGATATAATGCTGTTTGTACTGGGATCATGAAACCCAACGACAATGGTTACTGCAACACGAATCCAAAAAAATGTATATATTTGGTGTCAAATAAAATAATTATTACAACACCATATCAAAGAAAATCAATTAGATTTTTTTACTAATATTTGTGTTACAATTGCAGTAACAATATTTTATTTTTATATTTTTTTTGTAGTTGTTAATGAAGAAGCTATATTCTGAGGGAAATACTTTGAGTTATTTATGAGAGTGATGAATATGTACTCCCTACCATATATTTACATTTAATTCCGTTTTTAGCACTTTAATGGTTTTGTTTTAAAAATAATATGTCACGCAAATGTTTATTTTTAACCTCAAAATTGAAGCACCATCCGTCAATATCACAACATCCGCCGAAAAAAGAGTTTTATGATGCGGTCCAGCATACTAACTACGCCCCTGTTTTTTTTGTCTATCTAACGGCTGATTAGTGTATTAAAGCCACGGTTTCACACTAAATCACTTTTACTTGTCGGTTGCAGGTAGGTTGTTCAGACAGCTCCCGAGCATTCAAAAATCTACCTATGCGATTAATACCGAAGCATTATACAATTTTGTTTCCAGATTCATGTTTTAATAGTTTACTCACGATTTCATATTCGGCTCTCTTTTCTATGGCTTGCTTGATTATTTGTAGTGCAGCTTGTTTCAGGGATTTTTAAAACAAAATAAATTTACGATTGTTTAAATATAAGCTTATTTTCATGATCGTTATTTCATTATGGAAGACGGGCATAACGGGAAGTGGTGGGAAAATCCACAACCATTTGTGTATTAAATTTGAATCGTTAAAATTATGTACATTCACACAAATTTTGTCACTAACGACCCGGCTTTCGCCTTTCGGCATTTTCAGGCGTTCAAGTGCACGGATGAACTTGAACTGACGCTTAGTAAATGAATGTTTCGTGTTTATATAAGAAATAAATGTATCATTGAGTTTAAAGCCATTGGTGGCGAAAAGGATTAGCCCATGGGAATGCCCAGAGATTTGTGTATATAAATTGAGTATCCTTAACTCTCATCATCCAAATATATGTTTTGGAAAAATCTCGAAAAATCATGCGAGCAAAATTTTGCGTAATTATAAAAACATATATATACATCAAATGAATATTTATCGCAAGTGAAAAGTTGCACTTTCTTTATTTACTATTACACCAAGCAAAATATGGATCGTCGATTGGTTCTATCTAGCCAATTATAATATTATTCATAAATTTGAGACGCTGATACTGACTGTAGGCAGTGGTACAACACACAAAATATATTTTAATACTCAACTATTTTTTGATACATCGACTCTTAATTGGCAAAAAAGCTTAAGCGACATTTCATACATTTTACACGAAATGGGTTTTTTTAACTGCCTCTCGAAACAATCTCGCAAATAAAAACTTTAATTGATCAAATATTACTAACCGCATTTAAAAAAATCCTGTAAAATTTATGAATTGTCGCTTACGCTTTTCTGGCGATTATGGGTCGATATGTAGTGTTTTTTTTACATACTTATTTCAAAAAATAATATTAGTATTGATACCAAGCTTTTCAATTGTGCTCATTTGTAAATTGAGTGTACAATATAAAAAATAAAAAAATCTGACAATCTTTGTTGAGAGGTGAACGTTAACAATTATTTACTATACGTCAAGACTTTTTTCAATTTACTATCAATGTCATTCTAAGTGAATCCTATTTTTTTTTCACTCTGGAAAAGTAAAATAACGTTGTTTTATTATCAGCGAAGACTGATAAAAACTGACTCAAAATAGAAAACGCAGAATTTGTATAAGGCTTTGGCGGGAAAATAGATTGATAATTTACTGTATTATGGCAGTTTTGAGCCCTCAATTGAGAGTCTCTGCACCAGTAGCCGGTGCCATAGAACGGCAGTGGACGGCTTCCGCGGCAGTGTTTACCTGTAATTATTGATCACAGGTAAAATAAAAAATAATCAAACAGTAGGTAAAACAATTTGGATTATCGACGTCGAACATAATGGGCCACCGCGGGGTCATTCTGATGGGGGTGTACGAAGCCCCCAAGGAAAATACCCCGCGTGATTAATAACCATAAACGTCCGATTAAAATCGATCGATCTGTGTTACTCTTGGGTTAAAATTTTGGATTAGCATAAATTGGTTATTTTGAATTAAAAATATTTAGATATTGTTCCTACCCTGGTTATAAGAATTACAAAACAATTTTATTACAGAGTTACAAAATGAAATTTATAAGGCCTCCAGAACATTGTTTAGTTTTGATGACTCACATTTTTTTACTTTTTTTTATTTTATAGCAGAAAGACTGATTTTACCAAGAAATATATGTAGCTCAAAACATTATAATAAGGTGTAAATTAATATGATTTCATATTAATGATGTCACATATACATCATGGATTAAATAATAAAATAGTTCTTGTATATACTCATGTCACTTCATTTTACCGTTTGAATACTTAGGTATACCTTAATATTATATATTTACCTTCATTTGAAAGCTTTTATACTATTATTTTCCAATAAAAACAAACGAAATTTTATAAATTATTTTCATCAAATGACTTATTATTTATTAATGTCGCGTTTCTGAAAAGAGTGTTTTACTTTTTTCTACAAGATTCTTTTCCAATCAGCCGACAGTACTGACACCCTCGTTTGGACATTTTTTTATGCTAACTTTCATACATCCGGGTAACGAAATAATAACTGCATTTTTAACAGTGATTGTTTAATTTACCCTGGAAATAAAGACTCGATTTCTTAAAGTAACCATTATCTTAATCATGCGAGACAATTGAAAATGTGACTCGAACAACGATGAAACCCGTGTACATATTCTATACAGCGTTTTTCTATAAGATGAGCATATTTTAATATGCCGTAGCTCCGTCAGAGGACATAATTTCGAACTTCTGACTGTTTCAAAATGTGCGTAAATGTACCATACAGAATTTTTCGGGTGACGTCTTCAATTAAACAAATAGTAAAATTTGTTTTTCCTGTTTATTTTCATTTCCCCTTTGTTTTACGAATAAATTACACCTTTTTGATAATGCATGCATGTATTTGAAACATAACTCAACATGTCTCATAATGTAATGTGTATATGTGATTTCGAGACAAAGGATTCTTACTGAACATAAGTAGGTAGTAAGTTATAGCGTTTTTACCTGTCGCATAATGCATACAGCACCTTTTGCCTCGTGACAAAATTATTCAAAGTCCCAACTTCGTGTCGTTATTGAGTTGTTGCGCGGATGTTTTGCAACGGAAAGGGGTGTTAAGCAGTGTTGTATTGTAGTGTATACAAAAGACAGAATATAGCATATCAAGATATTAACATAACACGATTATGCGCCAAGGAATGTTCCATAAACGAGTTCAACTTTCAATACGGCAAGTGTCAAAAATTCAAGCAGACGTACTATTTTATGCTATGGCCATTTTTAATACAAACAATCGTAACACTCAAAACGTGTGCAGTCACACACAATATGGTAGTTTTTAAAAATACCGCAGGAGGCTTTAATATTAACATTCATTATATTGATAGAATTATGTAGCAGTGGCTACCAGCTATAATAAGTTTACAACTATTAACTATTTCTCAATATATTATGGTTCACAATGTAATAATTACAAAAAAAAGAGTTTTCGTTCCGAACTAGATATCATTGTCGTCTAGGATAAAGGCAAAAAAATATTAGAAAAATCAATTAATTTCGGAATTTAAAAAAAACTTTAATAGTTTCAGAGTAGAGCCTTTTTATTTTAAGAACAATAAGTCGTATAAAATTTTACAATGTAAACTTATTTAAGTGAAGTAATTTAGGACAAAACTTTCCCTTAAATAGTTTTATAAAGAAAACGAAACAAGCTAGGTGTCAGTTTAATTTAAAAACTTCAACAATTATTGTTTCTTTATTGATTCAAAAAAGGTTTTAATTTGTAAAAAAATATGATAAAATAATCAATTTGGTATAGGTTTTCAAAGCTTCCTGAAAACATAGAAAGCAGTCGTCCCATTATACAAATCATAAATGGTTTGATACTGAAATAACAAACGATATACAGGCAGTTAAAAATTATTGTCTCCGCAGCTATTATTTTATGCTCCTTACATAATATACTACTTATTAATTATAATTTCGTTTTTAGGATTATATTCTTTGGTTATAAAAAATGTGATTAATATATTATCTAAGTACCTCGTTTACATTTTAAAGTAACTACGGCAGACACTTATAAGAATTAAGTTTTAAAATAAAATAAAATAAAATAAATTATGACACCCAAGGTGCAAATAAAATTTTCTAACTTTAGTAATTCTGGTAATTTAATTAATTTATACAACGGGATTTCATTTAGGTAAAACATTTTTATAGCAACTTAAAACTAGTTATTATAGTTATCTTTCATTTTTTTCTTTTAATTTAAACCGTTTGTAAACGTAACTATTATTACATTTCTTTGTCTATCTCTTATTTAGAACATATGGACGACCAATAAAGCATCAAAATAGTAGGACGCGAGACATATTAGGTATGTGAAATAAAAATGGAATGGAATTCCGAATATAAAAAAAATCAGTAGAGGACTGGTAGAATCACAGATTCATTTAAGATTTTATAAAAAAAATTAAATCGAAAATATACACGAATTAACTTACAATTTTTCTGACCCGTTGCCACCTATCGGCGTAGCGACTTAGTTTCAAATTAAGACTAATAGTGTTTCTTTTTTAACAATTTACGTTTGATGAAGCAAAATATTTTTGACATTCTATCCTTTCTCAAAATAGTACATTGTTAGATGTCTTTTATTTAAGAAAAGCTTCACTAGCGATTACAAAAGATATTTTTATACTTTATAAGTTATCGGACATGTCCACGTTAGAACTTGAAATTAACTAAATTGGTATTTAATTGGAAGAACTAGATTGTAATAAGGTAATAAATAAGTAAACCAAAAAAGCTTTCAACCATGTATTAAAAATAATGTTTGTAGAACTAAAATACTTTGATATTTGTTCACCTTATTAACCATCGGGTTAATGAGGTACACTCGCTATTTCAAACATTCGCCAAATACCAATAATATCCAGCTGATATTTATTGGAATCTACAATGATACCTCAATCAATGCAATGCAAATATTACAGTCTGGGGTAACTTTGTACCCCATTGCTCATCGATCCTATTTTCGACGTTTCGGTACACGGGTGTTAGAAATATTTTTTTAACAGGTTACCACACACCCTCTTTCTCTGCGTATGCACTCTCCATGCCGCCTCTAATATTTCCTCTAATTTTGTAATTTTGTTTTTAAATCAATTCTGATATTTTTTATCTTTGAACTAGGATTTTTTACTACAGGTGTCTTATTTTTTTTGATGTATAAATATAACTTCTCGGAGAATATTGTATTTATATTTGAAAATGCCACCCCCAAAAATGTACTGCCCGGGGCGGTCTGCCCCTACCGTACCCCCTTTGCTACGCTACTGCACTGACGGCAATATAAATATTGCGAGTTTGTATGTAAGATAAATAGATAAATCAAGGCAAATATTTATAACGGTATGTTGCAAATATATGACAAGAATCATTAAAACTGATTAAATGACCGATTCGGTAGGCAGCTGATAATAATAATCCTCAAGATTGGCAGCTAGCAATTATGCGAGAGACAATACCAAAATACTTTTTCAAAAGAAATGTTTACACAAGTCTATTCTCAGCTGAGAACTGTCTACCCTGAGGCCTCAGCTCCGAATCGAACGCGGTGACGTCACTGAGATACTTCTAACTTCCAACTTTGGAGTATCCTTTTGAATATTTGAACAAAAGTGAAAGCTTTGCTTTTGTTGCTTTGACAACAAAGAGATGAGAACTCAAAAGTTATCATCGTGCAATAATAGGTCACGCGCTTGAGAGAAAAAAATGTTCACATAATATTAAGGGGCAACTGTTTGTAAAACATTTAAAATGACAAGTGTTATTGGATTTCTGTAATATATTTTTTTAAGAAAATACAGTTTTTATAATAAATCACAAGTGGGCAATACTTCTAAAAATCGTTTCTAGTAAGAAGATTAATTGCAGGTTTCCTAATATTAAATAAGTAATTGCAATTGACTAGTACATATATTCAAATTTACATTTTAACATTAAAATTTATATTGAAATTAACAAAAACCGATTAGGCTGGAAATTTAAATTTTGCTCTTAAAATTGTTTATTGAAAAAAGGAAAATTAAAAAACACGATATTCCAGTTGACGTCAATGCACCATACGTTTGATAAACATTTATATAATAATTTTCAGAGTAAATAAAACAAAAAAAAATACAGCACTTCTACGGAATTTTGACAAATAGAATCTAAGAAACAATACATAATGTTTGTTGCTAATTATAGCCACCTTTATAGACAATGTAAATTCAGTCAAACAGCCTTTGCTTCAGGCGTCTCATATAACCAATATGATACTTTGTTTTCCAATGAAAAGAAAACAAGTCACCGTAAGAAAATAGAAAATAATTCATTTTCGTTTTAGGTCTTTTGACCGTTGTGGTCTAGTTGTTTAGAGCTTGCTCTACCGACCAGGTGAGTCTGGGCTCGATTCCCGGTAAGGTCAATATCAAATTTATTAAATTTGAGACCTAAGACATGGGTGTTTGTGATGTCAATTAACCTCGAGCTTATCTCGAGTGACTTACATTACTAAAATTCTCATCGAGTTTTTCCCGTATGATCTTTAAATTTGATAAAATATTTAGCGCAATGGAATTAGCTGTAATGCCATTTTTTAAATTGAATAAAAAAAAAAATAGAATTGATGATTTATAAATTTCAAACTCCGACTTTGTGTGATATCAAAACTGTTGTCAAACCAGAGTTGAATGGATAAAAAAATCGATTCTCTTTTAAAGTGTTCACTGTCAATACTTGGTGGAATGGCATTATAATAAAAATTATAAATAATTTTTAGTACTTTTTCCACATAAAATTTATTGGATCAGGACCGGTTTCGCTCATGGTGAGCATTGTCAACTGATTGTATTTCTTATCAGTTGACAATGCTCACTATGAGCGAAACCGGTCCTGATCCAATAAATTTTATGTGGAAAAAGTACTAAAAATGTTTTATTATTTTTATTAAAATACGATTCAGTTACTTAAAAAATGAAAGAGAAATAATTAATGTAACGTTACTTAATAGTTTCTGTGCTTTTTGTGCTGTGATACCTTCCTTAAAATTTTTGAATAGTGTTTTTATACAAAAAAAAATCCCTTTTTTCTTATATGAAATTTGTTTTGATAAAACTACGCTTCATGACTGTCTTGTTATTTTGGCGCAAATTATGTAATGCAGAGCTATTCATCAAACTGATTGTAAATTTTATAATATATTAATTATTGTGTTGTATCGAAGTTGCCTTTGTGAAAACCAGTTTTTATTTTCTCATCACTATTCATTAGTTAATTTCTGACATAGATTACTGAACTAGAATTTATCTTGTATTGTATAGAGAGCTCCATGCCATTATGTTATTACGCAATGAAAATGTTTTTAAATATTGATACTTAAATTTTAAAGATTAATATTTAATATATGGATACAAAACAGACCATACTGTAGTTTTTCGCCGTTTCCTTAATAACCACATCAAAACTAAAACAACTACACCACAAGTAAAGGAAATTTCCAAAAACACATTTATTGTATTTCGTGTAAAATATTAATTCATTTTTTATTAAACTGATTTAAAAACATAAAATCTCGGAGACACCGACGCAAATATAAAAATGTGCCCGTCTCAAATGTATTGACAGAGATCATCTCAAAATTTAACGATACTATCTATCGCCTGGTTGGATTTCTGCAGAACGTAGCAAATACTAAAACGCCCCAAATAAATTAAATGTAGTCGAAAAATGTACCTTTTTTTATTTTTTACAGTTGTTATAATCGTCATTTACACACCAATATATTATTTGAAATTGAAATCCAACGAATCTTATTAAAAAAATAAGTAACAAAGTGTCTCAAGGTCTCAAAAAAGCAAATCAATAAAAAAACAAAAAGTAAGTTCTTCTAAGGCAGTGCCTGCCAAACTTTTTTTACTTCACGGCACACTGGTGAATGGGGCTTGTAACGTGGCACACCAAATAAAAATGAAAACGTAAAATCGAAAGTGTTAAAAATGAATATATGGTATAACATATTATATATGTCTTGTATTCAATTTTTTATAATGAAATTACACTATTAAAATTTGTCAATAACAAATCAAATTAATCATAGCATACCTCAAACAAAATATTATTAATTATTATTAATATCTTCAAATGAGGAAATATTGAGAGACTTTGCTAAATTTTCATAGCTGTGGTATGACGGTGGTATTGGAAAAAAAATATACTCATGATTTTCTTTAAAACATAAATAAAAGATTAAAATAAAAGACGACACACACAAACATGAATACGTTAGCAATAAAAAATTTCTCGAATTTATAAAGAATTATAAATATATTCAAACGTTAAAACGCTCAAATATTTTAGACCAAAATAGAACATTTAACTTCATACTGAAAAAGCAAAATGTCAATAACTATTACTGAAATTATTGCGCCCGGGGGAGTTTACGTGATTTGAGATAACCGCTGCTCCTTTGAATCAAATTATATTTTATTCGTAAGAATAAGAAATCGTCCCTTTTAACTTTTAAGGTATAAAAATCATATCGGATTTATAAGCCGCAGGATTTATTCTTAGATAAATATTATCGTTTCTTTTGACATTAAATAAATGGGTTTTATGTATGTAGGGATTTCTTTTTATTTTAAAAATGGAATTAGTTTTGAAAATGTATAAGCATTGATAAAGTTTATATCGTGAGACGATATTTAATTCATATTTTTATATTTCTTGAATATTAGTTTCATCATCAGCTGCCTTTATTTTACAGATTTTTTTTCTGAGAACAAATACTAATTTGTATTATAATATGATTTACATTTCTATCCGTTTAAAATGCTATATAGATGTCTCTAACGCAGGGTTTCCCAAACTATGTTCCGCTGAACACTTGTGTTCAGAATTGAACGAGTAACTGAATACTAAGGTATTATTTATTGCTTGAGTCATAATGCAATATGAGTATAAATATTTTATTGCAAAGTACACTTTTTACTGTAGGGGTATGAACAGTTTTGTAACATCTTAACATTTATTATTATTTCAGAACCAATGTGACATTTTCATTTATTTCAAAAGTAAATTGTCTGGAAGCAATACTGTGCTTTTCTATGTCTATAGTCTATACCAAGGTTTCCCAAACTATGTTCCGCGGAGCCAGAGTAGGTGTTCTGAAAAAAATTAGAATGGTTTTATACGCTGCAACACAGTTTAAAAACTCTTAAAAATTCAGCTAAGTGTTCCGTTATATTTTCCGGACTTGCGAAGTGTTCCATTCTAGAAAATGTTTGGGAAACCCTGCTCTAACGTATGACAACTCTATGGTTGAATGAGAAAAGCTTTTTTTGCTCTGCTCACTTTTAAAAAAATCCACCATTAGCTTATGATTAGTCAAATAGCCCTATTCTTTCTCTTCTCCTGTAAAACAAAACAGATCAAACAATTAAGTAACAAGCAGTTCTCGTAGACAAGTTTCTATTAGAACAAGATTTACAAATGTATCCATATGAGCCACTTTGGGAGCAGAAATGGTTGAAAAATGAATTTTTGGTCAAATAAATGTGTTGGGAAAAATAGGAATGCATATTTAGTTATACCAAATGTACTAAGTAACACGGCAATCTATCAAAATCATAAATTTAAATAAAGAATCACGTTTAGCTTAGAAGATATGAATCTGTTTATCCAATTATCTCAAAAATCAATTCTTTCACTTGTCATAGTTTAAAATTAAGGATGCGATTTGTGCAATATAGATATGTATGTATTTATGTATCAAAGGAGTACCAAGAGCGTTTGAACTATGGAAAACTTTTTGTTGCAGTTTCATTTTACTATAAACAGAATATGACAATGACTTAACCTCATGCATGAGAGGTTTAAAATGGAAATAGCACACAGCCCAGTCGACAGGTGTCAAACTATGTTATTAATCCTTCCTTGATTCTGCTAGCTTGCTATTTTATAACGTGTTATACAAAGACCTTATTTACTCTTCCATACGAAATGGGTTGGATCATTATATCTTGTAAAACTTAAATAATATATTAGATTTAAATGAAATACATTTTGACATATTAAAAAATTGGAAAACCATACTTGACTTAATGAGTTGTAAATATTCAAAAATAGAACTATCTACTATTTTCATGTTTTTTTTGTATATCTTATTTCTAGAGATCATAAAAATTTACGCTCTGTTTGGTATACGACAGAAGATACTTTTAAATTTGATTCAAATACATCTTTATCGTCTAGTGAAAACTTGTTTGTCATTCTAGTAGCTGATTAATGCTGATGGAAATTAGTTTACTCGCTTGCAGGTTTAAAGGTTCAAATTCAAGATATGTATATTTTATATAAAAGTATTAAAATCAATTGATATATTTGTATTGAACTCGAGTCAGAGAACAGAAACAATTAGTGAAACAAGTGTGAACAATTCACTCAAAAAATCGTTAATACAATGTGGTACATATGGCTTTCTAATGGTGGTGTCTCAACAGATTTTTTATAAGAGAACTGCTTGTTAATCAGTTGCTCAACTTCTTTTTTTGAAGAGAGTATCACATAAGGAAAAGAGAAAGGACAGGACGAGTGGTTAACAAACACACATGCCTTTTAAACAAAAATCTATAAATTGATTGAATAAATTTTGCTCGTACTGAGACTCGAACCCATGAGATCCTTCACGAAAATTAAAGACGTTGACCGTTGCGTTACGGACTTGATCAATTACAGTAATCTTTTTTTTATATCCATTCAATAACATTTAGTTGACTACGTACCTCATTGTATATTTGTTCAAAAAATATTTACTGTAAGCCTAATTTTAATACAATTTCTTTCAATAATCCCGTCTTGAAATCAAATTAGATTTGAAGTACTTTAATTTTTAAAGTCTAGTTTTAATTAAAATTTTGTGTCTCTTTTCAGCTGTTTTTTTTCGAAATAAATAAAAAAAGTTTTTTATTAAATTGTATTCCATTTTACTAAAATTTCAGTGTTGTTTGCTCGGTTACCAGCTCTCCTATTCATTTGGCCAAGGACTTCGAGAACACACCATCTTTCTTCTAGGTTCTTTCCAATTTCATTACTTCTTCTGACTTAATCACCAAAAGGGTAACTTTTATTTTTCCTTCGCTTTTCTTTTTATTTGCTTTTTACCACTTTTGTTTCCTGGGGTGTTCTTTGTTTTAATCTGAGTGTTCGAATTAAATTGAGAAAATTTTCCTCTTTTACTAAATTATTATCGCCCAGGCGTGAATAATGCTTGCGTTTTTAACTACAAGTATTTATGTTCATTGAGCCAGTGTTGCAATATAAAAGAAATTTAAATCCCTTTCGCGGAAATTTACTACTCTGTATAAAACAGATGTAAAAAATATGTGATTGTATTCGTTTTTCAAATGATTACGTATCATCAAAAAAGTGCTTTTCTCTGCTAAATATTATCATTTTGTATATCAAGCCAATACATATGATAATACTGTCATCGTGATGCAAACGGCATATATTTGAGAAACAAAACATAAGCTACGATAAAAAGCCTCTGTAAGTAGGTAATAAGTTTATTAAGTCCCGCAATTATTACTTTAATGAGATTTCAATACCGCATTGAATACTATGTAAAATTGTACAAATTTATTGACTAAGCCAATCTCTGAGTCTGAACATCCAAGGTAATATATTTAGAGAACTTATGATTTTTTTTTGTATATCCAACTTACAAATCTTTAAAAATATAAACAAATATAGGGATATAAAAATAAAAATAACAGATTATTCCACGTATTGTGCTACAAACTGTGACACGTGTTTCACCTCTTTCAGAGGTATCCTCAGACAATCTTACTTTCACAATGTTTATTTAAGTACCAATGATTTTAATTTTACTATTCTGGCATAGTATACAAATAAAAACGAGAAGTAAGGGGGAGAGGATAGAAAAACAATAATGATACTTACTAAAATGACATTTACGATACAAAATGATTTTTTCATTCATTCTCGTATGATATTAAAGTTTCATCAAGTATCATCGGTTGACATTTTAAATTAAAAAATCAGACTGTAAGCAAATCATTCAATATGAAATATATTTGCTCTCTCGTACTCTTTGGTTATCAGTTATGTTGTATCCTGATCTCATTATTCTAGTAAAGAAAAAGTACTGCATTCTAATATATAGGTGATCATTATTTAAACTAGTTTGTATTTATGTCATTGCCAAAGTCAATTTTGGTATTTTTTTCAGTGTTATATTTGTAATGATATTTTAAGCTTTTTAATATAAATAAATATTAGATAATGTGATAGAAAAAGTTTTCGAGATCTCTTTTTAATTCTGTAATGTTTAATATCATTTTTTAAGTCGCATATCGTAACTACTCTATTACGAACAAAGCATTCAGCATAATTTGTTTTTGTCAAAATTTTCATGTGAAATAATTAGATGTCATATTAATATTTAACATCGTTAAAAGCAAACATTTTTTTCAGATTCTTAGAATTTTAGGCATTTGGCCAAAGCGTGCACTAGGTCAACTTGCTATATACAGTAAACAAAAACCATATGATAATTTATTAGGTTTTTCTTCTGAATGAAGGTATTCAATCATTCAATAGTGTCGTATTTATAACGTATGGTAGAATAAGCTTCAAAGGCCTAAATTTCACAGTATATCCGGTATATTAAACAATATCAAAACGTTCACATTAAATATATCGAAATATTCTTGCTCTAGCAACGAAAGCAGCTGTAAGTAATGTATTGATTTCCCTTTACGGTGTCGCTGCAGGCAGGAAGGGATGGAAAGACGAAGGGTGGGAGTTCCGCGAGGGACGGGCGGTATAAGGTCAGGGGTGCAGAGTGGGGGTGGGTTGGAAAATTTTATGCCGGACGGATGCGATGAAAATGTAAGACTCGCTTATCATCAAGTAAGCTTCATTGCAATATTTCAAGTTCACATATGCTTCAAGTATGCAGTTTGTACTACAATAGTAAGTCGATTAATGTCGATTTACCAAACAAACAGTTTGAAATTTGTGCTAACTTTGTGACATTCACGTAAAAATGGTTTGTAATACTTTCGTATACGGTTGTGCGAACTTCCATATATCAAGGTTTTTTATCAAATGGACTATGTGAAATGTATGGTATAAATTTTTTTGATGCTTAATGACTCATATCCGAACATCATTACACAGCGAAAGGGTATTTTCCATATCAGAAAATTTTGTTACAAAACGATCAGTGGACGCTTTGTGTTTTCTTAAATCATATTTTCTGAAGAGTAACGCTAAATAATTTCTTTTTTGTATTATGTATATAAATAAACAACATAAAAATGAACTTTTTCTCGCTATTTTAATTGAATAATCTTTTTTTGTAAAACTACGAAAACCGGATAAAACCGGTTTTCAAACATTATTTACATTCGAAAACCGGTTTTATCAAAAGTCGGTTTTTGTATAAGCCCTAATAGTAAGTACACAGTGACTATATTTTTGATTTTGTTTTAATACATATAAAATTATTATAAGAGAAGTAAGAGATGACGAAAACTACAGATTTATTAATTTAATAAATTTCGGGACCACAAACTACATATAATAAATACCATATAAAATACTATATATTTCATAGTTAGTGAAATGAGCGAAGATTCGTCATTATTTTTAATGTCATAAATTATTTCAAAATATAATTATATCAATTTGTTTTACTATATATATGTATGTATATATAGATGAAACACAATTTGTAATAATTTTTATTAAAAAAATGATTTGTAACAAAATTACTATTCAGCGACAAATACTATTCTAATAGTAGTGATCATAAGACTTTCTGAATAGTCTTAAATAGCTGTGTGCTTCAAAAAAAGTCGAATTATCCAAAGACCAATAAATTCAAAAGTTTTTTTATGTATCAAAATAAAAAAAACATTGCCATATCCTTTCACTGATATATTAACGGTTGGCAAGTACAAATATGCACGTTTCAAGTTAACGGACTTTATTACGGAAAATTTTCTTTGAAATTTTATGCCTCGTTTTTTTAGACTCGTTATTGTAGAATACTCGTTTTATGGCGTTTTTTTTTAAAATATAATTCCAAATCAATACAAGCGGTCCGGTTTACTTTTCAATTTTTTTTTACAGTTGAATTTATTGCACGACTAAAATGTTCAAAAAAGAATTTTATCACTTAAATAGTATCACGTATTTACGACAGAATGGTGTTATATTAATCAGATTATTACAAACGAAATATAGATTATTAATATTAAAAGAGTGAAAATATTTAGTTGAAAAATATTGAAAAATTTTCATTCAATATAACATATCGTTACTTAAATTTAACTAATAATCTTTGATATTTTTAATTAAAGAAGTACACAATTTAAAGAAGTTTGCCAGAATTATCATTTGTTCAAGTGAATCACATAACTAAAAGCTTAGAAAAAGAAACATTTTTTCGTATATATATATATATGTGAGCCAAGTGGTATTTAAGAAAAAAAAAATTTAGATGTGTTGTAATATTTTACACGTCTTAAAGTATGGTAAAAGTATAGTATCTAAATAATACACATTGAAATAGTTTTAATAAAACATAAATATATTATCCACCAAAGCACCAGTTAAAGACCTGATAATACTTAAAAGTCAAAGAGAAAAGTTTTACAATTTTTTTAGTTGGCTCACTTCACCTAATTGGGCCCGTATGTTTCTTATAATTTGTAAAAATAAATCATTTTTTTTTTGTTGTATATAGTATATATTTTCTCCGGGTTCGTGGTCGAATAGAACACGTCAGGTTCGGGTTCAGGTTCAATTTCAGTACGGGCAGTATCATAAATTGATATGTAATCGATTGATAGATTTCTGTAATTCTGTACAAAGACATGAATGTCTGTGATTTTTTAAATTTTACTAAATTTTTCTAAACACAGGCCGTAACAATAGCGATTACCACTTACCTTGTCCTAGCACGATCCTGATATGCCTACTCTCTTAGAAAAAGAGTGGTTGAGTAACTGATTAACAAACAGTTCTTGTAATCTATTCTGTTAGGAAACAGATATAATTTAAAAATAAAATAAACCATATACGCTATTCACGGAGAACATATTGAATGTTGTACTTGAATAATGTGTTTTTAAGAGATGAAAATACATTTAAATATTCACCTTTTGATGCAAATGTCAATTTTTTTTAAATACATGGATAACAGTATTTTTTGGACTAGAACCATTGAACACGCAGCGAATGAGACAAAAGCGTCATGCCAATGAGAAAAACATGTGGCCTTCTATGTTCTCAATTGCGGTCTGTTGGCTGGCTATCTCTCGACTTTACAGTACGAATTATTTTATGTTAGTCAGCTATTACATTTTGATTGTCTGTTTAAAGTGTTTCAAAAGAGAGGAATGGCATAAGTTTCATACGAAATAAAACTTAAAATAAAAGCAAAATTAACACAAAAAACATACCACGAAATTGATATTTTTTTGTTGTTTTTGATTAGGATTATTTGACAATGCTCTCGGTAAGCGAAACCACTCGTTATCATTTTATAAAAAAAAATGGATACTTTATTAAATGTGATTTTTCCGTATAAATAATAACTGATAAATATGTTTCATTGAATCTGCAGTAACTTCTAGAATGTTAATTTTGTATATAAAAATAAATTTCATATCTTTGTTGATTAGAATCAATTTATAGTTTATTGCGATGTTCTGTCTGATGATATTGCTGAAAGAGGCGAAACGTTTGTCATATTTGGCTACACAACAAGTAGAATTACAAAGGTATCAAATTTAATTTTATATTAATTTCTCTTCCTACCAAAAATTGACAGTAGGTAAAAAAACTTAGAGTGAAAATCATTTTAACTTGACGTGTCATAAGTATTGACATTTTTTTATTCCGTCTTGATGGTGAAATAAGTATTTTTTAATTAATTCAAATAAATATGTACATTAGGATTTTTTATTATTTGAAACACTTTCATGAAATTTGTGAAATTAATTCGAAATTGTTATTTAACTTTTACAAAAGTGTGCAGCAGTAAATTTGAATAAAATAACTGGGTCAATTTGTATAGTAATTATTCGATAAGGAATTGCCTTAATAAAATAATAAATAATGCAAATATGAAGCAAGAAATATGTATCAGCTGCGATCAAATATGAATAATTTAATCCACTTGCATATTTTCTTAATTAAAATATTAATCAGGCTTGCCTTGACAATACGTTTTTGCCGTTTCGCCCTCGAGCGACTGTTATAATAAAGGCACCAGATATACGAATTAATTATGGCAGGTAAAAGTCGCGATGAAATTAGTTCAACTTTCATAATTTTATTATAAAACAGAAGTTATGTGTAAAAATTTGAATAAGAAAAGCAAACAAAGAAAATTTCAACATCCGTAAATTTTATATTAGTTTTTCTGCCAGTGCCATATGATCGATGAAATACTCGATGAATACTGTAAAAACTCAAAAAAAGGTATTAATGGTCTGGTATTCACATTTTTGCCGACTTCTTTTGAGTTACGCAGTATCATTTCAGCACAATTAGATATCTAATATTCCCATAAATTCCAATTAATTTAATGACTTCTCAATCTCTTCAAAAGACTATTTTTCAAACGGAGAAACGTATGTCGGATCCGTTGTGCAGTGGTCAACGTCATTGGCTTCCGGGACGTACCTCAAGGGTTCAAATCTCGTACGAACAGTATATTTTGAATCGATTAGCCGATATCTGTTTCAAGAATAGGTGTGTGTGATATCTAAAAATTGCACACTACCCTCTTTCAACAATAAAAATAACGGTATAGTAAAACCGATTAGCTAACCACTAGTCCTCTACTTACCCAATTCTTCTTCAAAAAAGGGAGGTTGAGTAACTGAGTAACAAACAGTTCTCGTAGAAAAGCTTAAACAAGGTTATTTCTACCACGTCTTATGTACCTAATATACACTATTTTATGACAGAATTTTGGTTTTATTCACATTTGTGTCAATGGTAACATATTTTCTTTCTTTATTATGTTGCTAATTTTAAAAGGTTTTAAAATCATTATTGTCTAATGACTTATCAACATTTAATTTAATATTTTTATAATGTTTTAAGTTGACGTATCCTGAATTTGATACAAAAAATTACAAAAATATAGAAAATCAAAACAGTTAATGATTTATAAAAAGTAATATGAAAAACTAGAGCTTTCATGGTATCAAAACCATCGGTCTAAATTAAAGTTTGTTCGTTATTAAAATAACAATCTCTTTTTTAATTAATTATATATATTTCTGAGATCCAATTTGAAATAATTTATAATTAATCATTTATTAAAAAAAACTTATTCATAAAAAACTAAGAATGCTAAAATATCAATCAAAAATAAACAAAATAAAGCATTGAAAAGAAAACATCCCATTTTACTGCGTAGGAATGAATATTTTATGACGTATTGACATGCAAACTAAAAACATAAAGTTGCCATAAAATTTAACGATCTTTTTAAAGACTCACTAAACAATTAACAGTGTCAACCGCCTTAAACATTATAACGTGAAAACTAAATTGTATTACCCTTCATTGTATGAAAACATATAAACTAAAAGTTTAATGAATACTAAACTTAATCCGCTATATTGTATAAATAACTTACGGTTTTAAGTTTTCATAACAATGTAATAATAAAACTATTTAATAAATACACAATTTATTTTTGAAGGCTTAAGTAAAATGGTCGTTTTAACTCAAAATAAATGCTGAAGTATAGTTATAAATTAATTAAATTATGTGTTTTTAACTGTGTTTAAATGTGAATCATTTCTTTTTCTAGTGCTCGTCTTCTCAATATTATTCAATATTACGTCAAAGTAGAACATTATTTTGTATTTCAATTGTATATTTTTACCATTAAATTAAATGTTATTCGACTTGATATATCACAAAATTTGACACTTATTTTTTTTCAAATATAGGAATAATAATCATGTATATGAAAGGAAGTAAAATTTATCCGTATTCATAAAAAAATAGCTTCGTGAATGTTCCTATTAAACAAAAAAAAACAAATGAATGGTCTTTCTTTGGAAACACTTTGGTTATCGGAAAACTGCTTTATTAAAATTATCTGACTATTTTTTAGATTTTTCCGCACTTGGTAGTAGAGCATATTAATATAAATATATATATCATTTTTTTTTATTCCATGTTCGCTACCAATATGGAGCATATGGACTCCTAATGGAGTTTATCTCAACAGATTTTTTTCTACGAGAACTGCTTGTTACTCAGTTGCTCAACCTCTCTTTTTCCAAAGAGAGTAGGAATAGAAGGAAAGGGCAAGGACAGGACTAGTGGTTAGCTAATCGCTCTCTATACGCCCCGTTCATAGGATAGGATGGGTAGGAGGGGGGAATTCAAGACATCACATACATCCATGCCTTTGAACAGAAATTCATAAATCAATTGAAAAATCAATTTATAAAACTGCCCGTACCAGGATTCGAACCCGTGCCCTCCGTAGCGGTAGCCAACGATGTTGACCACTCGACCACACAGGTTAAGCGTTTATAAAAAAAACGTTAAATTTTGCAACAGCGTTGCACAAAACGTAACTCTATCTACTATAGCGGCGCACTTAAGCACAATACGGTTTTATTTAAGCCTCGTAGTTAAAAATAATAAAATTAAATAGAAAAATGTAAACTCTAATTGAAATTATTTTGTATTCCATGCTTGCTTCAAATGACGAATATAATATTTTTTAAGGGTCCATATTACACTGGGAGCTATTTTGCATAAAGATTAGACAGAATATGAATTTAAAAAAAACTCTGACAGTTGGTTAATTTATCAACACATTTGTAATGCAACAATGTGACATTTCACTAAAAATAGCAATTAAAAGTGAACAAAATTATAAAACAATACCAATCTATTTTTTTTATGATTTTTTGTTATTATGATTTGATAATTATATGAGGCTTGGAAAAAATAAACAAAAAGCTACATGAATTCGTTGTTTGCCAAAGTTTATCTATTAAATATACTTTACTTTTAACTTAACCATCGCTGTTATATGGTCGAGGAAAGGCATGGTCAAGTCCATTACTGTTGACTTAAGTTTACAAATTAATAGAAAAGAATAGGCGTGGGGAACCTGCGGCCTTTTGGCTACTCTGTTACGGCCTTCTGGCCAATTCTGTAATTCTGTAAATTTTGGAAATTCGTAAATTCCTGAGATATTGGATTTGAAAATTCTTGGAAGATCTGGATTCCTGGAATGTTTTCGCTTAATAAAATTATCTGTATGAAATAATATGTCTGATATAATGATGAATCATTGCGACAATTTACCGCTCGATTAGACCACAGTGAGGCGCCATGTTCGCGTTACATTAAGCCTGCAGAGTTTGACGTCAAAACAGGAAAACTTGCAGCCAAAGTGCTGGTTTCCGGTTTGGGCGTCGGCCAACTAACTTTCAGGAAACTGAAAAATAAACATTGGGCAAAAACCTTCCATTGGCTTAACAATAATAAAGCTGTCATTGAAGCCGGTGCCGGTATTCCCCGTGCGGTGGTTTCGTATTTCAGCTGATAATAATAAATTTTCATAACATATTTACTAAGAGCGGCTCGGAAACATCGTTTTAATGATAACATAATTGAATTGATGGCTATTATAAAATTTTATATTGCTGTATAAACATTTGTAGCTAATTAATCAATTACATAAATAGCCTATTTTTAATTAGAACATTAAGTTGTCGTTTATTTAATTAATTATTACACCACTAAACCATAATGTAATTGTTATATTTCTATCAAATATAAATTTTGGAACCTTTTAATAATGTAATATAATAACCTGTAATTGATACATGAATCAATAAAATATTTTTATGTCTAGCGCTACGCCTACTACGTGAGCGAAGTCGATGCGAACGCGATTGCGACGCGGCTTTTAACGATATAAAGCGACGTAGCAACGCTGTCCTACGTGGTTACCGTCCGCTTCATTGCAACCACTCGGCATCATACATTCACTATGTTTATTTTTAATTTTGAAAACTCATATTTAAACTACAAAATTTTACTGAATCAAATGAAAGTGGAAGTATTATATATATCAAGAAAGGTTAAATGGAGAATTTCATCATTTTTACATCTGACATGATGATAAAGTAAACACCGCCGCGGCCACTTCACCTGAAAATATCAAATCATTAATCGTTTAGCTCGGATTTCGACAAACTTTCTAGTGAGAAGAGAAAAGTAATCAAAGAAACAGAATAGCAAATGTATGCAAAATATATATATATAAGATTTTTTGGGTAAAAATACGTGATAAGTTCAAGATTTGATGTCTGAAGACCCACAATTCACCAACTTAGCTAAAGTTTCAGACCGCCTCGCAATGCACTTCTCGTGTTATTTGTTACGTAAGAGACCCCATAGCGGTTGAGACCGTTTGATATTTTCGTTCCGCCCCGTGTCGCTTCGTGTTCGTTTCGATTTCAACCACGTAGAACACATTGTTACACTGTTTAATTAATTTAATACAAGACAATCACTTTAAAAATGTGGAATAAACGTGTTCTCGTGAACAAAGAAAGTTATCACTAATAGTAAGTCTGCGATAGTAAGTCTGAAGATGCCTCTGAAAGAGGCGAAACACGTGTCACAGTTAGTTCACACAATACGTGGAATAATCAAAGTTATTTTAAATTTTATATTAAAATGAACTTCCACAAAGTTACCGCCGAAACCAACGAAAGTATTATCACTATCGTCAGTCATTTACAAAAAAAATATGTTTTTTTTTTGCATCGATGGATAAGTAATTTCCTTACTTCAAATAAAATTATAAAGTAAAAATATTATTATGTGTATGTTTTACCACATTCAATCTTTTATATCTGTAATTGAAGTTTGTTTGCCGTTCATATTGGAAAAAAAATCCTCAATTTATTTTTTAAAAAGTATTAAAAATACGGTAAAACTATGAACATTAAACTATTTACACAATTCAAGTTTATTCTCAGTATCCAAAAAGATATGTGTGCTAATAAAATGTTGTTCTGCTGAATTTTTTAAACTAAAATTTGTACATATAGTAGATAATATTAAGACATTTTAATTATTTGCTACGGATATGTACAAACTTAATAATAATATACGTGCAATAAAAAATAAGTTCATTGCAAATTACAGGACGTTGTTAACAACACACTAACTAGTTGTTTTACTTTTTATTTCAGTTAATTAACGTACATTATTATTAAAAGTACTAAAACAATATTATTTGAAATATATGTTACAAAAAAAATATATCACATCGTTATAAATAACATATTAACTAATTTACGATGTTTATTTTTATTTGGATCAGATCTGGTCTGTGATAATCTAAAAATTCAATTTAAATGCAAATTATTTGGAAACTGGTTATTTTTATTTGCATATAAATATAATAATTATTACATTAACCGACAGTGCAATATACATCCTGCGCGAGATAAATGCTTAAATCAGTAACTGTCTACCGGAAGAATTCTAGTTCGATGTTTATCGTGTCACCTTGCTTGAATTACAGTTTCAACTACTACATGTAATATGCCAAGGATATCTAGGCAAATAAACAATCGACTATCGTAGATATTAATTTAGTCATTGTTAAAAAGTGAATGGTTGTTCCAATTATTAATCGATATGGGACATTTAATTTTAAATGTCGCTATTGTTTATTTATTAACCGAACAGTTATATATTTTATATTTACACTATGACTACCAAAATTAAAAAAGAGTACAAAACCGTTTTATGTAGACTATTTATTTCAGGGTACCATTTATTTGTCAACGGCTTGATACAATTAATTATTAACACTTACTTCATTATAAACGACGCAAGTAATATATTTGTTTATGCAAAAAACTAAAAAATAAATTTTCCAAATCAAGGTTTTTTAGTGAGAGTTGGACTCATAAGACGTAGGAAGAAACTAGGGGTAAATCATTTTTTTTCAAATAATATACAAAAAAATGTGCATTTTAATAAGTATTAAAAAAATCCCAGACTCTATGTGAAATCGTACATCTTTATTTAATATGAGATGTAGTTGGAGCTAGTCTATTAATAAATTCCGAAGTCGGAGTCACTGCTAATTTTAACATCTCCATAGTCCTGATTTAAAGCATACGATACAAGTATTCATTATTCATTGGTTTTTATCTTACAAATTATTATTGGTTATTCTTATTGTATAAAAAATATATAAAATTCAACCTAAAGCTTATAGGTAACCTTCAGATAATTAACTTTAGGCATATGATGATTTTATGATGGTTTAACTCTCTTTTTAAAAATGTGTAACATAATTTCGAAAAATAAAACTTATTTTTTGATCTATTGCGCATGTATTTTTATAATATTTTAATATTAATTATTTTCAAATCCATATTAAAATATGTTTATAATTCATGATGAGCTTTTCAAACACTTATTACACCTTTAATAAAAAAATGTTAAATTATTAAACTATTATTTACCCTATTATTTAGAAAACTACACCCAGAAGAGTATTGACCCCCAATAAGGAAGGGAGTCGATTTTGATATTATATATCCCGTAAACCAGTTTCAAAATTTAATATCGTCACCGGTACTGGCAGACGTTGGTAAGTAACATACTGATAGTTCTGAGTAGTGAACAAATTAAAATTTTGAGCATTTATGATAAAAAAAAAATAGTCTCGATAAGTATGTAGTATGTACCGTAGATAATTATAATTTCAATATATATATATATATTGAAATGTGACACAAAATAAGTTAGGAGTTAATAAGACAAATACTTTCCTTTATTTTCTGCTTTAATTATATTATAATTTAAAAAAAAAACTGTTCTCGCCAATCTTGTATGATAAATGTATCTTTTGAGTTATTCCAGACAAAGAATTGACTTACAGATTTTTTTGTATCATGTACTTATCTCATTTTTTTTTTATTTTAACATATCAAATTTTTCCAGAACGGTGATCTATGTGGTTTTATTTTTATAATAAAATTTAATAAACAAGGATTTCTTGTAAATAAAAAGAGCAGAGTTAAGTAGTATATAAGTGCAATTTGAACGATTTTGCGTTTATAAGTCCACGCCTAGTTTACTTAAGATAAATCATCTTAACAATAATAATGGTTAACTTATTTTGATCGTGTAACCATATTTTTCCAAACTAGTTGAAAAGAAGTTCTTCTCGGTAAACGCTTTGATAAATTAACATAACTGCAAACAGAAATGTATTATGTTATATATCTGTTGAATGTTTCTTAACAATATGAAAAATAAAATATTAAATGATGTCACAAGCCAAACAGTGAGAAATTTCAACACATAAAAAACGAAGTCCTTCGTCTTAGTCAATTCATTGATTTTTTTTGATCAAGTCACTCAGTAGGGAATCCAATCCAGAGCTTTTTTCGAAGACTTTAAAAGCTGCATAAAACTTATTTGAAGCAGTCAGCTTGGACTTATAATGACTCCCAGTTTTTTGTGGCTGCCGCGGGCTAGGGAACAAGTTACGCGTGAGGACATGTAACGTTTTGTTAGCCTGTGCTAAGAGAAAGCTTTTCTGTTGGACATTTAAAAATCATTTTACTGCCTCTAAGCTTATGAAATAAAGTATTCATGAGAATATGTCTTATATTTTCACGAAAGAGCGCGGTATTCCTGTCTTTAAAATAACCGACGATAAGTAAAAGCTATAAGCTGTGGCTAGATTTACAAGCAATAGTTTATCGAACAGAAAAGTCGTTCGTACGCTATACAGTTATCTGATTTTTTTGATAACTACCTGCATTAGTCATTGTAATGGAATTATTTTAGGTGCAAATTAAACAATCATTTTGCAAAATCACACAATTAGTTTAGATTTTTTGTAGTTACCTTAGTGTTGAAAAGGCTTACTAAGCATATTGAAATGTGTTTTTTATGTACATATATGCAACCATCTGTCTCAATGCATCTCACTGAATAACAAGGAATACTTCTTCTATACATAAATCGTAAAATAAAATTTCACTGAGTATCTATTGAACGAGAGAATAAGCAATATTATGCGGGTAAGGTCTGTGTACCATGTCAGGATTTGCCTTTTCTTATTAGTTGCAAGCAAAGGCTATATATTTTTACCTTTTTTTATCTTCCATAGTATAAAATCTCTTCTTTGAGATGCGAAAGATTATCATCGGAGAATCTGCGAACGTTTAAATCGTTGTCAGCGCGCATCCTACTGCGCAGTGCAGATCTCGAGAGAGATTTCGGACTCCAATACCTTCTCGGTCTCCATACGCCGGTTATTATCTGTTCCCGATCTTTTTTCGAGTCTCGCGTGGATCCTCGATCTGTTTTACATACACTTACGAATCATAAAAAAGATTTGATCCGAGCACAATGAGAACCTTCATAATTAAAAAAAACACACTTCATATTTTTTTAATATCACTTTATTTACACCAGTATTCAGAATACATGTGCTAACTTTCAGAAGATCGGCAAATATTTTCCTTAAATTAGTACAATTTTAGGAACACTTCTAATCTTATAAAGTGATTATTTATTGTCGAATTTAGTGTTTTATAGAAACGATTAATAATAGAATTATTTATTTTTAATATTACAGATAAAACAGTTTTATTCTAGATTGTACATACTTCATTTGCAACACCAAGCTTATGATCATGATGGACATTCTTCTTCTTGACGCTACAGTCCGAATGAGCTTTTACCCCCTCAATCACTCTTCTTCACTCTACTCTCCTCCGACTACTACGCCAGTCGCTGACCGTCAGCACTCGGAGATTCTGTGACACTCCATCCATCCAGCAAAGTAACTGGTTTCCAACTCTTTGTCATTCCCCTACGGGTAGTTAATGTCAGATGTTTTGTTGGTTGAATGATAGACAGTAAAAACGGTAAATTAGCATAACACAAATATTATCAATCCCTTAATCTCGATGCAGTGCAAATCGCGCTGTTCAATTTTGTTGTTTGATTTATTACAAAATAAAACATAATTCCTTTTGACTAACGAGTTATTTAATTTTATGGAATACTCATTTGTTTTTCATTTTTCCTTTGAGAATGCATTATATAATATGATTTGACTGGAGTCATGATCTCAACAAAAGTCAACTGTGAGGGATTCGATAAATTTGTTACACTAACATTGGGAACGGGACATTCTTGATTTAGACTTTAGATTAAATGCGTAGTAGATTAAACTTTATGAAAATTCTCAGTATAAACTAAATGACAAAATTAAATTTTCTTTTTTTTTCATTCTATATGTATCTTTTTACATCACAACAGCGCATCAGTTAAGAGATATATTCCAAGCAGCTCTGTTTCAAGAGTATTTTTTTTTTTTATCGTTTTTGTGTTATGAAAGGCGGTCACGAAACAGTGACTGCATACACATAACAGGTAGTGGTAGAACAATCAACTTGTAGTCAAATGATTATCAAACAATATAGTATGGTTAAATATAAAAATAAAACGCGTATTTTTCTTTAATATAAAATATTCTATTAAATAACCCAACAGTGTATGGTTCACGATAACCCCCGGAATGCCATCGAGCTAATAACAATGGTACCGTGTATCAACGTTGTTATTATAAAGGCTTTCGCGGAGAGTCACTTGCCGCCGAGCTTTTTTAAGCTCTTTGAATTAAGCGAAACAAACACAAAAGTTTCGGTTTCATCATTTCAAAGTCAATATTATTTTATGGATTTTAATAAAGATAATTAATTTGTTTTTCTTAGAATGAATATGAAGTTGTTTGGTTAAAGAATCAGCACTTTCGTGCTACATAAATGATAAAATACATCGCTATTTTTCGCATAATAAATATAAGTAGAATAACTTAACTTTCTTTGAAAATGTTTATAAACATTCATCTGAGAATATTTAAAAAATATTATTCTTAGCTTCTAAGAAGTAACTATTTATTTACTGATAAACTGTATAGCAATTTATTAATTTGTGTATTGCGTAATACATATTACTTATAAAGAAATAAAAACATATTAAAACATTTCTTTTACATTTTCCAATAAAAAATATTTATGTAAAAAAATGTATTTCTTATACTAATTTACATGATTGAATACAAATATTTGTATGGAAATCTTTTTTGTAAAGGACAAACATCAAAATTTTATATTCCTGTAAGTATTTTAAGATTTCATTGATCATTAGAGATTTGACTTTTACTTTTATTCGTCTGCGAAAAAAGTTTATTTTAATAATTATTCTTTATTTAACTAATTAGTATTCATTGTTAGTGTGCTATAAAGTTGGGTAACAGCTAGGCATACAAACCTGGACCATTTTTGTGATCCCGGGGTTTCGGGATTGACAATTTTTTCAATCCCGAGATCCTACCTATATTTATTTTACGCCTCGCTCAACTTTCTGTTATTTTCTCAATTATTAGTAACGTCACAATCCCGGAATGTCCTACTAAAAACCGTATACTAAAATATTATAATCTTTGTATAAGACAGCTCATTGCCGCATTGAGAAATAGAGTGGGTTATCAAGTGAGTGTCGAGTATTGCAATACAATTTGATTAGAGGACAAAAAAAAGCGTTCTTTTGTATACGATTTGATATCTTTAGTGTATATATAATATGTGACACGATCATTTGTTACACGTTTATGATTGAAAATTTAAATATAATATTTCTGCTTATTAAATAGTTATAGTATGGCAAAAAAATAACTATGTGATTTAATCAAAAACCTACCCATTCAGATGGTATTTGAATGCAAGTATCACAATTAATTGTTTGTAAATAAACATATTGACTAACAGTTTATACAGCTTATTACAGAAGTTTTATAAACGCTAAAAAATAAATGTGTTGTAAATTTTGTTGGTATTTGAGGACAATTTTTTCATAGACTATAGACATAGAAAAGCACAGTATTGCTCCCAGACAATTTACTTTTGTAATAAATGAAAATGTCACATTGGTTCTGAAATAATAATAAATGTTAAGATGTTACAAAGCGGTTCATACCCCTATAGTAAAAAGTGTACTTTGCAATAAAATATTTATACTTATATTGCATTATGACTCAAGCAATAAATAATACCTTAGTATTCAGTTACTCGTTCAATTCTGAATCACAATACATTTTGTCATACATAACTTCATAATATGCGGGCTTTTGTGATGCAATATGCATGTAATGCAAACCAGCTGTCCTTAAGTCGAGGTATGCATTACTTGATATATTATGTACGTTTATATTTTAAATTGGTTTAGAAAAAATAAAACAATGTCTACTGAAGTATTGCACTGTCAATCGACAGCAAGAACCAGTTTGTTTGACAGAGGCATAATATGTCAAACACGACAAATAGTTACATTCCATTATTATTTAGATTTACAAATCAGGAGTCGGATTCCTTTAATCAGTCATATTTTTTTAGTAAAATACTGTCACATAAACATAAACAGTTGAATGTTTTTAAAGACAAAAATAATCAAGTAAAACCCCTAACGAAAACTGACTGTGATTGTTTATTATTGAAGTCGAATAATAATATTTTTATATTTCGTTACAAGTTCTCTAAAAATATTTTTTAGTTGTACTTTTGTTTTGTGTCGGAATTCGAATAGGTTCTTATTTAAACTGAATACATAAAAAAACCAGTATAATCTATATTCATAAATTAAATGTTGGCATAATCCTCAAGGGAAAACTTAGTAATTATTATCTATGGTTGAAAAATTTTCTTGCTTTTAGACCACGCTGACCTACCTGATCTTAACTAAGGCCAACTTTGATTCATTCGTTACATTTATAGCATCATAGTATGGTGAACGGGGTATTCTTTATTCTTCTTTAGATTCAACGTGGAGTAGATTAAACCCTGCCGTCACCGCGAATATGGATACACAGGACATTAAATATCACTTCAACTAAATGGCTGAGCAAGTCGTATTTTTTTTATATCTTCATCTTTTCATAATCACAATAAATAGTGCGTGCTTAAAAGATAGACCCTGTACATCTTTGTATAGGGCTAAGAATATGAGGAGCATGTTGTATCTTTTCTCGATCTTTATTTCGTTATAGAAGGCTGGTGGTTAAAACACATAATGGATGGTGGTACTATAATCAACAATCAGTTTGAGTCTCAGTGGAAATTGAAGAATATAAAGAGTGTCCCAATCAATCTTTATTAGATTTTTTTTTCTATATCCGCAACCTAGTCGGAGTAAATGACCACGACATGGTTCCTTTTGAGAAGATATAGATTTTTTTTACCATGTCCGCTCCCAATGTGGAGCATATAGACCCCTAATGGAGTTTATCTCAACAGAAGTGTTTCTACGAGAACTGCTTGTTACTCAGTTGCTCAACCTCTCTTTTTCCAAAGAGAGTAGGAATAGAAGGATAGGGCTAGGACAGGACTAGTGGTTAGCTTATCGCTCTCAATATGCCCTGTTCATGAGATAGGATGGGAGGGAGGGGGAATTCAAGACACCACATACATCCATGCCTTCGAACAGAAATTCATAAATCTATTGAAAAATCAATTTATAAAACTGTCCTTTCTGGGATTTGAACCCGTGACCACCGTAACCGAAGCCAACAACGTTGACCACTCGACCACACAGGCGGCAAGATTTAGATTAGGTATAAATATAGATTAGCGGCAGATATACATAGATAAGGTATAAATAAAATATATGATACAAAATTTATCTTTTTGTTTCATGTCAATCTAATATAAAGGATTAAATGTTAATTTTTCAGATGTATAAACAAGTGGTATTGTAAAATATTTTATGTTTAAGTGATCCACCCAGGTAGTAAAATTGGGTTCAAAGGCGTGGAAGGGATGATGCTTTTAATTTTTGTTGCTTTCAAGAGAAACCTTCCAATTCAAATTGGTTAATTTGACTAAACATTTTCCTCTTACCAGTGACATGGCCGTTTCGCCATGTTATTCAGGAATGTATGTAAAAGTGAAGTCATAAACGCAAACACGTCCAGACTTCAACCGTCTCATTAGGCAGAAGGGCTTCTCCGTGTTAGTACTAATTAGAAATCACATACTCTTTTCACTGAAAGAATTAAAATGTATGTTGCACTTTAAATTTGTTTCCAAGATATTGTTGTTTGTTCTCGTTTCATCTAAAATTTTGGTATATTTATTTAGGGGTAATTATTATTACCCCTATAAGAATTTTCTTAAAATGTGTATGATAATCAAATATTCAAAAAAAATCTTGGACAATGGCAAGCTATTATTTGTTTTTATTTGTGAGTAAAAAAAAAAAAAATATTCGACAGATTATGTAAAAAATGGAATTAATAATTCAATATACTAAGGTACATATTATGCTTGATAGCTATTTCAGTTTTTGCTCTCATTAAAACTATGTTTTAACTTTAATTAACTTAGTCATATTTGTCGGGTCATAGTGGCGCAGCGATAACCGTCGTGGGTTTCCGTGCCGGATCTCACGGGCTCGAGTCCTAACAAGAACTGCATTTTTAAATCGATTTCTGTTTTGAGGCATGGGTGTTTGTGATTTCTAACAAATTTCTTCTCACCCTTCCGATCCTTAAATAACTGGAGGTAACGAGAGCGATTAGTTAACCACTAGCCCTATGCTTCTATCCCTACCACTACTCTCTTTAAAAAAAGAGAGCTTGAGTGACTGAGTAACGAATAGTTTTAGTAGAAAAAAAATCTGTAGAGATATCTCCATTAGGAGGCCATATGTTCCACATTGGGAGCGGACATGGTATAAATACTTATATATATATACTGGCTTAGAACAGGCACACAGTTCTTAATATAACTTTAAACATAGTTCTGATTTGTAAGCCGAAATAGCTGTCAACCATATCGACTGCGGAAAGGAAAAAGGACGTAATCCACAAATATCTAATTTTACAGGAGGCGTTAAAACTGGTTTTGATTATTTTGTGACATATGCAAATTATGAATTATACACAACCTTGAAGAGCACGGATACTTCTAAACTGGTGTTTAATTGACATAATCTAATATTAATTACAGAAATTGTCTCGGAAAAACCTTTATTTTAGTGTTTTATCTTGGTTTTAATTTTTTACAAGGTCATCTTTTTCAAACTTAAAAGCTAAATTTAGATACTAAGTTGGCATTTTTAGCTTCCATCCTTTTGATGAATGAATGTGTGTCAAGTTGTATTCATTGTGATTATCGAAAAAAATCTGTTTTGGAAAATTGAGGGTTACGTCCTTTTTCCTTTCCACAGTCAATATATAAAATATTATTTGCAGAACTAAAATATTTTGATATTTTTTCACATTATTACAATCGAGTCCTACCAAGTTAATTCCAATTCAATCAATAAGTTAATAGATCTACTACATTTTATAAAATATCTTATGAAAAAGCGTGCTACAATCAAACTTTCAAGTTAGTTAACATGAAACAGCTTTTTTCTTCTATTCGTTGACGAAAAGACATTGCAAGAATACAACAAAGCTTTTGCGTAAACGTAAAACTGCCCGCAATAATAATAATTATATTTGAGAGTTTCTTTCGCCATGTCGTCGCGGCGTTCCTTCAAAAAAAGCTCTCATTCGATCCTTTAGCGTTTAGTTGCGAAGATAAATCGCACATATCTCGCCATACACGGCCGTCGATACATGTCCACGGAGGAATGTTAAGGACCCAATGTGACACACTCATATTGTTTTTGGGAAGAGAAATTGCTTCAAAATTGAGTCCTGGTGGTGCATTTGTATCAATAAAATTTAAGAGGTATAAAAAACTGGTGGTGCTTTGAGAAAATAATACAAGTATCTTTTTTACCTGAATGAGTTTCTATAAAAATAATTCAATACTTAAATAACTCTCTTTTTTACTTTAAATGTATTAAGTGCACTGAAATCACAATTGAGAACATTCAATGAAATTCAAAAACAAAAATTAAACGTTTTTATAAAAGTTTGTCGGGATTACTTTGTGGTAAATTAATTCTTTATGGAAAAGCATTTCATATATTTACTTATAAAATTAAAAACAAACGATCTGCTCATTATGAATAAAATGTGTTTATATTTAAGAAACAAAAATAATTCTTAGAATTGTTCATTTAAATCAGTATTTTTTTATTAAAAAAAATTCAGAAAGATGTTTTAAAACCACTAACAAGTAACAACTCTGTGCTAGTTAAATTAATTTATAAATAATATAATATATATCGGGTAGTAAGCTGTTTGGTAAATTGATAAATTCTTACATGATAGTTTATATCTATATGCCACGTTGTACTAGTTACTAACAACTGTAGTTTTTAATTTTTTTAACTTAATATAAAGTATACTTACTTACAACGAAAGATGCCCTGTATTATACGATTGATAATTTTTTTGAGTGTCCTTTGAATGGCCATAAATTTTTGACGAATCATTGCAAATTACAGCTTTTTAAATAAAAATACAATTTTATTTTTTTACGGTTTGACAATTATTCAATTCAATAAAGAGCAATTTTCGCTTCGATAAACAAATACGATGTATATACTTCAATCAATTAAAACTGTCTGCATATCCAAACAGGAAAACATAGCCAAAAAATTCTGTCTGAATCATTGAATGATATTTTTCTCAGTCGTATCAAAAAATAATAGCCAGTCTGTTTCGTGCCACCGTAAAAATTACCATACGATCGGATGCATTAAGTGGAATTATGGAAAGGATCAACAATTTATTAAATGTATAATTGAACTTATTGTGTCTGATCCGACTCAAAATTGGCTTTGGGCGATTTCACATCCTGGGAATTGAACCCTTTTTGCAGTAGTCTTTTAAAATAATCTTAAATTCCTCACATTTAAATTAGTCTCGTGCTGCATTTGGCAGTTTCAATATAAACTGTGCGCATGCAATATTTCAGAATTAAGTTATTCTAAAATATCAAATTTATAATCATTATTTGTGAAGATACATAATATATTTTGAAATCCGTTTATAATGAATTGAATTTTTCATTCGGTATTATTAACCATTAAAAAAATGAGTTTACAAACTTTGAAAACTGCCGTTTAATATCAGTTCTGATAATCCATAATAAAATCTATGTATGGAAATCACAGTTAGTGTTCAAAGAAGGTTTGTTCCTATAAAAATTAAATCATAACCGTGATTTCTCCTACACTTAAATCATCATTTCCCAAGCTCTGTATTTGTGTGACAAATTACTTTTTGAAGGATTGCTTCTCATTTTTTCATACTGTTTTCTTCGATAATTTCATCCCTGATTCCAAGAATATATCGTCAGTATACTAGCAACTGCCGTTAAATCAAAAACTGACTGTTTTATGTTGTGAATGCAGATAGACAGATTTTAAAGTCATGGGTTCGACTTCCAGTACGAACAGTTTAATAAATTGATTTTTAAAACGATGTATGAGCTTTTTTTGTTGTGCAAATCCTCTTGAACGTTGGGTCTGATTCCCTAATTTGTTACATTCGTTTAAGTTATATTTGATGAACAGTTTTGTATGCAAACCGATGGATCTCTAGGATGTTTTTGTTATTTCTTATTCACTCCTTACTCAGTCTTAAAACAATGTATTTCGGAAGTAATTTGAAAATATCCAGTTATATTACTATCAAATCGGTTAATCCTTATTGTTTTTAAATAAATGGTCGATTTATTTTCTTACAACCATATGACAATTGTTTTAAATCCTCCATTAGCCCTTCGCTCAATATTAGATCCGATACAATTATCGTTTAAAAAAAATCTTTAAACTTTGATACATATATAGCAAAGCATAAAAATTAAGATAAAATATGTCAAGGGTTTTGTCAAGTCAAAAGCCGTTGACCTATTCTTTTCAGTCATCACTTTCTCGGTCTATATTTTCTCGTTCTTCTATTTTACGACTGTTGTACAATAATTCTTGAAAAAAAATGCATATCGCTCTTTTTAAATATCAAAACTCATCAAATACCCACTAAGGTACAAGCATGTCTAGGAAGGGCCCGATTTTCAAATGCTGAATGAATGTTGAATTAATAATATTCACAAGCTGAGTAAATTTGCGCCAGGCTATTTAAAATAATCTGTATGCGGTTAGAAGATGTTGCATGTTCGTAGGCCTTGTTCTATTCAACATGCGTTCCAATAAATTCAGCCAGTCAGTGGTCGGGCCAGATTCACGCGACTGTCTCAAATGGGTGCATATGGGCTGTACAATTTACTTGCGTATGAGAGACAATTAATTATTCAAGCAGTGTTTGCCATTTATTAAATTAAAAATAAATGCCGCTCTTTATAGACAGAGCCATTGCATTTTAATATACGTAAACAAAATTACAACAAATATATTTTTCGATACGAATTTAAATATTATTAATATTTAGTCAAAAAGTATTGTCTATTAAAAAATATTCGCATTTCCATATCTTTAAAGCAGGGGGGGGGAACCTTTTCATTTCTAAATTCTACATTCATTTATTTGATTCAACATAAGGCCGCAGTAAAGAAAACGTTGACAAGCCCTCCTTTTTTGATTACGCTCTTTTTCTAAGCGCTTGCGTATAATTTTTTGATCAAGGTGAATATTTTGATCAAGTCAAAAGGCCACTTAAGGATAGCCAAGAGGCTGCAGGTTCCCCTCCACTGATTTAGAGTATTTAATATTATTACTCAGTAAATTCTGGTGAAGATAAATTTATTTTTATCGCACTGTTAGTGCACATTATATTGAGAAATACTTTTATTGCAATAATTCTACATTATTTACAAAAGATTAATACTGGTATTCCGATCCAAATTTGATATTGATCATACAGGGCTTAAGCCTAGCGACTCTTACCATCATACTCATTAAGACCGAGAACCATTTTTTCTCCAATGTATCATATTTATTTGTGTTCATTTTATATGCTGCATAATTTTAAACGTTTAATTTGGGGTGGGCAGTAGGAGCAATATAATTTATAATTATGACGAATAAAATACTTTGAGGACAGGTTGGTAGATAAGGGTATGTATGTACTTTGTTTATATGGTGCAGCGCCAGTGCGCACAGTGCAATGTCGACAGTCAGCGGGCAGTGCAAGGGACACACGGTCACGCGAACGATTGGCGTGCGTCAGTAAATCACGACGAAATAAATAAGTAAATAAATATTTGACTTCTACTTTCAAACACAGATATCTCCGAAAATAAAATTAACTGCAATCGAATTAATCTTTTTGATAAGAAAGTCAAAGATGCTTGAAAACTTATAATAATTGTAATTTTTTCAGGAAATGTCGTGTCAGTTGTCTTTTCTGCAAGCAATTGTTTTAGTGAAATTCGCTCGTATTATATCATCACTGACTTGTATAACTTAACGTATTTCATATAACGACACATAATAATGAACTTTTATATAGCGTTTATTTTATCTTTTTCCGAGTATAAAATCAAAAATATTCAGTTTCAGAAAACATCACCAGTCGACAAAGGTCCTCGTTAAACTTTACGTATATTTGTTTGAATATTTATTAAGAGCCCATTTCTTGCATAATGGAAACATTGGCAATGAATGGAAACATAGAAACAATATTGTAATTAGAATTTGAATTAGTATGTTAGAGTGAATAATATGATGCATTGTGTATATCTTCTTAGCCAGTATATATAGCTAAGCAAATTTACGCTTAAAGCATAGTTCTGACGTTGGCGAAAGCCGAAATAGCTATCAACGTATAACATATAAAAAACTGTAGAACTGAAATACTTTGATATTTTTACCCTATTATATGGAAACAGACAAATTTAAAAAGAATAGCTTAAAAAACGGCCGTCAGCTTGTGAGCATTATATAGTGTTTTTTTAACAACATTTTCATGATAAGTTTATTAAAAACAATAGAGAACTAATTGTGATTAAACACGCATGATAAAATTTCAATTGATTTTGTTTATATGTATGTATGTTCATTGGTAGCATTAATTTTACTTACTGGTTTTGCTCAACGAGTTACTCCTTTCAATATGTTAAAATTATTATATAACAAAACTAAATTGATTTACAATACATGACAACATTTACAAAAAAAAAAATGTAAATTCATATCGTTATTATTTTAGAGTGAAATGAATGTTTTTTTACAAATAATCTGAATATTCTGTTTTCTAAATCCAAGGAGGTGGATCTTCTGAAAACAGACCAACCCAAAAATAATAGCGACTTTCTTAGTAAGGGCGCATGCGTGAGAACTATCGCTCGGCTTCCTACCACAGTCTCGCCAGTCACTACTCACTCATTTCATTTCTCCTACCTGCGGCCTAGTGGGTAGAGCACGCGAGCTCTGAGCCACCTAGGTAGCACCTTCGAGTCTCGGGCGCGTCACGCACGTGCAGTGTGCACAGGTGAATGTGCGAACACCGCTAAATGAGCCTTTTATGGTCATTATACTGTCAACTAGACGAAAACGATACGGCACAATTCATACTTCATTAAAAACATAAATACCAACTCGGTAAATAAATAAACCTTTTTTTCGTAATATGGAACAGGTTTTATTCGTATTTTTTTACCTGTATCTGCTCTTTGTTTCTGGCATACTGAAATTTCTGTTTTCGATTGAGTTAAGCTCTACTTTTGCTTCAATCAATACAATTCACAAGTATTTGAAGATCTTTCAAAATAGGATGGCGTGGCGAGGGTTTTTCAAAGATTTCACATCACAGCAATACTTTTGAAGAATCAGAAAATCTCTCGGCTTAAATATATTTTAACCCATCTGTGGGCTGGCAATAACTTAACAAGGGACTCTCATCAACCTCAAAAGTATGTGCGATGTTTTTTTACAACTGATGCAATTTACTATTTTTTTACAATTATACGCATTATTTTTAAAACTATCGATTATTACTAACTTACATTATGTAACAACACATTATAAACTGTTAAATAATCATATCAATAGTTAAAAAAAAGCTACTTAATATCGATGATAACAGTGGAGATTTTTAGGTTTGACACAGAAACATGTATGTACCTACTATTCTTGTAGCTTCAACTTCATGTTTCAAAAGTTAAACTTAAAATTACTGGTTTGATCTAAAAATATAGTTTTTTCTTAATTTCACAACAGGCTCGCTAGCCTAAGTTAAATCCTCCGAGCCACTAAAACCCACCCCATTCCTGAGTTAACCTCAATATTCTATACAAAATACGATTATCTATGTGTATTGGACAAATCTGTTTTTATGAGTCGTCCTAATGTATGGTCAAGCTTAAAACTACAATATTTTAAATTGGTAAACTAATAACTGAAAATCGCATTTGTGAATATTATTTATCATGTCAATGCATTGCAGCTGAAACTTATATATATTTTTACTACAACTTTGACGAAGCAGAACACTTCTCTTTTATGTCGTATCCTCTTTAACATGGGGTATTCCACAAACACAAATTACAGACAATTTATTCAACAAAAACACACAATAAAGACAAATATTCTTATTTAATAATTAGGAGGGTTTTAGCTGAAAATAATTTTGGACATTTCGTCTTATTAGGATGTGAGGTTATAGGCAGTGGTGCAGTGGGGCCAGTTCGGGCCTGAAAATGAGGAAGTCGCCCTGCCACCTTTTTGACATGTAACTTAATTTTCAAGTACATATACTCAAAATCTTTTTTTTTAATTGTTAAGACTTTTTTACGTCGTTTTTTTACGTCGGACAAATATTTAAAAAAAAAAACAAAAAAAAATAGGGAAGAAATCAATGACCGACCTGGTAGCTATTTATTTACCACTTCAACACTGGTTATAGGTTTGATTCCCTTAAATGGAAACATCATCATTATATTATATGAGCATCTAAGAAATGAAGTGTGCCATGTGATATTTTATGAACACATGTTTTATAAACGTTATAATATCATACTTGTCTTGTCTTAAATATCTTCATATCTTAAAAATTAAATCATATTAGTAAATACACATACTGCAACAATGCTTTCTTCCTAAAATTAAATTATTCAATCCAGAGAAACGTGATTGTATTTTAAAGTTCCACAGAAAAAGTTCACCATTTCGCTACTTATATAAGAACGAGATATTCATGATTTCTCTTTATTTATATTTAAAGAATAACAAATTCATTATTTATCAATTTTGTAATTTAAAAAAGAAGACTAACATATTTTAGTACACTATATTGAACTCACCGCCAGAGTGGATTTTTAGTAATAAATAATACACATAATTACTAAATGGGTGGGTAAGTCACTGTTTTCTTTTTCTAACAACAATAACTTGGTTACATATAGTAATATTTTGTTATTAGCGCTCTTCGCCTTCTTCTAATCAATTGGAAATTACTATCCCTACAGTACTGTTAACTTGTTGAGTGGTCCGGATTGCGTGGTAAAATATTGCTAAAGCATCAAATTAAATATGACGAGTGTTCACCTACGGGCAGTAACTGTTTCTCAATTTAATGAACAGATATGAACAAGCGTAAATAAATATGCATACTCTGCTTTCTAAGTGATATACAATTAACTAGATATGTTTCCACGCGTGCATGTTGCTCTAAATTTTTCAATAATTATCTGCCTATTTGGTGCATTTGTTTATTTCTCAGTTTATGTATATACTGCTATTCGTCTATGCGCAGCAGCTATAATTTATAATCAAATTCTGTGTAAGTTATGAGATGAAATATTATGAAGCTCGTAAATTCTTTTGAATTTTTTTAAATTAAAAAACGATGTAGTAATGTAGAAAAAGTTGAGTATTTTCACTATAGTATCACATGCTTTGTATCCATTACGTTTAATTTATTGTTTGTTTTAGATACTGAAAGTTTGTACTCTACCCGCCGCCTCAACTAAAAAAATATATAACCCGATAACTGTACGTATCTCAAGTGTACTTTAAAATGATTCCCACTGTAGGAATATGAAAGGAGTACATGTTTATACGCAGCGGTGGGCTGTCAATACGTTAACAAGGGGCTCGACTAATATCAAATCATTTCTCAGTGTTCTGGGGAAGAAGTGATTTTTTTATTACTCCTATGCAATTATATGCAATACTTAATTTACCGTAAACTTATCAATATTAATGGCTAAAATGAATTACAGTGCATACTAAAGCTGTCGTAGATAATACAATGTACAAGTCAGAAATTGCAGTTATATACTAATTTGAATCGAGAATTTTGTTTTCTCTTAAATTAACAAGGGGATCGTCGGCCTTAGTAAAATTTAACAAGGGGCTCGCGCGAGCCCCTTCGAGCCCACTTATGTATATACATACGAATCTACTTAACTGTGCCCGACGAAAACGGTTTCGTACTGCCTTGAATTTTGTTTTAGATTGTGCTTTATTGTTGTGATAAGTGAAAAATCATTCGACTTGTAACATAATATTTTTTTCAAAAACATTTTTAATTATATAAGGCAGAGACACAAAAATCAAATAATCATGGGCTAAGAAACCAATTCACGGGTCGATTTCGTACCAGTTGTCTTATATAGATGACCCAGCGTTTTGTTTTAGCAATATCTATATGCTTTCTTAAATCCACAGTCAAGTATAAGTATTCTGCGCGTATGTCATCGCTAAGTATTACTTATAATTAATATGCATAAGAACTTTAATCATGCTTTACTACTGAATGCTAGAAGCTCGCTACAACACGCATCATAAAATAAACATAGCACAGCTTACAGTGCGATAATTTTCCTTTTCATGTAACCGATCTAGACGTCATTCATTAGGCACGACCAGTGGCGTTTGTGATTTAAAGCGCTTCTTATTACTTTTTAATAAGTAATAACATTTTATGTTAAACCACCCATGATAATATGATGTGTATGGCTGTTTACGGTATGCTTCTGTCGGCCCTCGGAGCGGTTATAATTCCGAACATAGTGTTGCATGATTGACATAATGGAAAAAAGCTCTAAGCGAAAAAAGTTTAAAATAAATTCAAGCCAAATATTAAATGTTATTACATACCTCAGAATGATGATAAAAAATATCTTGGGTCAATAATTATTTGTATTATTAAAATTTTTTAGAATCTTAACTCGTTAAAAGATTCTAAATACAATAATCACTCATATTTTTTACAAAACTTTCCGATATAAGTTTGAAAAAAAGACACTTAATTTGTTGCGTCATATGGTGCAGTGGTTAGCGTTGTACGCTTTCGTGCCGGTTCGAGTCCCAGTACGAACAGCATTTTTAGATCGATTTCTTTTCGAAGGCATGTTTGTTTGTTGTGTGTAAAAAAATCCCTCCCACCTTTTTCAATCCTATAATAATTGGACGTAGCGAGAGCGATTAGCTAACCACTAATCCTGTCCTGGCTTTACCCTTCTTTTCCTACTACTCTCTTTAAACAAGAGAGGTTGAGCGAATGTGTAACATACAGTTCTCTTAGAAAAAGCTTATTTTAAGATAGCTCCATTAGGTGGCCATATAATCTACACTAAGAGCGGACATATATAAAAAAAACTTTCAATTTTGTATGATGTTCAGTTTACTCATTTCCCGTCTTTATTATGCGCAAGGTACGGTGTGTCTAAGCTCTCGATAAATAATAGGTGAATTAACAATACGCGTTAAACTGCTACAGTTGTGTGATATTATTCGCAAAATATTGTTAAAGATTACTGAATATTTGACTTGAAATAGCATTAAATTAAGTGTAAGTAATAATGTATGCAGCCTTTCCACACTTGATTCCCGCTATAACATCAATAATTTTGGATATGGCTGTAAGATCAATAAATAAGCCTTCATATTGGTGATATGATCAAGCCAAGAAATCTTCATTGAACGCCGATACAGCCATATCTATAAAAAGTAATAATATCAATTAAGAGATTTTATTATACTATAAAGAGTCATTTTTTAAAAATAAGTACCTACCTTACTCCTATTTTATGTTAAAAAAATGTTTATTTTTTAAAAAACGATGATACATTTTAAAATGTTACATTGTTATGTTTAAAAAAAAATGTTTTATTAAATATGCGAGTTTCGTTTAATTTGTATTAAATTTATAAAACTGAATCGGGAATTAAATCATTTCCCATGCAATCTCTTCAAGGGCGCATCCATCTCTTAATTATTTATGCATCGAAGTCCGACTATAACAATGAATACATTTATTAATATTTGAATTGTTTAATGGAGGATTTAAAAAAAAATGAATATTTAAGTACAGACGGGAGGTATAGATCAAAGATTTTTTCATCAGAAACAAAAATGGATGCAAGGGAACGATTTTATGTTTACAACTGTTAATAGTTTTATTGCAATGCAACTGGCAGCGTACCATAGTATTTAATCATCAATAAAGAAAAATCTTCATTGTATACATTTTGTTCGTCGTGTTTTAAAAAGATGAATCTCAGAATTGATTACTTTTGTCATTATCGGAAGCGTACTTGACTCCTTTGCTGGATATATTTTGCCACATATTATAAATATTATAAATTCAGTGGTCGTTAGTTCAACCTTGATTTTAATAAGTGATTTAGAACGAATTGGATAAGCTAAATTTATTCAACAATTTAAATGAAAAATATCAAAAAATACTGATTAATCTGTGTTGAAACATATAACTATTTTGTGGATTATTTCTTAGTTAATGTTGAAATTATAATGATTCAAAACAAACTTAATTAGGTAGATTGACACCTTTTTACCTGTAACATAACTGTTAATTTATCGCATATGTACATATTGTGTTTCTCTTCATACGAGTGATTGTTGTAATTAGTGACTTCCTCCATAACACACCTGCAATAACATGTGAATATAAATTATTAATAAATGCCATACAATTGTCTTTAGATCAGATATTTTTTACTACTCTTTTAAATGAAAAAATAATGCGGTTGATTTTTATCCATCATTTAAAATTTCAATATATTTGGTACTGGAATAGTAAAAAAATACAAAATTTAAAAAAATACTATTAATTCAACTACATGCATATCTTGAAACACAGTTGACAGTTTAAAAAGGGTGGATTTATACCGACCATATCTTTGCTCACAATAAAGGGGTAAGTTACGCTTAAAGAATCATGCTGAAATTAATTTCGTCCAATTGCCCTTTTGTAAAGAAGCTCATTTAAAATATTCCTTCTTTTGAAGCGAGTAAATATTGCATACAAATTTAATCTTCGCGTTCAAAATTTGCCCTCTGTTGACAAGAGGCGCCTAAAAATGGCGGCTTAATTAAAAATTGCAGTTGGCAGGAATAGAACAAAAGTTTTTATTGGTCACTGCGGGATATTTTTTTATGGTTAAGATACAACGATGACGATTGGAGAGGACATCAGTGAACTGCCAATACGTTAACAAGGGGCTCGCTTAATCTCAAAGCAATTCTCGGTGTTCTGGGGAGGAGTGTAATTGTAATTTGAATAAGAATGTTAGGGTGAATAAAATGATGTATTGTGTATTACTTCGCAGTCAGTATATATAGCTGAGAAAAATGTAAGTTTAATCATAAAACTGACGATGGTGAAAGCCGAAATAGCTATAAACTCATAAATATTTTTAAAAAACTGTAGAACTAAATACGTTGCTATTTTTACCCATTATATATTTAATAGCTAATTCGGCTTACGCTCTCTTAAGAACGAAAATATTTTAATATTTTTTAACTCATTTTAATGAAGTTCTACCAAATAAATAAAAAATCAACCAAGGTATCAATTACATTTATGTTTTTAACCAATACCCCCTTAAAGTTTCATATTCGTAACAAGCTCGACATTTTTAAGCAAAAACAATATTTGTTTTGTATTTGGAATAAAAATCAATAAATTTCATTGGTAACATTTTATTGTATGTCTCTATTGAAACATTTCAAACATAATGCATATGTCCAATGATTTTAATTACCGAATATTTTATTACTAAATATTGATTATGGATGTATTGCTCATTACGCACGATTCTTTTCTCTAGAAGTTTGGTACTTACCATGGATTGACAACTTTTAATTAATATTTCTAAATATTTAGAATAAGTATTATTATGTATGAATTCAGATTTTTTTTTAGTTTTTAAAATATGCTATTCAAAAAATAGATATTTCCATAATCTCTCACAGATGGGTCTCGCCTACCGTGTTAAATTCTTGCAAGAGGGTTCTTTTAAATTTTAATTCCGCGCTTCGAGCGACCATCCCCGAGGCCTTTTATCTTTGAAGCGATGATAATAATTGTGACAAATATTTATTTTCAGGGCTTAATTAGCTGAGCTGTCGAGATTATTTGTTGAAATTTTCACACTGTACTGGCGTCCCTCATTATAATTAATACCTCCAACAAAAGGCACGATGAACTCCCGCGAATTTCATCATTTAATTTAATTCGTAACGCGACGTAATCAGTTAATGTTTAAAAATTACGCCGGCGCTCCTAGTGTTGTCAAAAATTTCTATCTTTTCCTTATTACACATTTTTCTTTAAAATTAAAACCTTTTTTATGTTTTTTTTTTTTGTAATATGTTCGCCCCAAATTGAAGCATTAATCAGTAGCATGTTTTCTGTGGGCCAATCGTCCATCATCTTTTCAAAAAAATAATGGCTCCATAAAAGAATAAAATAAATAAAAATGTAAGTCATTAGAGTTAAATACATTACATTCAATGGCGGATTACCATACAAGTGAATGAAAGCTCCTAATTTAAGGGGCCTAAAATCGCTCATATGATAAATAAACCATATATTTTTAATTCAATTTTTACTTAATTCACATTCAAATTTGAAATATTTTAGGGTTTTCAGAAAAACAGGGCCTCCAAATGTTATTGTGCCTTAACCCGTTAACAGCTAGAAAAAAATAGCGTTTTTTGTCCTGTAAGCTAGCAATTTTCTAAAAACTAATAAAGGAAAACTTAATATTCATTTTGTGAGTCCTTAAGAGATGTCGGACCCCTTTTCAATGATGCAAACTCTAAAAAATATTTATTGACGTTGTAATAATGACAACACACTGGTGAGTAGCGTGTGTGGTTAGTAGGTATGCGACACACCGGTGGGTCGTTAGCTTTAGAGTGGTTAAGATATTAATCCACCACTGATTACAGTGACAATGAAAACTGACATCAAGATGTTGGAAGAATATTAGAAATATATGTAGCACCCCAGCATCAGGTTTAAAATTATATTCGAATATATATGTATTCGTTTATTGTTTCGATATTTTTTTAAAGACCAATAGAAATTATTCCAATTGTTTTTTCGTTTACTGTCCCAATTAGTTTGAAATTAATCCATATCACCATCAATAGCTTTTATGCAGCATTGATGCATTGATGAGTGGAATCCTTCAAAACGACTCAAATTTTCATCTCCTGGAGGAATATGTAGTGTTGGAAAACCAAAACTTTGCTGGATGAATGAAGTTTCACAAGACTTATGAGCTCCTAGGAATTAGCATAAGATGACGGTTTGTAGTGGTGTGCTTATTGAGACGGCGAATGATCTCCCCGCGCTGTAAAACCAAAAAAAGAAAATATATTTAAAATATCTACATGCGCTTTCAAATGTATCAATAATAAGCTAGACAAATGAGCCGCAAATAAATAAAAGTACAATACAATTTTATTAAAAAGATTATCATAATTCATGCCGGGGAAAAGAGAATACTGATAGACCGTAGTTTTAGCGCCTGGGTGGAGTAATTTTTATCCATTTCCGCTTCCAATGTGAACCATATGGCTTCTTAATAGAGGTATCTTAACAGAAGTAAGAACTTCGTGTTACTCAGTCCCTAAACCTCTCATTTTCAAAGAGAATAATAGGGATAGAAGGATAAATTTAGGACAGGGCTAATGGTTAACTAATCGGTCTTGCTGCGCCCAGTTATTAATGGATCGGAAATGGTGGGCGGGATTTTATAGACATCACAAACACTCATGCTTTCGAACAGAAATCGATAAATCGAATGAAAAAATGCTGTTCGTACTAGGAATCAAAACCGTAAGATCCGGCACGGTAGCCGTCAACGCTAACGAAAGGTACAATGAACTCAAAGAAATGTAATGCACTTTTATCATATTTCTGTTTGACTCTGAAAAGGTTAAGAATTTAATAAGCCCAGCGTAAATGTGATTGTAAATCACTTTCTAATTAACTTCATAGGTCTCGATACCTTTATGACTCTGTACGTAAACCTATAAAATACTTTCATTGTTTGAAAAATTGTTCGTGATACAATAGTATATTGCTTGAACTATAGCAAATCACAATAATATTAATATTATGAAACGGCGCGGCTACCCGGAGAGTAAGCTTAACACGACCAAGCCAAAACGGTAAATATATGCAATTTAAAACAATAATCAACCTTTTATTCGTAATCGATGGTTTATGGCCACTTATCACGAAGGTAATTATTCATACATCAAGTGGGCTTCGGCCAATGTTGCCAGATGAAAACATAGTTTTTTTTTATATGAATATTTGGCAAAGTGTGAAAACTTTATACATGAAAATGTCTTATAAAAAACAGCTTTACCTGGTTCAGCTTTTTTCTTCAAATTGATTTTTATATAATAGTGCTTTAGTATTTTAAAAAACAATATATTTTAATCAAAATGGAATAAAAATAAAAATAACGCTAAGATAACACGAACACTTTTTCGATAAAACATGATTAATAAACAAAAAAAATAATTATATAATGATTATAATTTATTGAAAACACTGTTTTTATTGAATTCAGGGCTGTGGAGTCGCGTGAAAAAAAGACGACTCCGACAACAGCTTTAAAATAATTAACGACTCTGACTCCAAGGAAATTTTTCAATAATTTCATTTCAACTTATATATATGTATACCATCAGATCATCTTTAGTCAACCAAACATGAAATTTTAACACTTTTGACTATTTTGTTTAAATACACGTCATTAAATATATTTTTCAAAAAAAAATCGAGCCGCTCGTTTTTCACGACTCCGACTCCACAGCCCTGATTGAATTGACAAAAAGTTTTCTATCTATTTTATAAATTTTAATCAAAAAATCTGTTTGTATGTATGAAGGTATATAAAACAAACAACATACTTTCAAAAAACGTTATTATTTTGTCACGATTGCATATAATAAAACTTTTGTTTTCCTAGACAATTTTTCTTTGGCTTTAACTGCTCCCAATATCGACCACAAATTCCTAATGGAACTAATCCAACCAGATAATCTTTTACGAGAACTGCTTGGTAAACACTTGCTTAACTTCTCTTTTTTTCAAATAAAGTAAGGATAGATGAATATTTATAAGGCACGGCTAGTAGTATGCTAGTAGTATACGATGCCCTGTTTAGGATTGGGTGGGAGGCAGGGAATATTAGACAGTACAGACTGCAGACATCAATCAATTCGTGATACTGTCCGAACAAGGATATGAACTCGCGAGTATCGTACCCGAAGCTTACAACGATGATGACCCGGAATAAATTTAAAGAAAATACATAAAGATTATATGTTCTACCTTACATTTGTAAATGGCATAATTGCCAAGTCGGTGGTCAGCTAATACAACTTATCCGGTAAGGTTTTTACTCCAATTTAGATGCCAGCATTTGGATGGTACTGAAAAAGATTTGAGGTCATTGATGAATGCAACCATAACACATCAAAATAACTAGGCGCGCCAATATCAGCTCTTTCTTTGTCATTTAATATTTTCTTTGAACTTTTCTCTTTATAAATCTGGCAATGTCAGCTTTGTTTATAGTATGACGTCGTAAACATTTTCTTCGATTGGTTTAAATACTTTTATGACACTTTTACTAGCTGAAGTCGTAACTTCACTACTTACAACAGCCTTAATAACTTTCATAATCAATTGCCATTGTGAGATTTTTCAACATGATTGAAACATGTTTCGCAAACACGGTTGGCTAAGTTGATACTGAATTAAAAATTAAAATGAAGTACATTCTGCTCTTTTCAATAACTCGGGAATATAAAAGTTATCACAACAAATCGTATATTACGGTGATAATTTTTAGTTATTTTACTAATTAGAATAATTTTTTTAATCCATGTCCCCTCCCAATATGAAGTATATGGCCTCCTAATGAAAGTATCTCGACAGAAGTTTTTTTACAAAAACTGTAAGTAAAAACTTGTAATTCTTTCTCTTTTTATGTAGTCCCATTTTTTTAAAAGCATTAAAGAAAAAAAGTGAGTATGCAGAAATGTTCTATGTGACATACAATTTCTGTATATTCACTTTTTTAAGTTCTAACAACTTTAACTTTTTTTCCCTTTTTTTGTAAAATTCCTTGCAATGTTCTTGTTTTATTTTTATTAATCTCTACGAATACAAAAAAAAAAATTCGCTAAAACATTATTACATCAGAACGTCATGAATTTTAGATCAGAAATTGTATTTTTTTGTAGAGAAAAAGTAAAATTTTAACAGTTTTTTAAAACGTATTTGCAATCACTCTGTAGAAAGTGTCACAGCCCTGAAATAATTATTAGATACCAGGTAAATTTAAATAAAAGTTTTTATTCGCTTTATTTTTTCAACGTCTGGGAAAAGTTATTATACTTCATTTTATTTTATTATGACTTGCAGCTGATAACGTTTTACGGCGTCTTAAATTAATTCTTTTTACGACTCCTGACAACCTCTGAAATATTTTATGTCAATCAAGAAAACTTACTTTCTGTCTAGTTTAAATAACCATAAAGTTTATTTAATAATTATTATTTAAGAATAAATCTTTCTTTTTAATGTTGGCTTCTAGTTCTTCCACTGTGATAAATAATAAATCACAGGCTTTGGTGAGACCTTTTCAAGCCAAACTTTATGGTATGTCATAAAATGTTTTTTCAAAAATAATACAACTTAAAAATATTTATTTAAAAAAAATATATTAGCAATAAATTGTGAAATAAAATATCTCTAAATACTTAATAACCTACTGCTTTTCTTAAAGAATTGCTGGATTGCTAAATAGTCGCATTCTGTTTGTTTCAAATAATTATTATAAAAATATGTTTTAAAGCCTAACCCATATGTTTAAGATTTAACGCCACAATAGCTTTAGATACATATAAGTTACCAACTATAACGAACCAATGCAAAGGCTCATGATATGAGCTTCATCTTACACAGAAAGGGTGTAATTTATAAAAAAACATATGCCTAAGTCAAGTGCCATTTAATCAATGCATTTACCTACATCCTCCGATTAACGCGGTTTCACTTAAAAGAAATCTAGAATTATGTTATTTGGAAACAATGTCCTAAAAATTTATCCAAATATGGAACATGTTCTCAAAATACAAGAGGCCTGCGAAATATTTACGCACAATATGAAGAAACAATGAAAAAAATATATTTATGGATATTTCCGGTTTAACTAACCAGTTCTTTAATTGGTGATGAAAGAGGCTTCAAACTTGTAATAAAAAAAATGTTGGAATGTTAGAAGACAGCAGCGAAAATAAAGTGAATAAATTTTATTTATAATGTCTTAAAATATATATTAATAAATTTCCATGACAAATTATATTACCACAACGTTGAAAAAAAAAGTGATTATCGAAAAAAAGCTGTTTTGGAAAATTGAGGGTTACGTCCTTTTTCTTTTCCACAGTCGATATTATAAGTGTATTTTAAGTAACAATTGATTGCTGATTTAGGTTTTGCTTATAAATGCACAGGAGTGATAAAAAATATACTCCTTCTATAAAACACTGTGAATTGCTTTGAGATTAAGCGAGCCCCTTGTTAACGTATTGGCAGCCCACCGCTACTAAAGAACGTTTTAACTTGTATGTAATATACCAATTATTTCGCTGTATTATTATTTCGGAAACATTGTCTCTGTAATCGTATTGCACTTGTTTGCACATTCATTACGCTTGTTTTACTCACGAACTAACACAGCAATATAACCAGGCGTTATTACGTTACATTAAATGTACCCCATTGCATTTAATTTCTAGTATTTTACTAAAGCATCTAATTATATTATTGTTTAAGGAACAATGTCCTTGCATGGGGGATTTCATGTTTGCACATTTGGCTTACAATCACCACTTTATGTAGTCGTTATATTTAATAGCGCATCCTTGCATCGCCATTACAAACTCTTATTTGTTCAACAAAATGGCCGACTACACAAGATGTCGTCGAATTTGTTATACATCGTCGGCTCTGCCAGAAAAATACTTATTATTTAAATTTTAGAAAAATATAGTAAGTAAAACTATGAGAAACTAAATTGGCGGATACTAACGCACTTCCTTAGATATATATATATATATATATATATATATATATATATATATATATATATATATATATATATATATATATAATTCGCTCTTAATGTGAGGCATATGGCGTCCAAATGGTAATATCTCAACAGAAAATTCTTCTACGAGAACTGTTTGTTACTCAGTTTCTCAATCATATTTTTTTCGAAAATACTAGGGATAGAATAATTGGGCCAAGATAGAAAATTTAAGTCATCACAAACACCTATGCCTTTGAACAAAAATCGATTGAAAAAATGCTATTCGTACAGGGACTCGTGCGATCTGACACGGAAGCCGACGACGTTGACCGTCGTACCACGGATCCGACTAGTATATTGTTGGATATATTATATTACTTCTTTTGACATTGCACGATTAAATTAACTATAAATGAATTTCTAAATAACTTGCCAAGAAATTAGCAAAAATACTGCTCATGAACACTTCACTCCAGTTCACAAATCAATGACGATTAACGCTCATAATTTGACAAAGAAAATAAGCCCACTTATAAAAAATCTTAGCAACGAATCATGTTGTTTTTCTTTGTCAACATACGTTATTGCAGATTTTTTTTTGCGGTAATATGGACAAAATATCAATTTTCAATAGAATTATCTTATTTATTTGTAAGACTTGTAAGCATTAAAACTATATAAAATGCCGTTTTAACTTATTAAAATGAAATAAATTCCATTCCAAGTTCATGGAAATTCATCTTCAGTATAGTGGTCAACTTTCTACATGGTAGTTGAAAAAATCTGGGCTCTGTTTTCAATTTAACATCTGAGATCTGGATATAGCGTTTTTAATGCAGTCTAATGATTTGTGATTCAGCTTAGTTATATTCTGATGTTGACATGATCTCCCCAATTTACTGTTAAGTGTAATGTGTTTTTTTATATAATTCAAAAAGCTACAATTATTACCGAAATGTTTAAATACTTAACAGAATAAAAATATTTAACACCTTGCAACAGAGAGATAAAACGCAATGTTATCAATTTTAATTTTCCATCGAAATCATCCATGCCGTAGACGCATTCTATCATCTCACCTTCGAGATCACTCTCTAAAAGACGTCTTCCATATCATATCATTAGCCTTGTATTTATGACGCATTACCTACATTCTACACCAAAATAGTCGTATATTTTTATTACTGACTCCTCATGTCGGATATATGTATAAGCGACATACCTTCCCGGGGCGACAGTCGTTAACGATTAAGCCATCCATTCACAACCACCGGGTAATCGGTGGACTTTTTAAGAATGCCAAAATTATTTTTATGTATTCTAAATTATTTAATATCAGAATTAAAAAATAATATCAATTTCTTTTGTGGCTTGTGAATCTACTTGTAATACGTAAAATTTCAGAGCATCATTATACAACTATCAATAATTGATAAGCTTACATGAAATAACTTACGATTTTTAAAAAGTCTGTGTTATTTAGTCATCAAATATAATTAATGAGTAAACAGATGGTATTTAACTTATTTTGAGCTATTTTTACAGCTAAAAACATTTATTGTTCACAGAAAAACAAACAAACTTGAAGCAGGGCTAAAAAGTCATATACTTATTTGTGAAAAAATTCTTTCTAAGCTGCAAAGAAAATTTTTGCTCCTAAAATTGCATCCCATTATCAAAAAAAAACATCAATCACTTTATATGTGTAATAAATAGTTGTGCGATAAAAACATATTCAATAAATGAAGTCGAATGCAATCAGAAACGAGATAGATAGACCCGTACAAATTATATTATAAAAAAAAAGTTTCGACTTTGTTGACGCAAATTCAAATGGCTTATTTGTGTAAATAATAAGTTCAAACATAGCAATTAATTCTAGTTCCAGTAAAAAAAATGTAAAACATTTTTATTTGTGACTTTATTATAATGGAGTTCTATCAAGTAAATGCCAATTCAATCAATAACATCTTCACACCAAGTATCGGGAACTACCGCCATTCAACCAAAAAAAGGTATGCAGTTTAGGAGGCGAACCTAAATGTGTACTGGTTTGACAATAGATTAGTTTGATAACAGTGCCAAAAACTTACTATAACTGAAATTTCATAAAAATAGATTAGGGATCGCAATACTGGTATTAACGAAACCAGGATTCCGGTATTCATGTTTTGTTTTCAGTACCAAAATACCGATTAAATTCAAAAATACCGGTATTGAAAATTTACCCAAACCGAATTTTGAATGTAAATCATTACAAATTTTAATATTTTTTTTTGCGATGAAATGAAATATTTAAAATCTAGCAAGAATTGTATCAATTGAATTGATGAACTTTTTCAAATATTGTTTATGAATTAATATTAGTATAATATAAATTTAGATCCCAATACATTATTTTTTGCAAAACCGGTATTAAATATATATACTGAAATGCCGGTATTGATTTACTCGTCCGGTATTGTAATCCCTACCTTGGATGATACTTAGCTAATTGGATGGAAGAAAATGTTCTCCGCAAGGTTCCTTAGAGATGTTCAGGCCGTGACACTCAGACCGTGTTTTATGGCGGCAACTGTAAACCAAATAAACTTGAAATACGACACGAATAAATATTGTGTAACAATCGTAAAATGCTCCCATATATGTTTAGTGGGCCTAATACTTGCGGATAAAACAAGAAAAAAAACCAATCCGACAGCATAAAGAATCAAACATCAACAAATCCGACAACAATGCGATATCAATACGGCATACAAAATTATTCATATCCCACTCAATTTCACTTCGTATGCTGGAATTTGGAATGAATTTAATTTATGAATCCATCAACATTCCATTGAATTATTGAAGGTTTCATTAGATTTTATTAATGCCACAAACAATAACGGTAAGTCTTTTGCTAATGGTCACAGTCAGATAAGCTTCGTCTCGAAGGCGCCAAAACTACTTCTAAAAAAAGAAACTTGATTTACTTGTATTATAATACATATTATAATATACAGTAAAATCTTTGATGTTAAATATATTAGTGCATGATAGCAATACAATCAATTAGGATAAAAATACACGAGCAACATTAGTTGCCGGTGTCAGCAACAAACAAGCAGCCGACTACCTGGACTGTTTATGTTGTCTGTGCGCCCAATATGAGTTTTATATGAAAAAACGTAGATCGCAGAGATACGGGCTGTCGGCTGCGGCAGCTGAATGTTGCTCGTGTATTTCTCCCTTTATATGTTCCGAAACTTTGTTTTCATTGATTATTATATTTCATTTATTTAACCATCGATTAGTGAAAGCAATAATTTTTCATTTTTTTTTTTGCATGATAATAAAGTTAGTAAAGACATAAGGTACAACATTTTCCTTTCCATAATAATTATATCAAGCAAAACTAAAAATAAAGGTCCATTTGTTGTAGGGATATAAGAAACAGAAAAATAATTGCATTAAAATTTATTCGCAATAATTTATGTTATAAAGAAAAGTATACGAGGCACTTAGATATTTTATATATCATCGTAAAAAAATCACTTTGAAATTGAAGTAGATATATTTGATATAATATTAAAATTGTATAGAGTATAACGGATAAAATCACACTATCTCTAATAAAACGGGAAATAACAAGACCTATTAGCAAGCTACTATTTCTATCCTTGCTCTATTATTATAACCTTACTTTCTCCGGAAATGAGAGGGTGAGTGACTTAACAACATGCAGTTCCCGCAGAACGACTCATAAGAGTCGTATTTAATGTGATCCAGAATTAATAATAAAAATGTTTCCGCTCTAATACCAAAAAATTAGATAAACTAAAATTCGATTTTAAATCTTATCTATGTATTTTTTTTATCGGGGAAAGAAATTTTATTTAAAACAATCAGGAATATCATATATCTTCAAAATATGTTAATTTTAATGTGTTGCCTGTGATGGATCAATAAACTTTTAGGAGGTATAAACGTCAACGTAATGGAAAATTCACATAAAAATAGACCGCGATAAAATATTTTTACATACTTACTTTATGTCGTGAACTTTTATTGGCTAATTAAAACATCTTATAAATATATTTAAAACTGGGTTTGAAATATTTTTATCAGTGACGTTACATAATATCGTAAAAAATATATAATTTCTTATAAATTATGCCAAATTTGACTACACTTTTAAAGTGTCCAGTGTCAATGGTGGGAATGCATTATATTGACAAATTAAGCCACTACTTTGTACGTATTCCACATTTAAATAAAATCACCTTTAGTCAGCTTAGCGTGCAGTGACAATACTATAAACTCTTGATTACTCATTATTAAATATGTATATTTTTAAATGGGTCTGGGTCGTAAGATTTTTCTGACTCCGACTCTACAGCCATGGTAATCATAACCTGCGTTGTGTTGTTTATAACAACTCCACGATTTTTTTTATTTCCAACTATCTTGTATTAACAATTGGCAAATTTAATTTGCCCTGTATGGTTAAAAGGAATATATTTGCCCTTTTTTTGATTCAATACTTGTGATGTTTTTGTAAATTTGTAATAGTTGAAGTATTTTGGTTTACAACTTGATTTACGTATACAATAGATTCCGAGACCAAATCCACAAGTTAAGGTTTAACAAAAAGTCTATATGTAATAATGATTGCTAGGCTGTGTGGTAGTGCTCTGTATGTTTGTTACGAGTACCGGGGCTCTAATCCTCATCTGTAATTATCAATTTAAGGGGTATATCAGCTGGGGTAATAAATGAAAAATCTACCATAATAATATTTTTATATATAGTGTACGAACTATTTTACTAACCAATTTAATTATTATTTATATATAATATTTTGAATCACATCTGAAGAATTTTTTCCCGTGATTATTGTGTGTGCATGTTTAAAATATAAGCAAATAAATGATCACTTTATACTGTCCAGTAAATGGCGTTACACTGAGCAACATGGCCGATTCACTGACACGTATATTCAAGCAATAATTGTAGTCTTTCCGCAGTTCTGAGGTGAGATTTATGCATTCTATTAGCAGAGTGAGACCACCCATCGTCGATTCTATGGCGCTTATTATAATTTATACTTCAATCGTAACACAATGAGCTACGATTAAAACGGCCAAACAATGGATTACATAAAAAAATATCGCTTTTGAATACAGACGTTTATGTAGCTACAAGTGGTTTAAGAAGCCAATACCATGTCTATCAGACTTTCATTTCACACATTGAATGTAAATAACACACGTGTAAAAAAGTGGACAAAGAAAAATGCGGTGTTGGTTCCATTAATTTAAACAACTGAATTCCACTTAATAAACATAAACAGATTCTTGTTTTCATTTAAGTATGCATAATTATAACTCATAAGTTACATAAATGACAAAATTAATCAACCGAATATTTTAAATTTTAAACAAATTATTTTTTAAAAACACAAACATTTTTAGTGTTCAGCATTCTGACAGTTACAAAATTTATATTATTTTTATAGTCGTTATAAAACATTAAAGGCAGCTTATGTGTGTGACTTGTTTTATTTCCAAATTTTGAGATCAAATAATTTACATGATATTGATTGATTATCAAATATAAATAATATTCTAACTGAATTAATTTTACATAGGTATTTATAAAACCGGAATATGCAAAATCAATACAATGTTTACAATCAGCAAGCAAGTGGAAGAATTTGTTTCTTTGCATCGAAGATTTTCGCTCTAGCCATAGATATCTTAAATAATGCATAAATTTCATAAAATAGTTAATTCTTACGGGATCAATTCTTTAATCGGTTTGTATTCCAAACAAATTCATTATGAAATCGCAGTTTTATCTAATTTTCCTAGTCGCCTTCTTCTAGAGCGCTTTTTAACTTTCATTTAAATACTTTGAACTTTATTATAAAAATAAATAATAATGTTACCAATAACTGTAAAATTAAAATTAAATACTTCATGTCTTGGATGCAGGCTTTATATTATCATCTTACTTCACACACCTGTGAGCATATTTGGCCGGAAGAACTGATTCCTTAGGCTTCGTTGCAATTAGCTTCGTGATTGGTTTGATGTATTATTCTGGTGATGCTTGATAAAGCACAACCTTTTTTATTTCGTACATAAAATATATTGATTTATCTGAAAGCACACAAAGTTTTAAATAACTTTGTATAGTTGCCACATTTGATTAAATTGTGAAAACTACTACGTGCTTATTTTTTTTTATTGTTTTATATACGTAATATAATGATATCACAAATAAATTGGATACAATCAAAAATTGTCTCTACTCACATAAAAAATACTTGCTATAAATCTTTCAGCTTTTAATTCCTTATTTAAACAACTGTTCTATAAAAAATGGATAAAAATATAGTTTTGTCGTAGAATTCTTATAATAATAAGTATATCGAGCGAGTGATTCCAAAAATATTATTTTGTAAACATTTTGAAAATAAACAGAAATACAAAAATAATATATATTTTATAACTTTATTAATGGATGAAATATTGTTCAAGCCCCACGTAAGAACATTATCTTAAAATTTTAAATGCGAACTGAAAATAAAGCAATTCTTTTCATCCTACTTACGCTGATGATAATAATATCTTGTCTTAGACTTAGCGTCATTTAAATACCAAAATATTACTATTTATTTAACCAGTGAGCGATAAATAAGACATGCTTAAAAAAAATCTGAAGTTTACTGTCACTCATGTAACCTGAGCTTTACGAACAATATGGAATGATTAAAACAATATTATTTACTATGTAGTATTTTCGTTTTAAAGTCAGCTGAAATAATTTCTCAAGATCAGGCACTCCCATACTAAATATTTATATCACGGCGAAGCCGCACTTTGACTTAGTTGTGTTTGCTCGCTTTCCGTACTAAAATATTAGATTATAAGAGGCTGTCCGACTTAATCTCCACCCACTTGTGTCGAATTTATTATGGCTGTACGCATTAGCTCTGTACGACCGAGATCACACACGATCTGCTGAACTGTGTAAATGTTTAGCAGTGGCGTAATAGTGCTTTGAATAAATAAATATCCAATTACTGATATTCTCGCTATGAAACTCAGTAACCTCGTATTAACTAATCGCTAAAAAAGTTTTGACATCAGAAAACTAAGTCATGGAAAATGACTCGCTTAGACCGTTTGAATCGATTTGTTTCTCGCGTTTATTTATTTGACATGTTACAACTAAATTAATCGCAGTTCAACTTATATTAAACCTATTGTCATTCAAAAAAAAAAAATGTATCTTATTTTTTCTCCTTCGCCTTTTTGAAGGCTCGTATTTTTCCGGTCAGAATTTATATTACATTGGTCAGAATTTATATTGAATGGTCATAACTCATAATATATCGGTCAGAATAAATATGTCTTATTTTAAATGAAATTTAAAAAAAAACCTAACCTTACCTAATGTAACAAAAATTGTTATAAAATAGTCTGACCGTTCATATTTTATTTCTGACCAAAAGTTGATTTAAATTCTGACCGTTTAATTTTCTCCCTTGTTTAGAATACAACAAATGTTGATTGTTTAAAGAATTGTAATTTGTACACCAATAAATGTCGGATTATCAATAGAGCGGGTAGTCTAATAAAAATGAAAGCATTTTTTTTAATAAGAAATGTTGCCTAAAAATTAAGCCTCAACATTATCAAACATTTAGTGAAAAAGGACAATGGTTTTCGTATTGTTTATTTGCTATAAACATCCTTTCAAACCAGTTTTCTCAACTCAAAATTGGTTTCTTTATTGATCAAGGTAGAAACATTTTTTAATAGGGGGATGCTTCTGGCATCTAATTAAATTGTTCAACTAATACCTTTTTAAAAAAACGGTTTTTGAGATAAAGCTGTTAGTTTTCATATTCAGTGAAGATTTCAATTAGATTATTTACCAGACACTCTACAGAATTAACGGCACAGTTTTAGTAGGAAAATCAAACACTTGCGGTTCAATTCAAACTGGATTCTACGTCAGTCATGTTTTATTACTCTTTCTGCCATCGACGAAAGCAAATAATCGTGTTAAAGCAAATACATCGCAGTTCAATTCTCCGTGCATCATTTGTTCGTTCAATCTGCCTGCTATTGACAAACGGTGTTGCATTTCAACCTATTTCAAATCAAATATTTTATCGGCCAAACATACCAATACGCCACTGAACTTAAATCGTAAAACCGGTCAAAAATGAATGTTGAAAGTAAAAAATTTACGATCGATCACAATATTTGTTTTTTTGAACGTAGAAATCTTATCGTATATAGAAAATCGGACGACATGCTAAATAAAAAAATAAGACATAAAATATAACCTTAAGTATTGAAATGAATTTATTAAAATTAGATAGCTAAGCTGATTTATTCTAAAAAATGTTTGTACTACTATTTGTATCAAGTTATTTTACTAATCTCGCTGATGCTTTAAAGTTACCGGGCAATATCAATAATTGTAAAGGTAATATTTTTTTTAAATGGATCATTTTATTTTAAAATTAAAATATTTCAGTGTTTCATTATAAAAACCTTTTAGCAATCAATTGGCATATTTATCTTAAAATCGACTTTTTTCACTATATCTAACTGTTGCTTTATGGTAGCTTTTGAGACTTGCGCATGTTTAAAAATTAGTCCCGTGTAGTTCTGCTCGGGGCATGCATGTAAAGGGTAGACGTATTTTTTCTCTCGATAGATATGCACAACGGGTGGTGGTGTCAAACTAACTGTGTTCATCTATTACAAAATTTATTTATATTTCTATTAATATTTCCTTTATAATCTACACAATCGTTTCTCGTTATGCAGCAAAAACAACGTGAATATATACGATATTTAAAGGATCTCCATTAAAACTCTTCTTCTTCAGAATAAACAGATCGTTACCAATATGGCGATAAACAACTTACGATTTAGCATATACACAGCATACTTACCGCTACAGCATTACTGATTCCAGACCACACTTGAACCATTCATTTTCATTAAGAGTCAGTCGCCACGACCACTTGTCCAAATCAATGAATCCATCTTATTATCGGAATGTGCGCGAAATAACAATTTATTTGAATCAGTCAATAAGGGTTTGAATAAACCTCTGATGCAGATCTGAAAACAGTGAATAATAATACTGTAACAAAGATCAACAGAGTCGTACTTAAAACCAGACGACTCCTTTGCTTAAAAATCAATTTAAAAAATATCTAAGCCAATAAAATCGAATAAATTACATAGCAACTAGAACATACGATTCCGGACCAAGCCCATGATTGAACGTTCACCATAAAATCGTGGAGAAATTCGGGATTCGGGGTTGAAAGATTGTAGCTGGCCGATTTTCAAATCCTGTGAATTTACCGAATTCCTAAAATAAAAAAAATGTGAGAACTTTACTATTTTAGGCGTTTCGAGGATTTCTCAAATTATAAGTGACTAGCCAATTTCAAAAACCCATGAATATGTGGATTTACAAAGATTACGAAAATTTGGGAGCCTTTTTTTTATTTTATTAGGATTTAATTTTTTTTCCCTTTTTGCCTGTTTTCAAAAGCTTTTCGAAAATTTTGTACTTTTTATTTTCTATCCCGAAAACCCGGAATTAGTACTCAGGTATACCGGGATTGGAGGCTCAAATAGAAAAACGACAAAAGGTAGTACACATTAAGAGTTCCCTGCTCTATTTTTATCATAAAATTGTTGATCATCATTGAAGATGAACGTTAAAATATTCTACAAAACTAAATACGAAAAAAAATGTTTTTGCTGAAAAAACGTATTCCTTTCAATTGGTATAATATTTTCTGACATTTTTAAGAATATAATTAAAAATGACTGAAATGGAGACAGCAATTGTTTCGATCGATCGTTTATTGAAGACCATTTAAATTCGATGAATCGATTGGTTTATATAACCAAATACTATTCATCTGAGACCGAACACAAAGAGATATACTCCTATTGTATTGAGATACGTACAAAAAGTAAGCTTTTTCCGTTTAAAGCTTAAAAATTAAAAATAACTTTTCATTTAATGTTTTTTTTTAAATAAAAATACAGATTCTCTCCTACCCATCCGATCATTAAAACGGGGCGTATCGATAGCGATTGGCTAACCACTAATTTGACTCTAACTTTACATTTCTTTCTCTTCTTCCATCAAAAATGGTTGAGTAGCTCCGAAAAAAAACAGATCTAATAGAAAAAATCTCCATTGCGAATCCAAATTCTCAGCATTAAAAGCAAACATTGTCACAAAAAGGTTTTTTTAAAAATTTGAAATCCTCGATTTATTGTTATAAATGGTGAAATTTTAAATAAAAAATTTCAACAATGACAATTTTCTGATAACTTTATACGTGGTAAATAATACCCCTGACATATTAACAATATTCAATACTGTGAAACGTATTGGGAAATTTAAAAGAGGCTTATTACAGTACCAATTTTGACTGCTAATTGATTTTCTATTTTAATATGTTGAAGGTAGTTTTTTTAGTAATCTTTACTTTCATTAAATTGTTCAAAGTGTTTGATTTATCAGTACTTATGCAGTTCTTTAAATTTAATAAATTGCTACTAACTGCTTTTATCATCATATAGTTAGTTCCCTTGGTGTTAGTTTGATTTTCTGAAAGAAGAAATAAATATCATGTTAATTTAAAGCATTGATAACTATCAATAAAATAGGTATATATGTAGATTAGACTGAAAAATCTTTTATGTATAAGTAATCCATTGAGTCTAAAGTAATTTAGCGTTAGAAAAATATTATCTGACTCAACTTTGTTTTTATTAAACATAGCCTGTTTTGTACAAAATATATATTTAAAATAAGCAGAAGCAATGCTTGCTTTCAGAATATCAGTATTTACTTTAAGAAAATATATTTTAAAAATATATTATAATTATTAATTAAATTACTTCAAGTTTCAAATACGACAAGGCGTATTCTTGCGTCTTTATCTCACGTTTTGAATAAACTTGATACAATGAGAGTGTTTGGGATTTAAATGAGAATGATTATAGCTTCCTTAACTCGTTGGAAACGTTCAATTACCATATCAATTCTTGGAAAGCAATATAATATATTATAATTTATAATATCTGTCTAGCATACATATTATAATCGAAATTAAAGTAAGATTAAAGTAAATTGTTTTATGAATGATAATTCATATTTATGTACCCGACCAAGATGAATTATAATGGTACGGCATTGTTAGCTTGCAAAACTAATATTTTTTTACATTTAATTCATATAAATATTTAAAAGTACATCAGAACTATGTAAAAATAAATTTATATTACATTTACTTTCAATAGTAAATCTTCATGTATATAGAAAATCAGTCAGACAGCGTTTCTAGTTATATTTAATAAATGATAACAATTGACATGTTTGTTGTTAAGTTGTTAGTTGACGTTTTAATTGTAATGATCAAAATGTACGTTTTTTTTTTATCCAAATACTTTGGAAATATTGCTCTCTCTGTTTAATAACTTGCCATCTCTTTAAAAATATAGCGTCAGACGAAAGACTTGCAGCATTTTCTATTCAGCATTTGTTCTAGTTCAACTTGATGAAAATAATAAAGAAAATTTAATAATTAATAACTACTATTTTTTTCTAATGAATATGACAATGCAAAAATATGTCATGTAAATATAACGTCATATTAAATCAATTTCAATTTAAAAATTACGAATAATACAACATACCATTAAAAGATGGCATCCTAAAAAATATTTTAGTCTGAATTTTTGATTTAATGATATACAGGTAATTAAATCTAATATAACGTCAAGTATATTTGCAATAAACTTACCACATCTGTTTCTGTTTCTGCTTTCACGTATATCTCAGTTTATAACGGCAAAACATGTAAGATGTGAATATTTACTTTAAATTTTTTCGATAAAAAGAAAAAAATAATGTGTCAAAAACGATGCTCTTTTGTTATTAGCAGACTCTTGTTACAATTCGAAATTCAAAGTTCGAAAGAAATCGTGAGATAAAAATTAGCTGAAACAAAAGCATTCTCATTGAATTTTAACACGTCATTTAATAATGGATGTTGTATTTTTATGTTTTGTATAGTGAAGTACTAAATACAGTTAGATCCATTTGCACTCGCATTTTGGTAAATATATTTATCAAACAATACCAGTTTTTCGTGTTTGTGAAGAAGTTTAATAACTGGGACAAATCACCACTCAAACAATTGACTTGGTAAAAATCTATTACTCTCTAAATGTAATCAGTAGCAATTTGCATGTTTTATAGTTGTGCTATTTTTATATATCAATAGAATTTTGATTCATTATAATATTGTAATCGGCGTGGATATATTAATTTTATTTTCTAAACATTTTATTCAAATCTCTACAATGCAGAATAATCATAATTTTTCATAAAAGAAGAAAGCTTTGAATTCATTATTACAATAATAGTGTGGTACTTAGTCTCAAGTTTTCTAAAAAAAATATTTTTTAAGGTTTCATTATTAATTGAATCATTCAATTATTAGACATATTTTGTGAGTGGGCTTTTAAAAAAAAGTAGTATGTATGGAGAGGAGTCTTACTTTTGATCATTATTTTGTAATAAAGTTGTTTATAATGAAACTTCAACAAACGCCTACAATTCATAGTTTAACAGAACGATATGGTATGAGGGCGGCTGGAAAAGATTTAATTGAAATACATAAAATGCCACATGCTTTTTATATTTAAAACTCCCAACTGAGGGGGAAAGTAGAGCTAGCTTTTATGACTAATAAAAATCTTTTTACTAGAATTGGTTATTTCTATAATTATAAAACTTGAATTTAATTTATTATCAATTATTTAAATATTTCTGATATTTTTTGTAAACGAAATTTAAACGCACGATATATATTTATTTTTTACGTCTTAAAGATCGTACATACAAAAAAGGCTTCCATAATTAAATTAAAAACACATCACCGTTGTATTTCGTATTTTTCAGTGGGAGAATTTTAAATGTTTTATATCACTTTTAGTCTTCTTGAAAAATAAGCTTTTACGAACATGTATAATACATACTTACACTGCTAGCATGTTTCAATGATCAATATGCGTGGGCATCGAAAAAAGCTCATCCGAGCTTCCTAAATTATTTAAGTGTCTGCCTTCTGTACAAAGTACCCTATTACATGGTATTCTTTATCTGTAATCGTAATTATATGAGAAAAGAATATGATAATAAATTTTACTGTATTGCAAGCAACATCTGAAATAAAACTGATTGAACGATTATAAAAATATGGCTAATAAAGAATGTGTATGATTAATTGATGATTTATTTATAATGCCATAAAATATATAAAATCATTAAAATTCTTGCTAATCATTAGAATCAATTAATTTATTATCGGAGTCGTTAAATACTATAAAAACAATTCACCTACTAATTCTGTTATCTTTTAATTATACTGCAATAAAAAGAGATTGTCTATCGATAAACTTTCAATCGATATTTGATGTCTTGAAACCGATGTCGAACTATATTAGCTAACTATTTACCTTGTTAGTTTTACTTAGTTTAATGTTTTTGATTTTATGATAGTACACTTAATATTAATAGACTGTTTCGATATACTTACATTAATGTTATTTTTCAATTCATATATGTAGCCGCTCAACTAACTTACTGGATATCTTGATTTAAGATTTTTTTATTATGAGAAAAATTAATTTAGATAAGCGTTATACTACCTCTATAATTTTTTTAAAGTTTAGGTTGTTAGTTTTTCGTTTATATGGTATATAATAATTGATAGTTAACTTATTTATACAACATACATACTGTATAATGGTTAGTACACACGAAGATTATAGAGTAGACGTTTACTGAAAATAGTTACTACATATGTTGAGATAGTGTGCCTCTTGTAATGATAACTATAGTTAGTTAACAGTAGTGTTCTACATACAGTATTTTTGTCGTATTATACATAATTTAATCAGGTGTTAATACTACGATAAGGTGGTTTACCTCAAGGTTTTATCACACTGATTTTGTCTGAGGCATAGTAAGTATAGTTTTAGTTTTTGGTTTGATTTTGTGAAGAATTCAGAGATAAGAGAGCGTGCAAGACAGCGTCATGTCACGTCAGTGGTTATGGAGAGACGTTGGAACTGACTGGATCACGTGCTTCGGATGCCTCCGGAAAGCATCAATCCTGCCTGTCTCTTGGATGGGATACCGGTGGGATTCCGGCGCCCCAGACGTCCGTCAGGTACTATCCATAGAATATACTCTGCGGAACTGGGGAATGCTGGCATGTCATGGGAGGAAGCAAAGCAATTGGCGGGAGACAGGAAAACATGGAGGTGCCGCTCGTATGCTCCACATAGGGAGCGAACATGTCCAAAGAAGAATAGTTTAGTATACTTCGAACTTCCAAAGGAAAATATACCTTACCCTATTTTTTAGTCTAATAAATGTCATTCTTGACAGTGTAAAAGTTTATGGTCTTGATTTTTATTGGAAAAATTCTGCTAGTGATAATGTCACTGGAAGCTTTAATATTGTTTAATGAAATTCTTTCGGTTGCCGAAACATATTCTGTTTCAACGCTAGGGATATTTTTTATATATGAGGAAGGTCTTATTTTTTTTATTTAAATACAATATTATACATTAAAGCCATCAAGAACTCTCGTGTCAATGCCCATCTCAATTGTAAAATATATAAACCTTAATTTGATATTGACCCAACAATTATATAGAATACTATATTGACAGCTAGGGTCTCCAATCTCGGGGTTGTGACAGTACTAATCCCGGGGTTTCGGGATTGAGAACAATTGAGAATGTTGCGCGAGGACTATAAAAAGGTATTATTTTTTTTTATTTTTGAATTGGAAATCTTGGAATAGCTAAAAATTCCGGGATCACAAAAAGGGTTCGGGAATAAATGCCCTACCCGCAACCATCTCGTTTTTCGGACAAAGCATTTACCATTTACCATCAAGATCCGAGAGACCAATCAAAAAAATATATCAATGGAGTATAGTCGAAACTTTCTAAGTAACCTTCTGTACTTATTCGTATTTTTATTGTTTTGCACCTTTGTACATTGCAAAATTTAAAAACCTTGATTTTTTGGTACTTTGAAAATTTGTATTTAAATTAATATTATATAAGACATTTAAATTAAAAAAGAATTCAAAATTTTCCATCTTTTAGGTAAACGTTTATTTTACTTATATCCTGTTGTATGAACGCAATTATCAATCTAATCTTTAGCAGATTAAGGAAACCGTGTAATAAAGACTGGAGAAATTCCATCGTATTTATCTCCCTATTAGAGGTAAACATGACGCGTCGCGTGTTGAGCTGCAAGGTAATCTTTTAAAAATCTATCGCACTTAGATTGGTCGTTATAAAGTCATGATATATTGCTTCGAGCTTCGTCATCGACACTCGATAAACGTTAAATCGTAAATAAATTTGAATTTAATTAATGTTATCAAATGAAACAGCGTGACGGAACATTATTTTCGTTTTGATTAGGATCAAAATGTGGTCTGCATAAATTTATATTTTATTTTATTATGTCAACTTGAACTATAACAATCTCAAGCAGATGCTATTAAAATAAAACGGACATAAATTTACAGCTACCTTTTTTAAAACCACACATTAATTAATATATTATTATTTCTTACAGTAAAGACGTCGATTTTAAGAGATTTTTAAAGGTAAAAGAATAACTTAAAAGCCGTGATAATGATATATAATAATAAATGTTTTAAACTGTGTATTTACACTAATATTGTTTTTGAAATCAAATTTGGCGTTCTGGGTGAGAAAAACTATTTTATTTACAACAAATTTTGACTACTGTTTACAGAAACCACTGGCTCCCTATTTCTCAGATAGTGTTACAAGGAATAGTTAAACTAACTGAAGAATTTTCAAAGTCAGTTTAATACTAATGTTAACTTTAGCTCTTCCTGGTGTTATTCAAATGTTCTTGTAATAGGTCTGAAACAATATATTGTCATAATTTTCTTAACGGACTAACTTCTAAAAAAGCTTTTCTTGGCTTTTGGAATCATATGAGTAATTAAAGATTTTGGCTGTGTCTAAGCGATTAGTATTTTCTCTAGTCTCTAGAAAAGTACAATACAGGCGAACCTCCACTTTCACACACAATTGGTTGCTGAAAATCTGTGCAAATTTTGAATGTTCAAAAGTAGAGAGATGTAAAAAAACACCAAAAATTGTCCTTTAAAATTTACTTATGTATTTGATAAAAAAATGTATTTTTGTAATAATCTTGTCAAGAGTTAGTTGTATTTTACTATTTTTTATTGTCTGTAACACGCAGTGTATGATATTCTAGATATGCGTTCTCCATTGGGATCAAATTCTTCCATAATATTCAAAAATGTAACGAGATGAATAAAAGCTTCGTTCATATTTTTTATTGTTAAAGTCTTGATGATTTTTCCTGATTCTTCTTTCTCACTTTCATTTGTGCGAAAGTAGAATGTGCGAAAGTAGAGGTCCGTCCGTATTTATAAAGTGACTGATACATGGATATGATGTTTACTTCAACCACTCTTTGTCATCGTTTATTATTTTAAACATTTTTTTTTCTAAATAGTTTCCTAATGCATGCATTTGCTCTCTCACGCGAGATAGATTTTTAAAGCGTCAGGCATAGAGTCACTCTACCAAATAACATGCTTCTGCAATTTTTCCATGCCAGCCGTCTGGGCATAAAATGATAGGTATTCGTCGGGCCAACAAATGCACTTTTCCATCGGAGCATGAGATAAGAACGTGCAAGTATCCCCAGCTTCGATTTAATCGGTATTTGGTTTCGCCATTCCTTTTTGCAATATCGGATGATACGAGGAGATATTTGCGCGCGCACGGAAACTTACTTTGAATATTAAGTGACTTAATGGCCCCTATAAGTGAGCATTGAACACTTGCCTATACAGTAAGGGCATGCATGGGCACCGTAAGCTTTTTAATAAAGTACATTATTATTAATATCCTCACATAAAATTTCGTATGCACATAAATAAGAACGTCTCGTTTGTTCAGATACCCAGTGGAGTTACTGTAAAATTTAGGATAATACCGTAGACACATTATAAAATAATAGTAAATTTTAATTTTAGACCACATTCGTTGGAGACATGTAGCATTCTGAAATTAGGAAGTCAATTTCTTTATAATTCTTTATACATGGGTGTTGTGAATATGCAATCTTTCTGAACATCTCAAATTATTTTCATTCTGTGTAATTTGGGCTGGGTGGCGAATTTCTTTAATAATAAATTGAAAGTAACTGCTTCATGGTTTACCACTTCTCATACGGTGCTAAAAATACTTCCGATATGATGTTGGTCCTTAAAGAACTGTATGGGAAGTTTTCAGCTTAAAAAAAAATGGTGAAAATTTTCAGAGAAAATAAAGCATTAGGGTCCGTTCGATTTATGGAGAAGACATGAACAGTGTGAGTACCAGCTTGAAACAAGGAGTACCTACTACTCTGAAGAAGACTTTATCTTGTCGTGGTATGTTAAAGGTACAGTAAAAAGCGATTGATATAATTACCAACATTATTTGAAATTGGTATTTTATTATATTATACTATCTATATTATTAAAATCATGAACTAGTACTTTTGCAACGCCGCTGTATTTTCGTATCAGAAAACTAAAATGTTACCAACATGGCAAAGGTACGTGTACAAATTGAAACTATAGCATTTTTTAAAATCTAAATTTAAAGAAAAGTTTCTTTTATTTTTTGACGTACCAAACAGGCAAGACCTAAAGATAGTTAGCCTTTAATAACGAGCTATTTCGTATAGCGTCATTTAGAGACTCCCGCATAATGTGAAATGAATTATTCAATTAGGTTTTCTTAATTTTTAATGAATACTCGCTAATTTGTGCATATGATGTTAAAAGTGACTATAATTCAATTTAATCATACTTATTGTTAACACTAATAAAGCCATGTCTACTCTTGCACTTCTAATGGAGCATGTTTGTCGAAAACAGATTGCTATTCACTCAGCCACTCTTTTCAAGATACATATTATAAAAATGAAGTATGTTCAGTGGCTTTGTTAAAAGTTTAGAGTCCTCGTGAAAACGCCATTCGCCCCCCCCCCCTCCATAAAAAAATGTGAATACTCCTTTTGTACGGCATAGTGAGTATCTTACGGATGGGATGGATTAAAAATTATTGAAATTCAGAAAAACGACAAAGAAAAAAAATCATTAAATTGTGCGTTTAGGGATTTGATCCTGTTGCCACCGCAACTGTTATAGATCGAAAATTCAAGAGTATTCATTGACCACTTCTTTGAAGACCAACAACGTTACAATTACATTTATTAAATAAATTAAAAATGATTTTTACATATATGCAATGTTTCAAAATTTATAAACATATTAGTAATGTGCCAAAAATTTTCAATCCCAAAATCCTTGGATTACAGAAAGGGTCCGAGATTGGATGCTCTAATAACAATAAATGTGCAAGGACATTGAATTGGAAGATAACAAAAACGGTTTCGAAGTAATTGCAATAAAGGTGTTATTTTATTTCATAATGGTCAATTATCATTACTTATTATTAGTGAAAAGGATTTGAACACTCAATTAATGATAGCATAAGGCTAGACGGTTAGCAGAAGGTAATGCAAGGATAATTAAATACACTAAAGTCCTTATAAGGAAAGGAATATAATGTAATCAACTGTAAAATTAACGCATTTTCGAAGTCTGGGAACGATAATTATATCATTGGAATTGAAATAACGCAGCACGGGTTGCCTACCGCTCTAAATCAGTGACCCTCTTTCATACATTCCAATTCAAGTGCGAATACACTTCTCAAAAGGATTTTTTGCAGATAACCTAAAACAAAATTTACATCAGACCTATCATTTATTTTAACTTGAATCAATTTTCAGTTATTTTAAATACGAATTCTGTTTATTTGTAATGTTTTTAAATGAGTTATCATTGATACTTTTCAAGAAATTTAGTAGAAAGCTACCAAAAAAAAAAACTAAAGAAGTAATGCCCAACCATTGGCAATAAGAATCAAAAAGACTATTTTTTGTGCTCACAATGAAACTATTAAATCGATGTAGCATAAAATCCTCGCTGACTGTTAAGCAGAAAATACTTCGTATTCCACCGGTTAAAAACCCTGGCTTATTTTTGAAATGTAAAACAGTTACCAATTTTCAGACAATTATTGTATTTGATAAAAATATACTACAATAATAATAAATCCTTTGCTTCATCACATGTGTATACTTAATGTTTTTAATTACTGAAACAAAATTTTGGGAAAAATTAAAGATTATATTAATATCGTTTCTATGGTTTTATCATATTCTATAATTTCCACTGTAATTGATCAGTTTTTTAACGAATACAAACAATGATTTTATAGGTATGGCATAATACGTTATATTTTTTTAATATTTTCATATAGCTCTCTTAATCTTATTCATATAACAACTATGTATATCTAAAACTATAGCCCAACCATATAAGATGTAAAAAATTGGTGTGTTTTATTATATTCATGGCTATTTAAAACTGGCTAGTGATTATTTTGTTTTAAACTGCACAAGAGCTAAAAAATAGGTCTTACATTTTTTTCATTTTGAAAATCAGCGAGCAATTTTTTTTTTAATTTGCCAGCGACCTATAATCTCTCAATCCCGAATGTCTTCTCGATTTTATGTTGAATTTTTGATACCGGGATACCGGGATTGGAACAATTGTGAATTCCGAAATCCCGGATGGTCAAAGGGTCAGGGCTTGGATGCCTTAGCGCTGATCATGCTCAAAAAAATCTCTTCGTATCCCGAGAAAAAACCTGACAATAGCTGAATATAATGATGATGATGCGATTTATCACTGAGTCTTGTACTGGAATTCTATTTTTGTAAAGCAACAAAAAGCCGCTTTCCCGCGGTGTCTGGACCAATTTTTCAACAATTTTCTATGCAGTAAGTAATTGGTGTTGTGTATTTTTTTTCTTGCTTGCTGAATTCCTCGACATACAGAAGTATACCTGGGTAAAGTAATAACAGAGGGGAAACAAAGAGACATCAGTGGAGCGGACATCTGACGGCGTTATAACATAATTGCCCCCACTTTGAGAGGGACACCGGCAATTCTTACCACATTCTGCGAACGTATTCTTTCTGCAGATAACCATCGAGTGTACAACGAGGGGTAAAAATATACGCGACAAAAGATGCGGGACATGAGTGATTCATTAAGATTTTTGATTTTCTTGCATTGACCAACAACTTTTCCAAATACAATAGATAAGTATAACATTTGTCACATAGTAGTGTTACTAAAAATAACTTTTAATTTAAGATACGTTCGCGAAAATATGTTAGTGGATCAGTGTAACATTGTTTCATTCTGCAAACACTATTTTTTCTTGATAAACGCGTAGTTTTGTTTTTATACTTTTACACTATATGTACTTACCACAATTTCAACAGAAACAGTATTACAACACTTTGTTATCTCAAAAGTTCAAATACTGTAATTATATGTATTATATATATTTTTTCATTTTTTTTTTAATATTTGATATTACTGTTTACGCCAATGCGTCAAATATTTTGAAGTTGAAAGATCATACGAGATATATATACTCTATGAGAATTTTTGTAAGTCACAAACACCCATATCATAGAAAATTGAAAAAATCCAATTTCACATTGACCTTACCGGGAATCGAACCCAGACCCTCCTGATCGGTAGAGCAAGCTCAAACCAACTAGATCTCAGCGTACGAATTATACCAATGCTATTCTAAATGAAGCACATATCTCTTCTTTGGCAGTATGAAATAATGAACACATGATTGTGTTGGGCGGTCTGTATACTCAAAACGTGATTGTGTTGAATATTTCAGACCGTTAAAAAAAAGTTCTATGCACGCGGGATTAGCAATGTTGGTGTTATGAAGCTTTCACATTGACTTTTTGTCACTCACTTTCAAATCACTACCTCTCATCCTTTCCGAATTATGAGAAATGTTTTAATCTGCGCGATTTAAGTCACTATTTTCGTTTTATTATTACATGTAACTTTTAATTGATTATCATTAAATAAAATTATGTTGAACTGAAAGATTATAGGTAAGAATACCAATGTGAGTTATAGTTTAACTTACAAAAACATTATTCCGTGTAATAATCATTATGATTAGGTACATACATTTATTAAGATTTTGATTGACGTTTTTCTTTTTATTGATTAATAACGTATTTCTTTAAACATAATATATTGTAATCATGGTTGAAATAACAGTTAAAGATATCTTGCCCAACAATTAATCATATTCATATAACCGTTACATGACTTTTTACATAAGATGCATATTTTTTTAGGATTATGATATGAGGGGGGCATTTTCAATGTGAACTTATTCCACTTAAACAATGGTAGATGCTAAAAAAGTGTTTACGATCTTATTGATGAATTATTGTTACTTAAAATCTGTTGCAAACTAAACTTGAAGATGATAAGCTATTTTGAACTTAATTGATATAATTGATAACAATACGCCATTTTAAATGGACTTTTCCCATTAGACGTTTCGGAATAAAAAAAAAAGATATTATTAAACGTCTAAAACCGATTTTGTAATAAATTAGATAAAAATTTGGCAACTATAACTCATTTTCGTCAAGTACATATACAGCAGAATAAGTTCATTTTGGAATTACCCCCTCAGATGAGGTAAATTTAAAAAAAACTATTTCCATAAACTAACAAAATGTTATCTAAACTTCCATATTATGGTTATTGTAGGGTTGTTGGTGAAAACCGGATCACGGCTTTGTACTTGAAATAAGTGATGGCCGGCGCGACCGAAAGCAAAGATGCAGATTGGTGATTTGATTGCAAGGCAGTAGTCCTTCTCACTATCGTCGTTATCCCAAAGATATTATTGTTTTTCATACCCGGGGCCTTTGTGTAACAATATGTTATGGAAATATTCAACGTCCCATCTTTGCTCACATCCTAAATATGATTGGTAAGTGCCGATCTATTCGTATACGAGTATAGAATTAGTGAATTAAAACTAGATACCGCTATGAAATAAAACGACGTATCAACGATTACAGTCATATTATAATATACATATATGTTCTAATCTGATAAGAAAATAATAGTAAGCTTTGCCCATTTGACACGCGAGGTCTGCCAATCACTTTAAAATCCATATAATAATGTAATATGCATTTTACTGCGTCATATAATTCATTTCTGTTAAATACTCAATTTCATAATTTATAATCAAAATACTAATATGTTGATTGGAAATATTATAGCACATACTTATATCAATGGGGGGGTGTATTTTCTTTTCAAATGCTCTTAATAATGTGGATCATAACAAAATGATACATACCAGCAAGAATTATTTAATAGGATTTTTATGAAGGAGTAGGGATGAAAACATAATAAATGTACAAAAAAATAAATGTTGGAAAGTTGTTATTGTGTGATTCGAATCCTCAACCCGATATCCGAGTGGGACGAATTCCATAAAGATTTATTATTTGGCTACAAAACTGACTAGATCTTCTTACTTCGGCCATTAACATTATTAAGATGCGAGACAATGGTTTTTATTGATATCGACTTGAAAGGGTGAGTTACCGTCAAAGTTATTTTGTTTCTTTCTTCTCTGATGTTATTGTCTACTTGCATTCCTTACAATTTTTAAAATCCAACAGAACGGCTTAATCATTATAGAGGTGAGCAATCCACAGTGAAACCAGTTCACGTGAACACCATAAACATTTAAATTTATGTCATATTAAATATACCTCTATATATATAATACAATGCCAATACACATATATACACATACATACACAAATAAGAAAATCTTATAGACACTTTTACAATGCTATGGGTCGTGTCAGACGAAACGATTCCTAGGTATTATCTCGAAGATGTTTTGGCCCAGGGTTTCCAAAACTTTTCCGCAATGGAACACTTCTTGAATACGGAAATTACAACGAAACACTTAACTTATTATTAGGTTTGGTAATTCTTAACACAGATATATATATATATATATATATTTATATCAGGCACAATATTGATGAATTGAATCGTTAAACCTGAACTAGCACGTAGCCAAAAGACCGCAGGCTCCACGCCTGATTTAGTGTCTGACTTTTATATTTTTGTTTTTAATGAGAATCACTTATTATTGTACATCAATTAGATTTTCATAATCAGTTTCGCTTACGCCTACTGGTTTTTTTTTTTTTGGATATCAAATTTTTGGAGCTTTAAATAGCAGGACGCGCCAGTATCAAGGTTCTTCTAGTCTCCTTCATCGATAAAGTTTTTGAAAAATTGTAAGTTGTATCCCCTTACCATCGTTTACAAACGGAAGGGCGTGATCACTACAGCGATAAGAAGTTTACGGGAACTCCATATGCATTCTTTTGCAAATCACATTCCATATGCTTCTCCCATACTATATCCGTACATGTACACACACATGCGCATACATACATACACACATACAGTACACAAAAAAATCAAACAAAGAGAATCATTTTCGTTCTTAAATTGACAATTTTAGACAACATAAGATTATGGAGGTTCGTCGAGCAGACTGCTCTGGGTCTAAAACGATTCTCAGGCAGTGTCTCGTCATAGTTGTGGAGATCAGAGATCGTTGAAAAATGTCAAGCTAATGCTACAAAGACAAGGTTGCCTACTGGTTTGACTATCAAAGAGAAATAATTATGAATCCAGGAATCATCCTTAATATTTTTTGGAAAATATTTAAGAGAAAAGTGTTTTTCAAGTTACGTAGGAGTTTGCGGAACACAGTTTGGGAAACCCTGTAATATAGCCAATGGCAATTAAACAATTAATATGTCTTAATTGCCCGAAGATGATGTAGTATAAATTTGCAGATTTCAAAACGGCTTGTCTATATGCAGGAAGTCGATGTGCGAAACGTTTAAAAATAACTTAATTTGATTTATAGCATCATTAGGGCACCTACTGTGCAAGAATATTTCTCTTATAATACTAACTACTGTGCGTTTCCCGCATAAAATTCACGCGTTAATGGCTTGCAAAGACGTGTCCAGCGAAATTCCCTTTGCCCTTTTTGACATCGTACCCGCGACACCATCTTTGCGGGGTCGGGAACGTAAGATATCTTCCAAAATATTACTCTATTAAAGATTTTTTTGATTCATTTTCTTTTCATAAACTTACATTATATATTAGCATTCGTAATCCAAAGCCTTAGTCGAACAAACTAACTTTTCCGGTTCTAAGCTCGAAAAATGCGACCCCAATACCCACAATTCCTTAAATATCTATTTTAATATGGGTGATACAATGTTTATAATTAAGGTATTCTTATATCATAGTTTTTTGGACCTTTTGCAATTTATATAAATACGCGATAACGAGATTAGCGCCCACTTATCAGCGATCGTTCGTAAGATAACTGGGCTGAACGCGTCAGTTACAAATTCATATTTGTACTGGAATGACGTCTTTTTTACGCGCAACTTAAAATATGATTATTTATTAAAAAAACGGATTTTTTTAAAAAAATGTATGAGGAATGATGCAGAGAGTTATTTTAAAGCCCTTAGACTATTTTTTTTGAAATTCATAAGAATAAGGCCAATAATGAGGAAACCACTGGGGTCCCTAAACGAACCCCATCGGCAGAGAAGTATTTTTCTAGTCTCCGAGCCGCGAGAGCTAATCTCGTCTTGGATGGTAAGAAAAGAAGGATCAAATAGTTTGGAAAATATTTAAAGTTAGCTAGTTGCTTTGGCTACGTATTGTTTTTTTATGATTGTATTGAAATAAGTTAGGAAGGTATAAACGTAAATTTGACAGACATCCGTGCATTAAGATACAAATCTATAAATTGGTTCTAAACTTTATATAACTTTCCATTCATTGATTCGAACCCCTGACCCACCAGAATTGACGAATGTCCAAGACCGTTGACAATTCGGTTACATGAACGTGATTCGTAGTTTTTCAATTATTTACTTTTTATTTAACCTGTGTTATTGAATCTACTATCTCAAGTATAAATGCATGCTAGCTACCTAATTACACAGTGATAAAAATGTTCTTAACTATTATGAAGTTTCAATGAGCTTCCGGCAGTGCCCATATCTATGAAAAGTTATTTCACTTTGAAATTAGCCATCATTCATTATTATATTTTATTAAATAAAAATAATTTTTGATTTGTAGAAAAAAATGTAGTGAAGTATTTTTTTACCCTTAACTGAGATCTCGTTTGAGTACTATAATTTCGTAATCAGTATACATATATTTAACTAAAATACAGATTGAGCGTCAAAACATAAATACGGTTTATTTTTGCCGTCAAAGCTTTAATGAAAATAAACTTTTGAGCATGAACGCTGGTAGTTGTATCAAGCTTCCTTACTCAGCCGACTTTTGAAGGCGGCATAAGGAGCGATTCGCCTAGAAACAGACACTTAGTCTCTGTAAGTGTGAGGCGGTTATTATTTAAAGAAAAATATTCGCCACCTCTGACATCTCCGTTCATTTGGTCTCGGCTCCTGTAGCCACTGGCTATACCAAGCAAACGGTTTCATCCACTAACGACCAGCGTTCTTCAAGACAACTTGCACCATATATTGCTCTCACGAGTAGCAACAGCGAGTTACATTCCCGAAAGTCGACCGATAATAAGTCCAATAATAAATAAATGTCATAAAAATACTTTGTCATACTTCTGGTTACTTAAAATCAAAAATATACAGTTAAATGATTTACTTTTTATGAAACAGTATAATATATTATGTACAAATAAATCGAGTCCGATAGCGCAGTGATTAGCATTGTTGGCTTCCATGCCCGATCTCACGGGTAAGGTCCCAGTACGAAGAGTATTTTTTCTGATATGTTTATGATATCTAAAAATTACTTTCCACCCTTCGATCCTTCGATTACTGAGCTTAGCGATAACGATTAGTTTATCACTAGTTCTATCCTATCCTTATCCTTCTATTCCTATTACTCTCTTTTAAAACGAGTGGTTGATTGATTGAGTAACAAGCCGTTCTCTCAGAAAAACTTCTGTTGAGATACTTCCATTAGTAGGCCATATACTCTACATTGGCAGCGGACATGGGTTTCAAAAAAATAATATTGAACGTGAGTATTATCACTTATTCTCAAGTATCCGTTGAGTTTATTTACATTTCACATGCAAAACCCTTAATAAGTTATAACAAATATTTAAATATAATAGAAATTCTTTTTTAATTATTTAATCGAGATTTGGCGTTTTATAAAAATCAATCTGAGAGTAAGGATTTGATTTTTTTGTATCGAAATCGTTCAATGAATGGAAAATCTACACTAAAACTTTCATATCCTTAAAATTTATTCCTTAACATATACATACAAAGGCTTCTTATATGGTTTTGCTTAATAAGTATGTGCATGCATATCATAATATTTTTTTATGGATTAAGCTTATTATAACTTTATGGTAAGTTTACGGTAACTTAAATTTGTATTTTTTTTATTGCTAGCAAATATTGTTATATACTACGATTTTATTTTAGTGCATAAACGGTTCCCTTTTAGGGTGTTCACTGTCAATACTTGGTGGAAAGGCATTATATTAGTAAAAAAAACAATAATCCTTTGTACTTCATTCCACTTTATTTAATATGTCAGGACCGGTTTCCCTCATTATGAGCATCGTCAACTGATTACAATCTCAGTTGACGATGCTCGTAATGAGCGAAACCGGTCCTGACATATTAAATAAAGTGGAATGAAGTACAAAGGATTATTGTTTTTTTACTAGTATGAACGGTTGTTTGGTGTCGATTTTTCAAGTATGCATTACATTGTATTTTAATTAAAAATAATAAAGCGTTTATTAGACAAATGGACACATTATAACAAATTTAATAAAAACTGCTATTTTTGACTATGTTCATTATTACAATATGTTTTCACTATCGTAAAAGCGGATATATAATTCTTTTTAAGTACGTAAAACATTTCCTACCAGAGTCCTTATTGAAATTAAGCCGGTAGATTATTTATTTTGAACTTGGGATTCTTCGCTTACAATATAAACCAATATCAGTTTGTTCGCCAGGCTTAACACTAATATTTTATTTGTAGTTATATAAATATTTAATCTTTTTTCTTAAGAACAACGATCAGCTTGTATTGTTTGAGGTATTGGTTCATTTGTAGGCCCACGGGCTGGACTAATTCACCATACTTGCAATAATTATTATTGTACGAGACCCGATACATGTAGAATACGTTATTCTGTTTACTAATTAATACTTCTAAAAGCCAGATTCCACGCTACATTTTTTTCGACTAATAGTATAACACAGTATAAATAACCCACTACTTGTTTTTGTTTTTGCGATGTTGTTGCAGCGAGAATATGTACAGGTATAATGAGCGGTTACAGTAATAGGGTGAAAAAATATCTAAGTATTTTAATTCTACAAATATTATTTTACATATGGCTTATCGCTATTTCGTCTTATGCCATTATCTGAACTTTGTTTAAAGTTATATGATATTAACTTAGCTATACATGTGATGTAGAAGAGTTACTACATAATACATCATCTCATACATTCTAAGCCTTCCTCTACGTCAGTACATATATCGATTGTGGAAAGGAAAAAGGACGTAATCCACACGTAGAAGATTGTACAGGAGGCGCAAAAAACGTGTTTTGATAATTTTGGGCGATATGGAAATTATGAAATATACACAACCTTGAACTGCATGGAGACTTCTAAACTGGTGTTTAATTGACATAATCTAACATTAATTAAAGATTTTTTTTAAAAAATACCTTATTTTCAGTCTTTTTACTTAGTTTCAATTTTCAAAAGCTAAATTTAAATACTAATTCGGCATTTACAGCTTACATCCTTTTGATAGAACGTGTATCAAGTTTGATACATTGTTTAAGATTTCGACTGAAGGTGCTTGGTGGAATTTCAATATTAAATTTGAATCATTCAAATTATGAAGATGCCGAAAGGCGAAACCCGGGTCGTTAGTGACAAAATCTGTGGGAGTGTACATAATTTGAATGATTCAAATTTGATACATTGTGATTATCGAAAAAAAGGTGTTTTGGAAAAACTGTGAGTAACGTCCTTTTTCCTTTCCACAGTCGATATGTACATATATCACTTTTAAGGTGTTCACTGTCAATAGTTGGTGTACAGACGTTAAAGTAAAAAAATAAAATATACGATTCTACTAATTCTTACTTTAATTTGATAAGATCACGAACGCCCATGACGAGCATTATCAACTGATAATAAAATACAATGGCACAGTGTAATTTGTACAAATCATGATGAAATTAATGAATCCCGGGATCCCAATTTTGTGATCCCGAAATTCGGGGATTGTGACTGTACTTGAAATCTGCGAAAGAACAAAAAAAAGATATTTTTTTTTTCATATCCCAAATTTGTCCACCATTTAATGATGAATGTTCAATCCCGGGACATAGGAATTACAAAAAGAGTCCGGAATTGGATGCCCTAGTTCAAGCTGAGTCTTAAATTATTATCTCCCGGCTGATAAAATAAAATGGTGTTTAATTTTACAATGTAGAAATAATGTCAGGTGTGAATACAACGCTTAAGTAAAGGTGTAATTATGTATACAGCGATTAAAGATAAACATATTTTTATGATTAAGGCGACAGGTCCATTGGAATACCTACTCAACCTTGAGATTGTAATATACCTTGTAATGTAAGTACGCAAAGTTATTTTTTAAACATTTTTAGTACCAACTAATAAAGACCTGTATTTATTGAATCGTATTCCAAAGTTAATAAAATTATTAATGTAAACATTTGAGCTGTATTTTCTGTGCATGAGAAAAATTGATATGAAATGATTTTTTGTGTTATTTATAAAATCAACATTGTTTAAATGTATACATTATTCTCGATGAGTTTATAAAACATTAATGGTTTCTTATAACAGATTTAACAAAGCAATGCAAAATACAATAAAGTGGCATGATAAAACTAATAAATTACTTTTCTCAGATGTTTTATATATAAATTTCGTAAAACGTTTTTAAATTGATTTTTCAACATTTTATGATTATTAAAACTGCTGTCTTTGTTTCCCGATCCCTCAATTCACCCAAACCTCAAAAGAATTATTATTACAATCTAAATTTGTATATCATTTCTACTCGGGTTGATGTCGAATGACGTTATGAATTCCCATCAAGCTTATTCCATGATACTAAAAAAAGCTGTAGTGCTAAACATATTAAAACTAATCTAAGTCAATAGTCGCTTGCAACATTCTAATGAGACGGGTTGAAGAAATAAGTCTCACGAATAATTATTTAAATTTCATTATCACATAAACTTAATTATTCCATTCATATTCATTTTAGACATATTATACTCTTCCGGCGTGCATGATATAAATAATACAGTAAGTATTTTATCGAGAACATGTTGCAATCTGCAATGGCTCGAGCTAATAGAAAGAAAGAACATAATACAACTACAAGTACATTTATTTTTACGATAAGTACAGTAATGGGAAGAGTTCTTAATATAACAGACACCGATCCAATTAAATATAAATCTATACTTTAGTGTTTAAATATAAATAATATGTATATTTATCATTGGATTACTACGCAGAAACAGGATAATGATATTATTTTGTCATCTTTCTGACAGAAGTTGGTAAGTATCAAAGCAGAAAAAAATGAGTTAAGTATGTATATAACTAAGAAGTCTTTGATATCAATCCTTTCTGTGGAATAACTCAGTTTGTGCATCGTATTTTTCTTTTATATATGTCATGTAATCAGAGCTGTTATATTCTGTAAAATGCAAATAACAATTAAGATGACTTAAAATATTTTTTTTGAAAAACAATATAAACTTATTATAAGTCGTCTTTGTTCTGGCAGAAGTAAGTAACAGATTGATAGTTCTGAGTAAACAGAAGATGAAAAAAAATCACAAATAAGAGTTTATAGCAGGGCTGTGAAGTCGGAGTCGGAGTCGTGAAAAATGAGCGGCTCGATATTTTTTTGAAAAATATATTTAATGATGTGTATTTAAACAAAATAGTCAAAAGTGTTAACATTTCATGATTGGCTGACTAAAGATGATCTGATGGTATACATATATATAAGTTAAAATGAAATTATTGAAAAAAATCCTCGGAGTCGGAGTCGTCTTTTTTTCAAGCGACTCCTCAGCCCTGGTTTATAGTGATAGTCAGGGAAAATCGCCTATCGGTACACCAGCATTTACAGTAATTGACTATACAAATAAAAGCTTTTTTTAACAAACTTATTAAATAAAATATTTTTTTAATCATTTTCATAGAGAAATTTATTTTTTATTTGAATTTTGAAGATTATAAAAGCTCTGATTACATGACATATATGAAAGAAAAGTGCGAAACAATTAAACGTTATTGTGGCGCAATTAAAAACAGTTTTTGACTGAACAAGTATATTAATAATATGTTATTCATATTGCCTACTAACTAGAGACTTGACCTCAAGCTGTGATATGGTCCTCACTGCAGCTATCAAATACATATATAAACTTAGCGACATCTCTTTATTTTGTTAATAAAAAATAGAAATACGATAATCTTCAGTGTATGATATTTCTTAATATATCTCCGAGTTAATAAACAAACTTGTTCTGATAATTCTACCATCTCACTTACCAGCGTTATCGTTAAACGAAACACTTAACGAAGTTTATGATATTAGTTTGTATGCATATTCCACGGTTTAGTCAGCAAGAACTTATAAATAAATAAATACACATAATTACATTAACTCAACCTGTCCCATTGATGAGTGAAATTCTCGATAAGCCTCTCCATCATGACAAGATATCAGGTATACCTAATATAATAATATGTGGGCTGAATGTGTCTCACATTGCAGCCAATGGTGTGCGCATTTATCAAGAGGTAAATATTTGTATTCAAACTTTGTCCATTTGGATTCGACAATACTAAAATAATAATATGAGGGGCTTGGTAGCTCATAATAGCCATTTTAACATTTTTAATGTAGGTATGTCAAAAAATTCTAGATTCATCACTACACATATCAAAAAATAGTTGGGTATTAAAATTAACTTTAAACACTGTTAAAACCACTGCCAAAGATCACAATCGGTGTTTCGACTCACATTTTTATATGATATAATTCAAAAGAGCCGATTGGTTATTACTATTTTTCTTAGTGTAAATATTTCACATCTTAAAAGAGTGCTGCTTTTCACTTATGTATATATATATGGTTATTTATAAAATTTGTTGGTAATTACAAAAAATTGTGCCCTTATAGTTCTTTTGCGATTTTTACACAAATGGATTTTTGGAGAATGTGAATTGTGATAATAAGAACCCTCATATGTTTCTTAACTATTTTTTTTATTGTTCCTTAAAATTTATTTATTTAAAAAATCATAGTTGTCTATAATTGATTTATTAATCGAAATAATACCAACTATATTGCTTCACATACCTGTTGCTGCTTGTTATTTTTAAAGTGATAACTGTCAATTTTTGTTGAAAATAGTTTGCGATTATTTGATAATGCTCGCGAATATCTTTTTTTAAATAATGTGAGACTAGTTTTGAAAATGTTTCATTTTTTTAATACTAGCTCGTTGTGATATGCATAATACATATTTTAAAACCAAAATATAATACATTATCTTAAATATTAATCTATCATATATGCGTGTGAAAGTTTCAGAAGAGCCATCAAAATGATTAATATGAATGTATTACAGTAATTAAGAAACACTTGTTTCACAGGTCATTTTTCCCATTAATACTTATGTATTGTAATGGCATTTCAAATATTTTTTATTACTTAAAGCTTGTTTCCTTTTTCACAGAGATATACAACTATTTAAATCTATCGCTTCTTATACGATACAAATTAAATTTCTTGGTTTTTTTCATTATTATCGAAAAAAACATAATTTTCATGTGTGATAGATAATACAATAGACTCGTATTTTATTGAGAGCCATTTAATACTCATCCACCATTTTGCGAAATGCAGTACGCCTCTGATTTCAGAATTTTCTCACATACTTCGAAGACCGCTCGTCGCTTCTACGGATGGAGATCTCAGCTGATAAAACTGTATCACAATGTGGAAGTGAAGAGTTGAGACTGTGAAGCCGGCGACAGCAGACGCGACGAGTGGACTGGACAGTAGACGCGGAGCGAGTGACTATTTAATATGCAAATGTCTAAATCGTCAACACTGCGAGATAGACGTCCACGTATTATGCATCGTTTGCATTGAGATCTGTTTTTTTTTGTTTGTTTGATAATTTTAACACTATTGTATAATATATTTTGTAATAAAGTAACACATTAACTTCGACCACTGTAGTCTACCGCAGTGCTTGCTGCAGTCTGTTATACCAGTGCTTCTCAACCTTTTTCATGCCACGGACCCCTAAATCTGAAAACAATAATCTGCGGACCTGTGATTGGTAGAGCAAGCTCTTACCAACTGGGCCACAGCAGGCGATCATACGTTCTATCAATTGCTGTTTTTCTCAATGAACATTTGGAATATTAGACACTTGTGAAGTGTTTTCATTTCACATTGGTCTCTACTGCATTTGCAGAATTCCCAATTTGTTGCAAGGCCAAATATACGCAAAAAAACATAAACACTTATTCCTTTACTTTTGGTACTCAAGTTTTACTTATGTATTATACAACGGTAAGAAATTACAAATTAGAACATTCTAAGAAGATGCTTTCCACAATTCTTAAAGATTACGTGCAATAAATTGTACAAAAATATAGATATAATGTAATAGCTAATAGTTGACATTCGAAAACCGGTTTTTTCAAAAGTCGGTTTTTGTATAAGCCCTAGTAATAGCTGCAGTGAGTTGAGTTCTACTCGCTGTCCATAGGATATCGAAGATATTTTTTCTGTAGACTCATCATTATAATCCGACATAATTATACGAAGATTAGAACCATTCTCGACTTTTAATTTTATTTACACTTTTAGTGATGTTATATGAGTTATGAAACCTGATTAAATGTTTTCAGTAAACGAATAATTGTTTCAAATAGTCTGTTTATAACAATAGCTGTATACTCACCAGCCTGCACGTTTTAATTTAAAATCGATAAAATTTAAAGTACTTTTAAATTGTTTGTCAATTTCTCGATTCAAATTTAAATTAGGTCACCATTACAATAGTATTAAAAGCAAAGCTGTCGTAAATAAAACATAAAACAGATTGCATTTTGAAAGTGTAAATTTAAAGACTTTGCCTTAGAAACCTAATAATGTCTACTACCGACTAGGGATGTCAATTTAAGTAACAAACACCAGATACTCACCGTATTCGCTACAACGTATTGAGTACTCGAACACTCTTAAGATTTAAAACTTTTATAAGTAACTGATGTTATTTAAAAACATAAATAAATTATTAATATAACTCTTGTAGAAAAAGCGTTCTGCAATTGCAAATAATGTAGATATAGTATTTTTAACAAGACATTTATCATACTTCTTCTCAATTAAAAATAAATATGAAAAAAAGCGTAAGTTTACCAAAGTGAATTAACTCTCGGTATTACCGTAGAAAAAATAGCTTTTTACTACAATGGCCAGACGAGATGTATTTCTATCATACTTAATTTTAATGATTACATATTCTTAAACTCACAATTTCTTTTTTAAGTGTTTACTGCTACTTGCCAATTCTTACTGGAAAAAATATTATATTTAAAAATGTACTATGCTTAAAATAACCATGACCTTCGTGTAAAACAAAAAATACATAAGTACAAAAAAATGATTCATACACACAATTATTTAAATCAGAACTAGGATGAGTTGTTATGTTGCCTAGCGCTGATAAATTTTAACGGATAAAGCGCAAGATGTAAATAATATTACGTCAGTATTAAATTCATACGAACCTTGTCTTGGTTTATGTTAACCGTCATAAACAGTCGGTACACCGAGTATCATAGAAGTGTAATTTTGCTTTTCCTTTTTGACAGACGCATCATTATCAAATAAACCCGAAATTGAGGGGAAATGGAACAAAATTGGATAACAGTCCGAGAAAACTTGTGCCGCAATTTATTCCCAACTTAATGACAATTAAAATGATAAGGAAATATTCGATTATTCGTCTGTTTCTCCAATTCTCCGTTATTCTCGTCAATTATTCGTTTTCTTTATTGTTCTCTCTAGAAAACGTTGCCCAAAATAAACTTCAAATGATTAAATTCAAAAACAGACTTCTAACAGTATTATAACTAACTAAATAAGCCAGATTTCAAAAAATAATACTAAAAGCCTTCTGAGTTAATGGGTTTTTTCATTCCACTATATATATTCCAAAAAATATTAAAAATAATAAGGTAACTATTTATAGAATACTTTACAAGAAACTTATTTTGTTCATTAAAAACTCTCAAAGTGAAGCTGATTTAATTTATTTATATTTCTTTGAGATATAATCCGTTGTTTTTTTATATTTGTATGGTAAATAAAAAATTACTTTGTGACAAACAAATGGCATTGAAAGATTACAATAATTATAACAAATTTCTTTAGTAAGTTATTGACCTCAGGTTAATTACAGCTTTATCATTTTAAATTCGAAATATTAAGGAAACACACTGAAAATCGTGTCTCTTCAACAATATATCAAGAAACCATTATGATTTTTTTTTTACCATGTTCACTCCCAATGTGGAGCATATGGTCTCCTAATGGAGGTATCTTAACATAAGTTTTTCTACGAGAACTGTTTGTTACTACAGTAGTAGAGATAGACAGATAAGGACAGAAATAGTGGTTAGCTAATCGTTTTCGCTACGCCCAGATATTAAAGTATCGGAAAGGGTGGGAGGGAATTTTCAAACATCACAAACACCCATGCCTTGGAACAGAAATCGGTAAATCGATTGAATAAATTTTGTTCGTACTGGGACTCGAACCCTCGAGATCCGACACGGAACCCTTCAACGCTAACATCTGCGTCATAGTAACCGACGCACACCTCGATAATGATGATTAATATGACTTTCTACCTGATTGCTTGAAAAATAAATTTTCTTATTAAGAATATGTTATCAAAGAAATACTTTTATATATTTTAATAATATTATTTGCAGGCAAATTAAAATATAAATTTGGAGACAGAGGATTTTATATTATAGGTTCTGTTTATAGTAAGACAGTTTCGGCAGTCGCTTGCGGTGGAGTTTTCAATGAAGCAAGATTTGAAAAGCTTTTCAACGATGGAGTAATTGAATGATTTGTACTCCAATAAAATAACATTCGCGAGAATTCCCGTCATTATTTAAAAGTATGTTGTTTGTTATGAAAGATGCTTTAGTATTTCAATATGATTTTATGAAAAGAATGCAAGTTGCACATATTCTAAGCGTAACAAAATTAGTACTTAATTTGTTTCATTGCTAGTATCAAAATATATTTAAAAAAATCTTTTCCGACTAAAATTGCACACCGAAAAATGTTTAAGCTAATGACTACATTTTTAAAATGTATATCTATCTACTCCCACTGGAAATGAGTCTACCTATGCTATGAGTTTTTTTTAATATGTATACGATATTTAGAAGTGAATCATTTAATATTATATTTCTTTATACGACAGTCCCTAACAATATTTGAAAATATATTAGAAATAACAATGCCAGCAATGGCCATTTATGGGCTTCAATTTTTGAACAAATTAATATATTTAAAACTAAATACTTCAAAAGTACCACTGACCACCAAAATAAATGTGAATCAAATTTCACGTAATCAGAATTTTAGCGGAAATTTGTGCCGCATATTTTGCAGAGCAGAATCAATAACTCGCTCGGTTATGTTCATCGGTGATCCGCCAAATAAATTATATGTTTACAAAATAAATGAAAAAAAAAATATTTTTGAGGGGGAAATATATTTATAATAGTTGTGGTAATAAATTGTTTTATATCAGCTGTTACACAGAAGTGTCATAATTAAATCATTATCTAAATAACAATTAAACCAAAATTGGCAATATTTCGTCATTTCATGAACGGAATTTTAATTGAATTAATTCAAAACGCATTCAGTTTTCAGAATGATAAAATGCATTAAAGATTTCGTATATCATATGCTTCTACCGTGAAAAGCTGGCACAGAAAGCTCATATTTAATTTCACATTCGATTGTAATAAATAAAAAAAAACCTGTCTCTCTAGTGGTGAGATCTTTTCTCTTGCGACCTGGTGGATTTCGGTTCAAATCCCAATAAAGATAATACACAAATAATTTTAGATTGTGTACACAGTTGTTTGTATTTTTATTTTGAGTAAGGGTTACTGTCGATTGATTTCGTTTAAAAATTGTTAATGGATTGGTATTTTGGATAAATTTGTTGACAATAGTGTTGTTTTTGTTAATTAAAATCTAGCTCTATGCGTAGCGTCGTTGCGTGATCTGACTTTATGTTTATGTTATTTATCTTAATTACTAGGTACATATTAAACTGTAATTTCCAGTTGAATGATTAATGAACTGGTGACACCTATGTCTAAAATGCTACATATGTAATAATGAAGAATTTTGCCATTAAATGTTTCTTAAACTTGGTAATCGTGAGCACGTTTTAAATAAAATCTAATCCACGACATGTTTATCATCCCATTCGATATACTTTACGATCAAAGTATCGATTCGTTATGCCGGGATTAAGAGCTTAGCCAACCAACCCTGTTGAATTTGTTATATGAATTCACATTAGCCTCCATCACATTTCAGAATTAGTTCAGTGACTTCATCAATAGGCGGCTCAGATCAAAGAAAATATTATAATAAAATTCACAAAATTGTTATTAAAATAAAAACAAAATTTAATAGTATTGAATGTATCATAAAATATTATAGAAAATTCTGTCTGTCACTAATATGTTAGTATTTTTAAGTAACTTATGTATTTTTAGTTTGCCATGTTTTTCTCTTCCATGTTTATGAGTTAATTAATACTGTATAGAAAGAATAATGTTATTAATCAAAAAAAAAACCGCGAATTCCGCGGCACACCAAAAGCAAAAATATATAGGTATTAAATTGATTCACAAATTTAACAATCAATTTTCGTTTTTTATTTGAATAGTACACATACATAAAACTATAATATATTTACTTTTTTGCAATCTCAATAATTATTATATGATAATAAATAATTAATTTGATACCCTGCGCTTTTTTCAATGAACACAAAAGTTTTATATTTGGCTCGATATTTGACAGCACAACCCGAAGTTCTTGGTCAAAATAATTTTTCATTGTGTATTTGACCGCGGCACACCTGTATCTGGTTCATGGCACACCGGTTTCGGAGCACTGCTTTAAAGGAAACAAACTACTAAGTAAATTATTACTCTATGAAAACAGCAATGAACATAACCGCAGCTCATACATTTGTTTTATACCATCCTTCAAAAGTTAATACAATAATATTTGAGCCCCTAAGAAATGAAGTGAGTCAAGTGATATTTTGGAAGAAAAACAAAGTTCAGCGTTATAATATTCTACATTTCGTGAAGTATCGTTAAACTGAAATAAGCCCCAGTAAATACATACTGCAATAATGTTATCTCCTTAAAATAAATATATGATATCCACCAAAACACCAACTTAAGTCGTGAGTCTACTTTAAAGTCCAAATGAAAAGTTTTACTAATTAGCTCACTTCACTTCTGAGTGCTTATTTTTTGCCGCTTAAAAAAGTGTCTAAATCTTTATGCACATAAGGATAGCCCAGTTACGATGGTGTGCAAAGTAGATTTAATTAAGGCATCGAAAAGATATTTTTAAACAAAACAGGTTAATGAAACGAATATGTTCCGAACGGTCTTATTTAAAACTAAAAAACAACCTTACGTACAAAGTATCGACATGCAACAACTGCCTGTTATACCGATGAGACATTTTACCGACACATTAGCACATTTAAATGTAGATTGGACATTTAAATCTACTTAACACATTCCATCGAATTTAACGGTCGGGGCCAGCGGTGGGCTTATTTCGCCCAAAATCTTTGCCGGGCGCGGCAAACGGAAGTCGTCGAGGTGAAAGATGAAAATTCGCAACATAAAACAATGTTTCGAGAAGTATTTGAAATTATAAGTGTATTCTGAACAGGATTCACTCATGAATAGCATTTGCAACTGATAGGAATATTTATTGATACAGAACTATTTATAGCCTTTATTACTTTTGTTAAAAATACCCTGTATCAAATGCATGTTTTCATCGGTTGAAAAATCTCTTAGTGTGGAAGGTTCTGATATTAAAAAAATGGAATCAGTACAAAAGAGTGTTTTATTTTTGAACATTATGTTTCATGATATTTATTTCGCGGGCTGGAAGACATACTAGCTCAACGATTAAAATATCAAATTGCTTACTAAAGATGGAATACTTTTACCAAAAAAAGAAGACAAACTTTGAGAAGTGAAATGAGCCAAGTAGCAAACTGGTAAAACTTATTGAACTTTTAAATACAATCATGTCTTTACTTAGTGTTTTTGTGGATTGTATATCTTTGGAATAAAATACAATTTAAGTGTGTATTTACTAAGCTATCATCACGTTTATAAAACTTTACGGCAGTGCTCCGCAACCGCTGTGCCGCGACACACCAGTGTGCCGTGGGGCGATGCTAAGTGTGACGCAGCGCATTACTTCAGTGAAGAAAGATCAAATAATGTGTTCAAACAATGATCAAATTGTAGTAGCCTAATTGTAGTATTGCGGTGGCAATATATATATTACACAATTGAGAAAGATTTCTAATGTTATTTTTGCATATATGTATATGCATATTTGAATTGAGCTGCAGAAATCTGGAGAAAATTTTGGTGTGCTGTAGGAGAGAAAAGGTTGCGGAGCACTGCTTTACGGCATGTAGAATATTATAACGACGAGAAAACATTCAAAAAGTGATTTGTCACACAAATACAGAGCTTGGCAAATGATGATTTGAGTGTTGGAGATATCACGGTTTGCTTAAATGATGCATCAACTTTATGATTTAATTATTATAGGGAAAAACCTTTTTTGAACATTCATTGTGATTTCCATTCATAGATTTTATTATCAACTATCAGAATTCATATTAAACAGCATTTTCCAAAATTTGTGACAAATCACTCACTTACTTATTGTGACTTATTTTTGTTATTTAAATATATTGGCTAAATGTTACTTAGTTCAGCACTGGTTTTCGAGTAAAAGATAGCAAGAGTTGATCAGCCGCTCCGGTTCGTTTTATATCGCCTTCCGATTATCTGTATAAATTTTACATCTCACGATCTGTTGTCCCGATTACTTCTTCAGCATCGTCATTACGAAAAAGGAATTAAAGTAAAAGAAAACGAATTAAAAAATACGAACTTTTACAGTGTTTTGTACAACTTTATTTTGTTTAATTTTATTTTTACTTGGAGCACGCCGGTCGAATTGTTTTTTTTTATTTTTACTTAAATAGTAAACAACTTATTTGTTTCTTGGTAACCGTTATTTGATTTTAAACGAAGACCCTGGGTCTCTTCTACTCATTATTTCAAATACAAAAAAATATATATTACAAAATAATTAACGGCATGAGACCGTACTCTGCATAGCGAGAAATTGATCAACAATATTTAATTTGATACTTCTAACATTACATATATGCTTTTTTCCTGGAACTAATTCACAATAACTATGCCTAATTCTGGTAAATATGTCTATATTTTGATATAAAGCTTTTATGGTGCATAGTATATTTGCATAAGTCGGAAACTTCTTCCCGAACCTATTCGCTAACCCGCTAATTCATACCCGTTACACAACCAGTAGAATATAATAACTATCAATTTTAATTGGTTATTTAAGAAAATTACTTTGATCAATAATTCAATAAAATCAAAAGTTAAAAGTGTATTTTAAATTATTAAAAATAATAAATGAAATATTCTGGCATGATCAATACGCTGTATAAAATTCGAAAGACATGGCAAAAGTTTTTTTTTATGTGAAGAAATTGTATAAATTGAGGTTTTCACACGTCATACAATGCTTTTATCCAAGATTGGGTTAAGTCCTGTCTGTTTGTTTTTTTCGAAAAGGAAGATTTCTTCATCCTGGAAGGTCATTGATAACCATTCCATAAAAAAACATTCTCAGTACAGTTTCGGGACGCAAAAAGATAATCTAGTCAAATGAAACTTTATCTACAAAAATAATTACGTTTATCGAATATTCATTTCAAATTCATGCGGAAATCTGTAATATGCATAGAAAGTTTTATAATCTCCATAAAAACAGAAGCAATCTTCATTGACGGTTTTTAAATTGAAATTTTCTATTGAAAAGGGCATTGAAATTAATCCATTTCACAATTTTGAGGATGACTTTACAAGCTGAATGTAAATAAAGTGTCCAAATTGACGCGTACAAACATTACGTCATGACAGCTGATTGCTACGCGTACCGGTATCCGTGAGAAAAATTTAACTCCAATTTGTTTACCTAGAGATAGCCCTGCTCAAAAAACAACAGCTATAACTATTATCAGTGTTAAATATTTTTCTAAATTGACTAATTTACAACTATTTTTCTAATATATTGCTTTAACCTCGCACCCAAATCTAACTGCGAGAATAATAATGAATGAATATGGTATTTTTGAATTAATTTAATGTAGACACATTCTAATTTTTTACCTATTAAGTGAACAGGTATTGGTATTGTTGTCTCATCACTATCTCAAACGTTTCTTGATTTGCATGGTTAGTCATAGTTGCAAAGACTTAATGAGTGTGATAAGCTTTTTCTTTTTAAAAATGTATGTTATCAAATACATTACAATATGCATCATGTGTTGTAACAGATTTTTTTTTGTTTTATGTTCGAGAACACATTTTTACACGATCAAGCTATGGCTTATATGGGAGTCTTGGAAAATTCACTTTTGCTCTATTACCATCAGCAGTTTATCGCCTCGTCAATTGATCGCATAACAAAGTTATGGCCCACAAATGATCGGTAAAGTATTTTTTAGTTATTAATGTAAATTTATATTTGTAATTAATGTAAATTAATTGTTCATTTTACCTAACCTATCTTAATGTAACCCATTTTTATGTAGCATTATTAAATACGTTTTTACTGTTGAAATATTGATTGTTTTATTATATTCGTGATGCACTCACTAACTGTTTAAATACATAACCTAAATATTATTGTAAGTGTAACACATTTCGTCGTAGTTCAAAGAATTCAAAAGAAATGCTTTTTATAGCTTTAAGCAGAAACTTAAAAATTGTTTTATGATTTAATGTACATATTGTATTGCTAAAATATTGAAACATATGCTAGAAATCATTTTTAGGCTTTAAATTGTTCATGCAAGCTATTTAAGTTTTGACGGTTAATAAAAGAAGAAATTGTAAATAATATTATAACATGATTAAGTAAATGCACTTTTTAATACATTTGAAAATATTACATTGAAATAGACATATAATGTTCTTTAAGCGATTTATGAAGAGCGAGTAGATTTAATATTTTTTAATGATAGATTACACATTCTTTTTTTATTTATTCTAGTCATTTTAATGAGTTGTCTATGGACATTACTGGAAAATATTTTAAGCACGTTCAGCACTGGAGCAATATGGAATTAAGCCCCCGGAAGAAAAGTTCTAGGTTGCAGCGTGAAAAAAGTATTCAATTATAACATGTTAATCAATATAGTAACCTCGAAAAAAATTCATACTCAAATGAAATGAAAAAAAACTATTGAGACTGATATAATTATATGCAATCAGTTGCAGCTCAAGTTTCATGGGCTTAACTGAATGTTAACACCGGCAAAGTGGCCGCAAAGAAAAATACAATCGTGTCGAATTTCTGTTGACAAAAGTATTTCACCTCTTTACAATAAAAAATCTTCTCGTGATCCGTTGAACCTTATAATAATAATCACAGTGGAAAAAATGTTGATTTTATTCAACAATCGTATGATTCTTTTATTTGACCAAATACAAAGGACGCTCTGGCAAAGTATGATATTTATAATGCAATATTTGCGTGTATTGGTTTGGTTTTATAAAGCAAATCAATAATCAACTCTTTCATACTTATATAGAAATTTCATGCAAGTTAAAGATAATTAATCGTAACGTTTTCCGTGAAGTAGCAAGGTAAAACTTTTTAAGATTTCGATTGAAATTGCTTTAATTCGAATCGTTCAAGCAATGTACATTCTCACAGATTTTGTCACTAACGACACGGGTTTCGCAATTCTGCATCTTCAGGCATTCAAGTGCACGGATGAACTTGAACTGACGCTTAGTAAATGAATGTTTCGTGTTTATATAAGAAATAAATGTATCATTGAGCTTAGAACCATTGCTGGCGAAAAGGATAAGCTTATGGGAATATCCACAGAAATTGCTTGGTGCAATTGCAATATTAAATTTGAATCATTCGAATTATGTACATTCACACTTCTTCAATAGCTTTCAACTTAGCGATACATTTATTTACTAGACGTCAGTTCAAGTTCATCAGTGCACTTGAACGCCTGATGATAGCGAAAGGCAAAACCTGGGTCGTTAATGACAAAACTCGTGTGAATGTACATAATTTAAATAATTCGAATTTAAGTTAAAGCTTTATTTAGTTTTTGCGATGGAATCGTCTCGGGAGCAATTGAGAAAAACAAGGAGGTTTGCACTTGAGCGTGTAGAAACAGTCCCTATAAAAACGTCGGAGGTACTAAGAAAGGACCTCTTCTTCTATTTTCTCCGCAAATTTACAAAAAGCTAAATAGTTTTCCTTAGAAACTATCAAATCGGCGTGGCCTACTGAACATGATTTATTCTTCCCGCTCAGTTGGTATAAAAGAACAATCCCAGAGGATTTGGTCAGCATCCTGAACATCACCAAAGTGCAATTTAGATCACCTACAATCTGGCCACGCTTGAAGAGCTTGGTAGCTAAGCTACCGTTTATAAACTGACTATTCCAAAAGATAAGGGTAAGTAAGTTACTTTGTATCCTGCTTTTCAATTGATAGTAGGAATGAATTAAAATGTCTGATGGCTTTTTGACGATGCGTCCCACCGCTTCTGCCAAACGATCATTCTGCATCCAAGCACAGGCTCGACTGATTTTTTTACATTTGACGGTCGATATCATTTGTTTTCGATCACACTCAAGGCCGGTATCAATATAGGTATTTTAGTTTTAATAGTCTTTAAAAATTATATATTTAAGTTATTAAATTTTATCAGCTAACATTAAAACAGTGATCATTTATGATATTTGTTTGACTTTTCCAATTCACTCGTATAAAAAATTTCAGTTCATAAATTAACTTTATTCAAGCATCATAGGTGTTGTTAACATATCGACTGTGGAAAGGAAAAAAGAGAACGTACATATCAAATTTTACAGGAGGCGCTAAAAACGTGTTTTGATGATTTTGTAACGTATGTAAATTATGAATTATACACAACCTTGAAGTGCACGGATACTTCTAAACTAGTGTTTAATTGACATAACCTAACATTAATCAAATAAATTGTCTCGGAAAAACTTTTATTTCAGTGTTATTTCTTGGTTTTAGTTTTTTACAAGGTCATCTTTTTCAAACATAAAAGCTTAATTTAGATACTTATTCGGTATTTTCGGCTTCCATCCTTTTGATAGAATGTGTGTCAAGTTGTATACATAGTGATTATCGAAAATAAGCTGTTTTGGAAAATTGAGGGTTACGTCTCAATTATATTCTACAAAAATGTTTATGTTTCATATAATAATATGTTAGTTCATATGAATCTAATAGTATAGAACATATATGGGCAACCACCGGCCCTCGGGTTGGATCTGGCCCGCAGAGCTATTTTGTCCGACCCTGATTCATCTCGGCTAAGTAATAGAGAAAGAAATTAATAATTCCAGGGAGCCAATATTGCTTGTCTCGTAATTCAAGTTCAAGGCCAACCTTTACACTAAATTTTGTAATCACTATATAATAGTAATATGTCGTTCATTATTATTACGTGTCTAATTTAATATAATATTACTTTATTATGTTTAATAATTTGGATCGGCCCTTGACTCGGAGACAGAATGATAATTTGGCCCCAGACCTAGGAAAGGTTGCCCATGTCTGGTATAGAAGAAACCCTTGCAAATCCCTCCTAATTCCAAATACACTGGGATAGATTGAAGGTACACAATTTTTCCACCTATCAAAATTATTATAAATCGGTTATTCTTTGGTTTGCTGTAATAATACCAGGTCTTTAATAATTTATTCAAATATAATATACAACATATATATTTATTAATAAATTTTACACTAATCATTATAATATTGTTATTCGTTAATTTATGAAGACATTAATAACATCTCACTGATGAAAATAAATAACTGCGGTATTTCACTAATGGCTCTAATATATTCGCAGAGGCCGGCGTGGGCGGTATTTGTGAACAAGAAGTAACAAATATTCATTAAAATTGCCAAAAAATAACGGCCTCCTTAATTACAAATCCGAATTGGTTTTTTTGAAGCAATTATTATTATTTTGAAAATATGTCTTAGATTTTATTCAGTGCGGAGATAATGGAAAATGAAATTTCGCGTTTCTGACGTTATGAAGCAAAGTGATACCACACACGATCAAAAATAAGCAAGTCCAACGCCACCTCGTTTAGTAACGCTTCTCAACATTTGAACAAAATAGCGATACGCTAATTATGAAGGTATCCCATAAATTTCAAGATAAAATTAAATGGTAATACAATATAATATTGATTTTATTTTTCGATTAAAAACCTTCTATTTAAAAAAAAACATCAGGTCTCATATCCAAAAATGAGTTTTCAAAACGATCAAATGAATCCAAACGACGTATTAATTTATTATGATTATTACGACTATTATTAACTGTCATAGTAACCGAATGTCATTAATTCGCCTGCATGAAAAAAATAGTTTTTTTAAATATTACTTTATTTTCAAATCTTAAATCTAATCGGAAAAAAATTAAGAACTCAATGAAACTTCTCGAAATTTTTTATCTCATTCTAAAACTCATAAATACTAGATTGAATGAAAAACTAAATAACTTATATAACTTATAGTAAAGAAGAATCAAACAATAAGTTAACCGCGAGTCATTAGTTTTGGTAAGGAGGTAATGCAATGCGACTTACTGGAACAAATCGGTAAGAATGTAATTGAATCAAGGTGTTAGATTCAAGGCTAAATGTTTTTTAGTGAGATTTTTCATGTTAATTTATTCGAATTCAGTACTTTTTAACAATTGTTTATCATGTAATCATTACACACTTCTGAGTTTGGACTAATATAATAGTTTTAAAAATGGTTAATTCTCGTTTGTGTTAGAAACTTCGAAACGACACGTGCGATGTGGAATTTAATGAATTGACATACCAAATCATAAAACAAAACGAAGTTATTTATAAAAAGTATACAATCATAGATGTTTTAACCTATCTCCGCTTTTAATAATCTCGTAAAGAAGCATCTAAGCAGCTTTAAAATATACGAGCACTTGCAATAAGTCGTCAACTTCAACTTCTCTTGGAGATGGTGTTCGAAAATGACAAGAATAGAAAGAAGATGGATAAAAAACTATATAAGAAAACCAATAGATGAATGTTTCCATACCAGAGTTCGAACTTATGACCCCAAAATCAAGTAGACAAATCCAAATCCTCCAAAAAACGTTGACAACTGAACTACAGAACAGACCATGTGTTTATGTTAATGATTATTTCAGTATTAAGATTGAATAGATAGACCATCTTGAATGATTTATATATATCTTTTATAAGTTTTCAAATAAATTGAGAAAAAAAAACTAAGATTTCGATGGAGAATCATTGGCGAACGGTCACTCCAATGTATTATATTATATCATGCATCAGAAGCTATTTAATTTCCCGCGCCATTTGATTTATTTAATTAAAGCTGTTCTCATGCAAATCTTCATAGTCGGAGAACGGTTGTTAGCATCCTGTTAATATCTACTGCTAAGCTACAAAATAATATTAAAATTTAGTATATCAAGATTTAAAAGATTGTCCACGTTGATGTATCTTTCACGAGGCTTCAAATAAAATCATCAAATGTTTTAATTCAACGTGATACATTTTTCACAGACGTATGAGTATTTTCTATTTGCTTCATATGTACTAAGTTTATACAAAAATCAATTCACATGAACGATATAAAGAATAAAGTCATTAGTGTTGACCTATCGGTAAAATATTTTTAGAATTGAGCCAATTTTTTCTGAAGCATGTGACATTCAGACATGTTTTTTTTTTCATATATTTCATAATACAAAACAACAATGACAATAAATTAGGCGGCGATTTAAACGGTTTGCTTGGCATTTGGGGCTTTTCTATTTCTCTTCATCTTTTCAACGACGTACACTATAAATAATAATGTGGAACATTTTGCAAATTACAATACATGCCACAAAAATACATATGTAGCTGTAAAATGCACAATACATTGTACAGCAATGTATTTTTTTAATATTATAAAAGAAAAAAAATATTTACATATTACACTTATTTAATTAAAACAGCTGGAAAGATTAACACCAAAGCAGCTGCTTACTAGGAGCCATATTTTTGCGATTTTACCGTAACACTTCCCCTACGGTGCTAAAAAATACTTCCGATTGTTGGCCCTTCAATTTAAATTAATTATTATTAATTAATTTAAAATAACATGTTTTTCACTTGGTTCTTAAAAGGCCAACAACATATCTTAAATATTTTTTAACACCGTAAGGGAAGTTTTAAGACAAATTCATGAAATCAAAATAATTTATATCTAGTCAATTATAATCTGAAAAAAAATATTTTACTAAGGAAATATAAAAAAATAAAGATGACTAGTAAGTGTTCTACAATAATATCAATAATACGCAATTCACCAGAAATGTAATTAATATAAATAGCTCAAAATTGTATTTACCCACACTAAATTGCAGCAGTGAAGAGATCCAAGACTTACACAGAACTAGGTTCTATTATTTTCGTCATAAGTTATAAGTCATAAATAAATTAAACCGTGAAACATAATTAAATTTAATTATGACGCATGCTAATACATAACGCATAGATCTGAAAATTTTGTGTTCCTTAATTTAACAAGGGGCTCGCCGGTATCTGTAAAATTGAACAAGAGAATCTCGCGAACCTCAACGAGCCCCCTCCAGCCCACCCTTGATCATGCCATCATACCACATTGCCTCATTGAAAGCGGATATGGAATAATATATATATATATATATCGACTGTGGAAAGGAAAAAGGACGTAACCCACACATATCAAATTTTACAGGAGGCGCTAAAAACGTGTTTTGATGATTTTGTGACGTATGTAAATTATGAATTATACACAACCTTGAAGTGCACAGAGACTTCTAAACTGGTGGTAAATTAACACAATCTAATATTTATTAAAGAAGTTGTCTAGGAAAAACCTTTATTTCAGTCTTTTTTCTTGGTTTTAATTTTTTACAAGGTCATCTTTTTCAAACTTAAAAGCTAAATTAATTAAGATACTAATTTGGCCTTTGAAAAAAACCTGTTTTGAAAAACTGTGGGTTACGTCCTTTTTCTTTTCCACAGTCGATATATATTGTATTGGCTATAAAACCAGTGTAGTCTTGGACTTCCTATTCATTTCCCCTCCACAGTTCTGTATAAAACCGTTTTCTTCCAGCAATTGACTCCCAATGTCAGCGGAGTCTTTACTCAATATCACAGTGCAATAGAATTCTTGCTGACAGAAAAGAATTTAATGAATTCAAAAACTGACGTGAAATAATTTGTATGTAATACTGTAGTTAACTTACACCTTGTGCCAAATAATTTAGACTATCTATCATTCACATTAAATAGGTTGCAAATTTCCATCAATCATATTCACTTTAATTAATAAGCCAGGCAAGCTCTTCGCACTGCTATCTAAATGTAAACAGCGTTTCCCATCTACTTTGTTTGCGTTAGGGCCACACCAAAATAGAAACAATTAATAACAAACACACTTAGGTTCATCGCAGTGAATTTTTCTCACGTATATGGCTGTGAATGATTGAAAAGTATACCCAGTTCAAATTCCTCGCCACACGCCACTGGACTGGCTATCTTTTATACAATATTATTGTATTAACTGTAGGGTAACCACGAAATAGAAATTATGAATAAAATTAAATATGTGACATGTTTTATCGTCATTTAAAACATAGTAGTAAAACCTGTCTTAGTCATTTTAGATTTAAATAACAATGCTAATAATTCATTACAAATAAAAGACCTTTAAAAATCAATTATTTATGGCTTTTTATTTTGAAGTTGAGTAATTAAATGTTTCGAAATAGGTCCGTTGTCAATTGCATCCATTGTATATTATATATTAAATCATGACAAATAAACAAATTTCGATTTGTATTAAATATTAAAATATGTTTGAAAATATAAATGTATTTAAAATAGTAGTTGCATGTCATTCGAAAGTATATATTGAGTTGAAAGAAAAATTGTCCCCAAAATATAACACAAATTTTAATTTTTTGGCTTAGAGATATATAATGTCCGCTTTCAGTATTTTGTCTGTGGACTCTTATTGATAATTTTAATATTTTTTGGTGATCAAATAATTTGGGTCATGTAAACATCAGAAGTATTTGTTCTGAGATTCGATCTCCGGATTCAAGCTCTGGGTTTTAGAGCGGTAAAACTCGATTAATTGATCTAAACTCGTCGGGTCCTATGGCGCAGCGGTAAGCGTTGTGGGCTTCAGTGCCGGATCTCGTGGGTTCGAGTCCCAGTACAAACATCATTTTTTCGATCGGTTTATCGATTTTTGTTCGAAAGTATGGATGTCTGAAAATTCCCATCCCACCTTTCCGATCTTTTAATAACTTAACGTATCGAGAGCGATTAGTTAAGCACTAGTCGTGTTTTAGCCGTATCCTTCTATCCTTATTAATCTCTTTGAAAAAGAGAGGTTGAGCGACTGACTAACAAACAGTTATCGTAGAAAAAAAACTTCTGTTGTGATACCTCTATTCTGAGTCATATGGATTAAAATCCAGACATGAATTTAAAAAAATCTCGATGTGAGATGAAATAAACAATTGTAAGCTTTTAAATTTTTCCAAAACAATGCCCACCCTATTTCCATACGTACGTCACGGTCAATTAAAGCAACGTCAATCCGATGCGAGGCTCACTTCAGATCGTCAAAGTTCGGAGGTCTTGAACTACAATCAAAGCGACATGTTATTCTGAAATAGTACCAACTTATGCTTGATTTATTCCAAATATCGCGGCGCGATCTTGAATCAAATCAGACAAGTTTACTACCTATATAAATTTATCTGCTGTTTGTCTATCATTAAAAACGTAACCTAAATCTTTTCTCATGAGAAAGGTTAAAACTGCCACTAGCGTTAATTGCAGTGCAGTTCTGTATCAGGCCAATGCTATGGAGAATAAATTCTTTTTTATTCGTTTGTTTTCTTGATCGTTACTGTGTTAATGAAGATGGCCTTGAAACAGCAGCTGCTTACACATAACGCATGGTATTGGGATAGTAAAAAGAGTATCTCAATCGCATTAAAAAAATATATGACTGCTAAGCCAAGTTTGAATTGTTTAGTATCACGAGGAAGTGGATCTACACAGAGGTGGGCTGAAGGGGGCTCGGGGAGGCTCGCACGAGCCCCTTGTAAAATTTTGGGGCGGCCGGCGAGCCCTTTGTTAAGATAATAAAATCATTTTTACGATCTTTTTGATTTTTTGTTCGAAGGCATGGGTGTTTATGATGTCTACAAATTCCTTCCCACTCTTCCGATCCTTCAATTCAACTGGGCGTTACGTAAGCCATTAGATAATCATTATTCCTGTCTTAGCCTTATCATTCTATACCTACTACTCTCTTTGGTTGAACGACTAAGTGACAAACAGTTCTTGTAAAAAAACACTTTTGTTGTGATATCTTCATTAGGAGGCCATAGGCCATATCGACATTGGGAGCGGACATGGATACAAAAATAGATAAGATTTACCGAGCCCCTTGTTAAGATATTGGCAGCCCACCGCTGGATCTACAATGCTAAACAATCAACTATTTGGACAATGCCGCGATTGATCCGTATCAACTCAATAAATAATATGAGTTTTTAATTCAAATTTTCCTGTCGATGTTCTGAAACCACTCATCTATATACCCTTTCCATTGTCTAGCTCTTTTCAAATAAAGAGTGATACATAAAAATAAGAATATATTTTTAGAGTCGAGTATAAAATAGAGTTTCTATAGTGATATATTTACAAGCGTTTACAAATTATTGTTATTTTATACAGGAAATAAATCATTATTAATACAATCTAAAAATATATATAAAACCACATATTACAACAAAGTATCGCATAAGAATTTACGATAAATATTATCCATTTTTTAGTACCTTCAATAATAATAATCTTAATAAAATAATGAGAGTAGTAAATATTATAACGGAGTAAATATTTAGTACTTATTGGCCACCATGTGAAATACTAAGTCACTTCCTTGGCCACAAACTAGCCGCAGCATCAAGCGGCCAATCTATTAAAAGCGTCCATGTCGATCAATCGATTGGGCAGCCCTGATTGACGGGTCGCTGGGTGCTGCTCAGGTGTATCACAATAGTATTCACATTAACAACTAAGGATATGCCACATTTGATAATATTAATACACATTACGTATTTTGTAACTTATTTAATGAGGGAAACCAATATAAATCGTTCACCGAAAATGCTTGGTGCCTAACAGATTATTAAGCCGAGATAATATTTTAAATGTTGTTTTATCTTTTTTTGATCAATTAATACATTTACTTAGTTTGTAACGTTGTATTTTGAAACCTTCACCGCTCGCTATCAATTCACACTTTTCTTAATTAGACTATCCCGTAGCATAAGCTAAGGAGTTAAATTTTGATTATCTTGTGCAATATTTTTCTTCTTATTTGATTCCGTTCATCTGACATGTAGTGCAACTAAATTCTGGGTTTTTGCTTTTAATTTCTTCGGACTGACCCATTCTTCCTATCAGATCTATGGATTTTACTTCTACCACTACTGGTTTTTGTTCCTTAGGTCATTACGGGGTTTTTTTTTGCTCCCCAGGGTTCCGGCATACGCTAGAAATGACCAGCCTAAAGACCTACAGTTACTGTAGTCATATTATGAATCTCTTTTGCTTGCACTTACTTAAGCCTGCATATAGTTTAAAATGTGTGAATAATGAATTGAGCCATGGTAAAACTTTGCTATTAAACTTTTTAGCACAATCACGTCTTAATTTGTTGCTTTGGTGAATTATTTATTTTTATTATGGAGAGATAACTGTATTCTTTTCACTCTTATGATACTGACATGTAGAATTCATTTCATATCACCTCTCAGAGGCTCAATTTGAAAACACTTTACTACAATGCCTGATAAATCATGAGATAAATATTAATAGGTTTTTTTGTGTTAGCAGCAGTATTTTTTAGCACACATAATAATTATATTGCTTGTATTTTGAAATTTTAGCTACTATTTGAATAATATATTATCTATTTACTATTTTATTAAGAAATTCACGAAAGAAAAACTTAAAAGGGATTACTATCGACCGTTGCGCTACTAAAGCCTCCTCCGAAGCCGATTCCCATTCGTCAACAATAAGTAGTGCAGCGTCAGTGAGAATCCATAAGAGTGAGACCAGTCGGTAATGGGTTGCCTGGATGATAAATCAAGGGTCGCGGTCGCCAGTCAACTTGGCAGCAGCGGTGGCGTGGTATAATCAGCGTCGACTTGTGCTTCACATTCTTTCAGTGGCTGTGCGTTATGGACACATATCGATCAAATTTGTATTATTATAATACCAATTGTGTTCGCTCTATTCTCTTTTTGCATGAATTTTTACATGATTTCAAAATAGCACAGTCAAAGAACATTTTTTGATGAACAAAATGTTTTTTGAACAAACATAGTTAAAAGGGTGGTTTGCTACCGTTTCTAGAATTTTTCATTTTTTTAAAAACATTTGAAAATATCTTATCGTATCATATCGTAGTAATACTATATAAATTACACCAAGTTGGCCAAGCTTAGTCTGGATTCACTGAGTTCTTAACAGCTTAACGACCGCGGACGCGTATTTGAGTCTTTGAAAAACAAAGGTTGTGGCCGGCTGACTCATATATGCGTATAGACGAAGTATCTGTAAGCAAAGAAAATTAATTAATATGCATCCGTAGAGTGCATGTTTTTGTTTAAGAATCCCAGTGAGCATCTTAAACAAAACATTTTTTGATGAAAACTCATTCAAGTTGGCTGTTACATTTCTCACTTGGTGAAGGAAAAGTCTATTACTTAATTCAGTGCTCAGCAAGCTCATTAGTCAACTGTATAACGATTGAAATTTCTTTGATAGACAATTTTTTTAAACATAAACAATATAGGTATGTATATTATTATTAACTTGATCAGGATACTCTTATGCTGGCTTTTGTTTAAAAGGTCCTGAAAGGTACGTTTGCTGAGTTCACCCCTTCCAACTCTAAGTTTTAATTATGAGAAACCTTCATTAGGAGACATATGCTTCACATAGGGACTTGAGAGCGGAGATGAATTTGAAAAAAAAACTTCTTTAAGAAAGTATCAATCTAAGATATAACTGTTCACCAAAAGCTAACTTCTGCGCGTGGGACAAGATCTTTCAATCTCACTGTATGTGGTATTTTGTGGAAGAGCGAAACTCAAAGAACCAAAGAGCCTGTGGCTCGCAAGCCATAGTTTGCCGACTTCTGACAACTAATCGTTCCATTTTAAGATCGGATAAGATAAGGAGGTAAGATGTGGATGGAAAGGTGTTAAAACATCACATACATGCATCATTTGCATAGAATTCCATAAATTGATTACAAATATAATATTTCAAAGTGTTTAATCCGGGATTGGAGCCCGCGTGGATAAATACTGACCACTTTCATCGTCCGGCAGCACCATGTCTTTTAAAACACAGCTGTTTAAAACGTGATGTATACATAAATAGCACTGTATAAGCCAAATGATATCTCTTTTCACGACTCACCATTGGTTTGTACCCCCCGCGGGTTCGGTTAGTACGCTTATTGTACCACGCATTACTACCAACATAACCTCACGTGTAAACTTGACGGCACACTTCGTGGTACAGCGGGTTATCGCTTAACACTCGCATTCAGTATAAATTATTTTTAGAAATTTGTGGTACCGGGACGATAAACACAATTTAGCTCTAAATTTGTATCTGGCTTCGTAGGCGGCTAGAAGATGGCTGTTCTGGAGTTGATACCGTGAAAAGGAAATGTTGCGCATTTTTTTTTTGCAAAATTGATTTAATTAGATTTGAAATAATTAGATTTTTGTGACATACTTAAATATTGGTGTAATTTGACAACGTTTCAGTTAATTTAACCCTTTAAAGAATATGGCTGAGTTTATTTTCAAATGAAGAAAAGATTTATTTAACCCGTTAACAGCTAGAAAAAAATAACGTTTTTTGTCCTGTAAACTAGCAATTTTCTATAAACTAATAAAGGAAAACTTAATATGCATTCTGTGAGTCCTTAAGAGATGTCGGACCCTTTTTCAATGATGCAAACTCTAAAAAATATTTATTGACGTCGTAATAATGACAACACACTGGTGGGTAGCGTGTGTGGTTAGTAGGCATGCGACACACCGGTGGGTCGTTAGCTTTAGAGTGGTTAAAAGGTTAATATTTGTAAGATACAAAATAAGAATAAGTGACACTAAACTGAATATATCCAAAATGTTTAAATCTTCTTACTCACTTTTGTTTTTAACATTATTATGAGCTTGGCGTAGTATCTTTATCAGTTGAAATTCTCGTGATGAACGAAACCGGTTATAATTCTATTAAATAAGTGTAAACTTAGTATCCATGAGTGTTGTAATTTTCTCTCAAAACATGTTAAAATACAGTACGAGATATATCTGTTTTTGGTGGCGGTGAATTAATATAATTTTTTTTAATACAGCAATCCGATTTCGTGAAAATATGAACATAGCTAATTTTAAAAACTCAACTACAATATAATATTTTTCCACCAAGTATCAACAGTGAGCACCTTAAAAGTATTTTTTTTTTTTTATATGAGACTTAAATCCATAATACATACCAGTTTTCGTTTTAAAGAAGTTCTTGATTGTGATACACAAACATTGTTAATTAAATGTTTTTCAAAATCAAGATTTCCCCTTTCAAGAAACATAGGTCGTCATCAAATTAATATTAACACCTCCATGTCCATGATGCAATCGTAAATAATTGAACCATTAAATCATTCAATATTTCTCTTAATATTGTCAATAAGTATTTATCATTTTAGGTATTCTAGCATATATACATTTTTAAAAATATTTTTTAGCTTCTAACTTAGGTTTAAATACTGTCAATAAACAGTGAAACTGAGATGCCATCATGGTAGAGAGCGTGATTTTTTAGGATGGCATGTTACGGGTTAAGCTCATTTTGTCTGTATCACGCATAAATCTAACACACAGCATTTTCAAATACAACTTCATTTAACATTACCAATTTGAGTTGTGATCTGTTATTTGTATCTATCAAACAAATGTAAGTAACTTCAATGACTTGGCTAAAACAAAATCGAGACACTAATTCATATAAAAAAATGGCTTTTTTATTTGAACTTAGAACAATAATAACACTACAAGTAATAATAATTGGACTTGGCCGACAATATTCAAGATCAAATCCGACTTAAGTTTATCAAGTAACTAGTTTTTAATTATATCAGTTCTTCATATCAATTTAATTATCTTCATACAATGATATCACAAAAAATACATATTACCGTTAGCTAAAAACAATACACAATCAAATATGACTTTGCACTAACAATAGACCAACGAATTCGATAGCAGCATTCTTCGAAATTCTGGCTTGGTATAAAATATACTATCGTATGTGGTGTTTGTCGATATTTAATATTGCTATTGTACGTATACATGTTTCAAAAATAATGATAGGTTTATAAGCTTACAGCAACATATTAAATTTATTCTACAAATCGCAGTGAAAATCATTCGACACAAAGACATCAGGATAGAAACATTTATTTTCTCTTAAATAGTTTTATTTAATTCATAAATTTTAATTTGGTAGAATCTTCTTTTCATAAGAACATGCCTCTAGTTGTGATGTGTAGGTTCCGTTGGACCATTTCGATAGTATAAATAGGGAAAAACGAAAGTTTTTATATCCATAATCTTTTCGAAACAGAAATATTGGAACCATTTCCATTGAAAAAAGTTTAATAAGTTTTTTATTTAGTCCACATTACGAGTTTGGATGGTATAAAAAAAGTAAAGTATTTCATTAGACAGGTTTTAAATATAATTAAAATAAAAAAAAAATAACTTAAGAATATCAGTTTATTAGTATGTTTATGATTTAATTTCGTAATACTATTTATACTTGGCAAATAAGAGTAATGATACATAGATATGTCCCGAGGTCACCAGAAGTGACGCGCACCCTGTCCTACGGGCCATCGATCATCCGTCAAAATAATAAAAATAAATTAACGTTTGTGAAATAAAATATTTACTTCACAAGGTCAATCAATGCCAATGAAAAAATTACGTGAACAATGCTTTGTTGACTTCCGGAAAATATATTTTTTTATATTAATTAGGATTCATTATTATTTATTTTAATATCATGTATTTATTTAAGCTTAAAAAACTCATTTATTTTATTCGTGCAATTTAACAATGGTTATTAATTGTATTTAATGTCAGATATTTACAAAAAGCCTCTAATAGATTCATAATTAGTTTTTAATTATAACTGATACACAATTTTCTTCTGTAATGTTTCTCAGATATTAATTACGTAGTCTTATATAATTACACGCATTTTAACATATTTCTTCAAAGTGTTAATAAACACTTTTTTAGCTCGGTAGCTGATTTAAAAAAAACTGAGAATTTACAGATTTCCCAACTATTGAAGAATATGAGAGCTTTTTTTAGTAATAACACAATCCCGGGATTACCGGATCGCCAAATTGGTCGAGATTCCGGATTAGAGGAATAGTAATAACGTTATAAATAATTTATTTTCTTTTAAAGTCCATGTCCGTTTCCAGTGTGGCGCATATTACTTTCTAATTGAGGTATCTCAAAAAAAATGCTTGTTACTCAGTTGCTCAACAACTCAATTTTTTTTATCTGTTCTCGAACAGTTAGAAAATATTGGGCTATGATAGAACTAGTGGTTGACTAATCACTCTCCCTACATCCCGTTATTTTAGGATTGGATTGGTGAGGGGCAGCGGTGGGCTGCCAATACGCTAACAGGGGACTCGTTTTATATCAAAGCAATTGTCGGTGTTCTGGGGAGGTAGTGAGTTTTCTATCACTCCGGTGGAAGTATATGCAATGTTTAAATAGGCAACCGAATGTAACTTAATAAACCGATATATTTAACAACACGCAATTTACCTTAAATGTATGTACTATAAATGTAAATGGTCAAAAATGTACTACTGTGTATACTGAAGCCGTCCTAGAAAATATGTCAGAAATCGCAGTTATGTACTCATTTGATCTGAGAATATTGTTTTCTGTTAAATCAACAAGGGGCTCGCCGACCTTGGTAAAATTTAACAAGGGGCTCACGCGAGCCACTCAAAGCCCCTTCCAGCCTACCCCTGGTGAGGGGGATTTTTTTTAGACATCTTAATTATCCTTTCCCTTAAACAGATATCGATAAGTCGATTGAAAAAATATTTTTTTTACTAGGATACGAACCCGTGAGGTCTAGCATGGAAGCCATCAACTTTACCCTTAATACATATTATATGAAATTTTAAACTAGATATACAATAAACTTACTTACTATTTCGTAATGCTAAATACAACTAAAAGGTACCATTAGAATCAATCATTGAAACTATCTACCCACTGCCGCAAAAACTTGTCAAATATTTGAAATCAATTTGCCTAGAAGAGAGTAGGCTGAACAAATAGATGCTATCTAAAAAAAGATGTAACCTATTCCAGAAACACCTCAAAAGCTCAGATAACTTTGAGTTCTATACAGGACAAAATTTATTTATCCTTGTCATATATTTACTGACATTATTTGCAAGCCTCCAAATAGAGAGCTTTTGTAAATATGACAGGAATAAATATCTGGGATATCGATCTAGTCACAAACAGAAGATACAACTGTTCTCTTTTGTTCTCAAAAAAGCTCATTTATTGTTCACTTCGTCGACCGCCGACAGATATTTAGTTTTACGATGGAATATTTTTTAAATCGCCAAAGCTCTAACTGAACTTGATTGTAACAAAATTAATACATTTTTTTTCATTACCTACAAGATTTTAAATTTTAATCGTTCAAATTTTGTACATTCACACAAATTTTGACACTAATTACTACAAGCTTTTGTTGCATAAAACTTTTTTGTGATGAAAAGTGTTAAATAATACATTTTACCAGTTGTTCACATCGCTATAAAATCCTAAATATCCATATCACAATACTTTTTATTTTAACGTAATACTGCGTTGGCAATTCATTTATACATATTTGAAAAAATATGATTATACTAATTCGAATCCCGGTATGGGCAGCTTCATTTTTCAATCGAATAATAGATATCTATTCCAAGGCATGGATGTTTATGATGTCCGAAATTCCTTCCAACACGAGGCGTCGCGAGAGCGATAAGCCAACTTCTAATCCTGTCTTTGCCCTATTTTTCAACTGTTACTCTTATCGAAAAAAAAAGTTGAGCAACTGATTAAAAAGTAGTTTTCTTAGAGAAACGACTGTTGTTTCATGTGCATCATATTGGGGGCGGGGTATAGCTTAAATATAACTATCTACTTTTTACACATTAATTTGGAAACAATATTTAGAAGTTCATGTTTACTGATAATAAACTGTGGTTTTGGGCGCTTATATAAATTTGACATCAAATGTAATGTAAATCTGACTAGATTATGAATATGTATAAAAATACAGTCATCGTTTATTGTTGTGGTTTTTGCGTTATAAGCTTAAAGTACCGCTATGTCCCAATATAATAAATACAACAGTAAAACACATCATTTAATTATAGTTTTCATACACATTCTTTATCTACATTTGTATGTTTGCGCGCGCTCACTTTATAATTCTAGAAGTCAAGTTCATCAATCAATTATTTGGGGGTTTTATTTGATATGCAAAATACTGATGAACAAATTGATTGTAAAGGCGAGGTTAAATTGTATGTTATTTATAATGCAATAGTTAGGTTGGCTACACAGCGTGTTGCCAGTGTTTAAACACAAGGAGATAATTACTTTTAGATAAACACAAGACCATAAATCAAAATTTATTATTTGACAAAGCCACATAAGTCAAAAATATATATTTATATAATTGAATATAATTGATCAATAATTTATGATTTATATAACAATATTAAGGTAAAAAATATGTTTGTTTTGTATAAAATTCATTTCCATTAAAATTATATTCTTCATACTGGAGTGGGTCGTATGGTTTTTAAGAAACTTAACCGTAGCTGACTTTGGCAACAATAGTCTTAGAAAAAATATTTATAATAAAATTGTACCAGACGATAAAACCAATTTAAATAATCTATATAATTTCTAATTTTGATATTTATGGTAGTGATATTACTACATTTCAGCTGCTCATCACGCATATTTTTAGGTTTAAAAACGCAGTAGATATGAGTTTGTTAAAAAATTCTAGTTTCTGTAGCCTCACAGAATGATTTTTTTATTAAAGGCCACATAATATTACACTAGTAGATTTTCAAGAGTCAAATCAAAAAATCATTATTGAAAAGAAAATTAACATAAATATGAATATTTTGTTAATTTTATCATTTTTGCATTATAATTTTGATTTAAAAGTTGTCCCAAATAATCTCGCGATAAACTGCCATAGTCTACGAATTTTCTTCAGATAAATAGTTGTCCGTAGGATTAATTGTTAGGCCGGTAAGTTTTCTGCGTACAATTTTCAACGATCCTTAACATTATGAAAAAAAATATCAGCCTGATTATAAACACCATTTGAATTACTTTTAGGGTGTTCACTGTCAATACTTGGTGGAAAGGCATTATATTAATAAAAACACAATAATCCTTTGTACTTCATTCCACTTTATTTAATATGTCAGGACCGGTTTCGCTCATTACGAGCATCGTCAACTGATTGTTGTCAGTTGACGGTCCTGACATATTAAATAAAGTGGAATGAAGTACAAAGGATTATTGTGTTTTTATTACCATTTGAATTTATTATGTGAAAATAAATATTATTATAAACATTGTATTAGTTTTATTTATTAAAAATAAATGTTTTCAAATCAACCATTCACAGTGCGGGCTTCCACGTCTACGGATGATCTTCATCACCGCTCATCACCGTCCCGGACGTCTACTCTTCAAGAATCTGATGATAAATGCTTGCCTCCACAGTCTCGCCCAGCAATGCAACATAAATTACTATTATATTATTATTATTTGTTGTGTGGTATAATAATAATCATGTCGATATGAATATCGCCCGCGGGCAATTGATACACTGCGCACAGGCGTCCAAAAGAAGGAGCGCAGAATTTATAAAAATATAAACTGATCAAATACAATGTTTTTCAAATTATAATTACTCGAAGAGCTTAAGTTCATCTTCTGAGTTAACTATTTTTAAAAGATGAGCATGTGAATTCTCCATTGGGCCTACATTAACACCGAACGAGCCGAACTGTTCAAATGCTTGAAAAACATCCAACCAACAACAAAAGATTCGTACAATAATGCTCAATAAATCCGCCATATTAAATAACATCCCATGAAACCATAGAAGAAATGAAATATGTCATAGAGCAAGGTTCCCTCTTTTTCGCCTATTGTTTTTTTCGCAACAATAAAACCCAATCTTCATCATCACCATGATTATCAGCAAAAGCAGCACACCACCAAACAATGCCACACCGTCTTATAAAGCTGATCAAACGAACCAAGATACTTCCTTCAAATGACAAAATTCAGATTATGGAATAAGGCTACCAGTCTCGAAGTCCAAAGTTAATATATCCAGACGATAGATAGATAATTAAAAAAACATCACCGCAATTAAAATAATACAAAAAATCATTCTTTGGTATAACAAACGATAAATGTGAGCTGGTTTCTGACTAAAGTTATTTAAATACAAAGATTGCAGTGACAGGAAACCCATAATTTTTATATTATTAAATATATTATGTAACTTTCAAAGCATGTTACCATGTCCAAATTTTTACCACCCATTACTCTCGGTATCCGATTCACTGTTTACCCATTCACGTCATGACAGGCAACAGATCTTTGTTTTCATATCGAAATCATTAAGTAAATAAATAAACCATGTCCCGATGTAAAGACGATAATACACTAATACAGCGTGGCCCGGTAAAGGAGAAGGCCGACTCACAATGAAATCTGAGTACACATTCTCACTGAGAAAAGAATGAACGGGCTTCTAGTACTCTTCCTTTAGAATTCTGATGTTTGGTACATCGTTACTAGTAATTCAATATAATACTATGGTAGGGTGACCAACACATTACCAATACACACATATTCTTTCAAACAATATAATGGTAAAAATATCAATATATTTTTACACCGTTAAGAATTATGTAAGATTTTTTTAATGTGCCAACTAAATAAATAAAATCTGAAAAAAACGTAGATTGTGGGCTAAGACCATTTTTTTATAGAATTGGTTAAGCTCACAGTTTTGTGTATATTAAAAGGTTTTTATCGTGAACGTCATCAATACTATTTACAAGCATTAACATCGCTCAAAATTGAACATAACTTTAGAAGCTAATTACGGCTATTAAAAGCGTGAAAGAGGGTTTTGAATGTATTTCAATAAAGCAGAACTGCAGAAATTGCACTAAAATATCGTGAAATTGTTAATTTCAATTAGGTATATTACATTGCAGTTTCACGTTAAATATGTTTAACTTTAAAGCACTACCAATAAACTACAATGAACTTTTAGAAATACGAAAAAAAGTCATTATCTTATCAAGTATTTTGTGTATTTAAACAACAAAAAAACTGTCACTAACGGGTTTTATTTGAAATCCTTTTCCCTTGACATAACATGCCACATAGTGATCATAATACCAGTATTAGTATAGTGTTTCCAATACCAAAATAGGAGTATGGACGTACGTGTACGTCGACGCCATTTTTCTGTAAAAGAGTATGGACGTAGTTTTAACTCAACACAGTAGTGTCTGTCTGTGAGCATATATATCGACTGTGGAAAGGAAAAATGACGTAACCCACAGTTTTTTTAAAACAGGTTTTTTTCGATAATCAAAATGTATCAAACTTGATACACGTTCTATTAAAAGGATGCAATCTTCGAATGCCGAATTAGTATCTAAATTTAGCTTTTATGTTTGAAAAATATGACCTTGTAAAAAATTAAAACCAAGAAAAAAACCTAAAAAAAAGGATTTTTCTGGACATTTTTTTTTATTAATATTAGATTATGTCAATTAAACACCAGTTTAGAAGTCTCCGTGCACTTCAAGGTTGTGTATAATTAAATTATTTGCATATGGCCCAAAATCATCAAAACACGTTTTTTCCGCCTCCTGTACAATTTGATATACGTTACGTCCTTTTTCCTTTCCACAGTCGATATGCTTCAAGTATGAATTACATATGGAAAAAAGTCACACAATTGTCATGTTAAAGAAAAGTCAGTAATGTAAAGCAATGTCAGTATATATCTATTCACTACTCAAAAGATTAACAAAAATCAAATTCATAAAATATGCTTATAGTTGTATCAATATTGACATGTTCCATAATTGATGAGCCTTTCAGTGATATATTAATATTGTTAGAAACGTTATTGTTTTTTTATGAAAATTGCCCGTTATGATATATTTTTAATGACAGTATTTTATATTATATCTCGAAACATGGAACATAGTTTACTCTCCCGTTTGGTCGATCTGATTGTTTGATTTAATTCTTCTGTTATACGGTATTGCAATTCTTAATGCCACAACTGTTGTAAGTTACTTTAAAAAAAAAATCGATATTTAAGATATGGTCTCATCTGATCCTTACTGATTCTACTGATACCATATTAGTTGCATATTTTCTTAAAAAATAGTTCCATTAAACCACAGATTCTAGTCGGTCTGTGGTACGTTAATAATCTTTAGGCAATCACGGTTGCTTCCCTCATTTCCATGTTCACATTTTGCCCTGTAGTCTTTATAAGACTCACGATTCATATCTCGCGTTACAAATTTTATTTTCCTAGCCTCACTGTTTGCTTCTAGCGGTTTAAGTAATCGATACTTCTTACGGACTACACTTTTTGTGCATCCACACTATAATTAAGATGAGCTCTTTTTTTCATAACGAAATTATAATACAAATGAGCTGTGTATCGGCTGTTTTAAAACTTGTAATACTTTTAATTAAAAAAATACTTGACGTTACAGCTAATGCCGATAAGCCAAATATATTTATGTCGAAAGATCATTTGAGAAAATTCATTATTTTGTAAGTTATATGAGATCAACTCGAAGAGAATTGACATCACTTACACATATATTTAAATTTAAAAACATCTAAATTTGACATTGATCTTACCGGAAATCGAGCCCAGATCTGCCTGATCGGTAAAGAAAGCTCTAACGAATTTCATTTTTAATTATGAATGATAATTATAATAGAAACTGATTAATTTATCAAGTTTGTTTTTTCTAAGATGAAAAGAATAATCTTAAAAAAATGATTGATTTTTTTAATTTGTCGTAGCAAGTGTCAAGCTAGGCGCAGCTGGGCTTACAGTACAGCTGGCTCAAAAATTTGCATCATATTAATTTTTCAACTAACGAGTAAAATATATTTCTTCACTTTCTATTTTGAGAAATCTGTAAGAACTGAACTCAATAATATGTATTTCTCATGCCGTTTAACATTTCATTATTAATTTATTTGGTTGTTGACTTATTTTTATAATCATTAAGAAAAAAAAAACAAATAAAAACTTCGATGGTAATCAATTATTAACCAGGCCACATCAAAGATTTTTATTTTTGCTTTGAAACTTTGTCGTCGTAAGAGTCATTAAGTACTATCATATATACTAGAAAATATTATCCTTATCCATTTCAGTTGACCAGGATCTTAGTTGTCACTTTTTTGAGTGAACAAGACATTACATTATATTTAAAAATAACACACTTTTTGTATTAATAAAATTTGACATCTGGACGGGTTTTACTCACGAGTAACTTTACGAGTATATCATTAATCTAAAAAACTGAATGTTTAAATATTAAAATCTTGAATAATTATTTAATACTAGGCGATTATAATCACAATTATACATTATTTTCTTAAACAGAAAACGAATACAAAGGGAACTTAATAATTGTCAAATAAATAAACAATACATGATAATTCCAAATTTAAGCAAAATCATAACATAATATTATTAAGTGGATTATTGCAAATGTTTTTTTTGTAGAAAAATTATGCTCTTACAGAAAGAATGTCTATTGATAAAAAAGGGTAAAAAGGACAATAAAATTAAAATGTCGAAATATACAGAAAAATATCCTGTTCAAATCGTATTGACATGTGATGGATGTATAATGTTGCTGCAGTGACTAAATCTAGCATTCTATATTATATATCTTACGTCCAAAAATGATATGTCTTTTTTTATTATTTAAATGCAATGTCAACTGCAAGACGGAAACAATTCGTCACATCTCTCACCTAATACAATAAAGGAAAACAAAGCTACACCACTCCCCTATTTGAATGGCGTTGCAATTTTATTTGATACATAAAACCATCCCTCAGCTGGGACTCAAAGCTCCAGCCCATCACATTTCCCGAGGTACAAATCGCAAATCTTCCCTGCAGGCCGTTTCAATTTTTCTCCCCTAATATAAAAACACGATGATTTTCTTACTGCTCTCAAGACCCGCCACTAACCTTTAATAAGTTGAAATTAAATTTTAAAACTTTTTGAAAAGCTCGGCCCAATGAGCTTTCACTCTACGTCTGTCTGATTTCTTTTCTGCAGTTACAAAATAAGAGAGATACGTTATCAAACATTAGCTTTAGCAATAATACTTCAAAGACATTAATACTATCAAGAGAATTATGGCGATATCTATCTAATGCTATTATAATTTATTGAATGTGAAAAATGACAACAAATATATAAGTTGTAATCTCATTTACTCATTAATATACCTTATTTTTTAAAACTTATTTCTGTCATCTTTATAATTATGTATCATTTTATATTCTCGGTATGTACCAAAAGTATTTATATCGTAATAGTGTTGCCAGTGCTAAATAACGTTTCTGCAGTGGCGGATTAATCACATGAGAGGCCCCAGGCGCAATACAATTTGGAGTCCCTTGGTTTTGGATAAAATAAAAACGTCAGAACATTTCATGAAAAATAATATTTAAAAATCTGAACAAAGAGTATATGGGTTATATAATTTTAAGCTATTTTTGAGACCCCTAAGATTCGGAGTCCCCAAGTGCGCGCCTTATTCGTTTATAGGTTAATCCACCACCACGTCGCAGTAATCTTTAAGTTATTAATTGATATACATATTGGAAAAATGATATTATAAATATAATATTTAATGTTCCTTTTATTGATACAAAATAAATTGATGTATTTTCTGCTTATAATACATTTATCAAAGTAAGTCCAAAGTTTCTGCTTATAATACATTGATAAGTAAGATTTTGCTTTGGCCATATCCTACAGTTTTAAAATGAGTTAAGTATTTTCCTTTAAGATGCGAAGGCACGACTTCCAACTTCCCGAAAGAAGTTGGTGATCTCGCAAAAATATGAGGCCTCTTCCTCAGAAACCAGCCTCCCTTCAATTAAAAAGGGTTTTCTCAACACTTGTATTCAATCCCAATTCATTCAAGGAACACGTGTTATAACTTAATACCAAAAAAAACCAAGTCCATAATGTAATCATTCTTTTAAACTTTTTTGATATTATATAAAAAAAAACATTTTAAGCCATTTATTTTAAGTATAACGAATATGTTTCTTTTTTTTTATTTTGTTAAGTCAGCGTTGTGAAATAAAATAATATTTCATTATATTATAACCTATTTAAATCGCAATTTGAGTATTAATAACTACAAAAAATATTGTAAAAGTAGAAGAAGTTTTATTAAACGACAGTATGAAGTATATTGACATCTTTTAGCAAATGTTAATAAGTAACAGATGAATGAATCTGAGGAAACAGCAAATAAAAAAAATAAATATTCTACAATACGGTTACTTGGATCGATAGATAGATAGAGGTGTTGCATACATAATAATAGTATCAAAATATAGATGCATTAATGCCGATCTTATACAAATCAGTGTTTAAAATTAATAGACAAGGACATTTGCCTTCTTTTAGTCAGCATTAATAACATTTGCATACAAAAGTAAAAGCTTTTTTTATAATCAATGAATGCACCTCACCGACTGCGTTATTCCAGGTAAAGAATTTTTTATACACTAAAACTTATTTTTGACAGTTTTTGTAAGTTACCAACTGCTGACAGTAAAGTGATGATATTTAAACGGCACACAAAGAAAATGTTTAATTTTGATTTCTGACGACAGCGTATTGCTGAAACATATATTACAATATTCAATTATTATTAACCTTGTAGAAGGAATACACTGCTATCAAAATGTAAGCCATCTTACAAATGAGTTCATGATTATTCAGAATGTAATACAGTTTTTCTTAAGTGACGTAAGATAATTAAAAAATCCGTTGATTAGTTTTGCAACAAAGATTCGTATGGTATTTGAAGATATCGAAGATAAAAACTTTATCTTTGGTTTTCAAATTGAAAATGCTTGCAACCGTCGTTTTTATCTGAGATTCCCAAGAGGTATGACATTTTCATACGAATGTCAAACTTATGTTTCGACTTTCAGATATTATTGGAATGCATTCCTTTCATGGATAAATGTGATAGCTTGTAAATGTAAAGTGTGAATTAGGGCATCCAATCCCGGTTTATTTTGTGATCCCGGGATTTCGATATTGACAATTTTTCCAATCCCGGTATTGAACATTCGCCATAAAATCGTTTAGAAACTCAAGATTCGAGATCGAGAAATTTTTTCTCAGCAATTTTGAAATCCTGGGAATTTACGTCCTTCAATAATTATCGTTAATTTAATCCTTCCTAAAATGAAAAAATGTGAGACGTTTCTTTAGCTCTCGCGGGGACTTTTTAAAAAAATGTCTCGGTTTCAAAAACCCAGGAATTCACCGAATTTTCAAAATGAAAAGACGCATCATTCAAAAATTAACAAGCTTTACAACTAGGGTGCAGTCATCCACGATAAGGTGACGTATGTTCCTTATGTCTACTAGGTATAAGGACCACTTACACACGTTATCTATTCGTGGATGATTGCGGCTCAGTGTAACGCTTGCTATTGCTAAATATTGGAGCTTATTTCACTGAAAAATCATTCCGCTAAGAATTGAACCAAACAATAACAAACTTAATTATTTTAAATACGTTATTTTTTGCACAGTTTTGAAATAACACTATCCTTCTAAAAAGAACAAATACCATATTTTTACACGAATTGTTTGCTCTAACACGACTCGAAAAACACAGAAACGGATTACAAATTTCCTAATAACAAGAAATTAAAAAACACACACAAGACTGTTATAAAAAAAGCTTCATTAGATCATAGCACATAGGACGTATCAGATATTTTTTTGCAATGAAAGCGATCTATTCCCCAGTCCCTTATAAAATTCACCGTATTATGAATAATATTTTATCTAAATTACTAATTGGGTTTTACCTTTTTAAACGATTTTCTACATCACGATGTTGATAATTTTTCAAATAACTGTGAATGTTGTTTTTTTATTTAAATAAAAAAATAATCGAGTGTAAATTTATTTAAGATATATTTGTCATAAATACATAATATTTAACTTTTTTTTTTTTTTTGTATTTACGGTTCAATAACCTCCGTTGTAAGCCATCATCGAAAAAAATAAAAATTATTCGCTATGTTAATAATAAAACAAAATCGTCCTAATTTATCGACATATGAGTTTATGAGACAATTCATTTGCATATGCATATAAACAATATTAAAGAGGCCATTAGCGTTAATTTTAAGGCGCGTTCATTTAAGTCTAGGATTAATATGTTGTATTGTCATAAATAACGCCACAAACCTATGACATAATTCATTTTTTTTCTTAATTATTATTCCTAGATTAAAGCCGCAAAGAGAACGTGGCCAGCTTTGGCATGTTCCCGATACCGCGGTTCGGTCGGTAAAGTGGATACCCACTGTATCAAAGAGAATTCATCTCAAAGGGGAAAACTTTTAATAAAATTTCAAATGCCGCGGGCCCTCTAAATACTCTGACAGATTTATATCTACGAAGCACTCACTCTTTTCGTTGATAAATACCTAATTCTTCATCCACGACTGACATTAAGAATTCAAAGTATAATAAAAACATATTAAAATAATAAACACTTCTTGACCGTTGCCTTAGCAGAGATATGTCATATTATAAATTAATATTTCTAATTCGCAAACAATGACAAGAGGTTTGCTTGGAAATAAGCTTTCCACCACGGTACAATAGTAATTTAATATATGTACTTGTATTACATTAAATTACCTACTTCAAATTATAAGCAAAGAAATGCTTAATATAATATTATTGTACCCAATTAACTTATTTTTTTGATTTTGTTTTATTATAAATTGCTTGTTTTTTTAATCATTATCATTGGCACTAAACAATAATATTCTTGACAGACTCACTATTTTATTATTGTGTTATAGTATAATTAATGCAGGTCTTCAAATATTTTTTTATTTATACAATTTAGCTTATGATAATGAATAAATAATTAAATTTATTATAATAATAAACTAAATATGTAATACACTGAATGTATCACGATTAGTCTATAAATAAGCGATAAATTTTGGACGTTATCATTTTTAACATAAGATAAAACTTATTAACAAAAAGTGGAATAACAAAGTTATCAAATTAATTTTATATTAATTGATTCAATTATTAACTTCAGCCATTGTATTTTTTTTCCTTTCTCTCAAATGCATTATTAGTCTGAGGACCACTGACTGGCAGTCTCTATTCTAATGAAAATAAAAGGTAAGTAATTGATCAATTTATGTAAGTGAACTTATTAACATGCAATTAACTTATAGCAATAAAAATAGTAAAAACATTTAATAAATGGAAAATAATTATTCTTTATAAGAAATCATACAATGGCGAATATTTTCAAAAATCAACGATGATAGTTACAAACTAGTTTAAGCTTGAAACGGTAAAACGTTTCTTGTTGGAATTTCGTTCACTCTGTTCGGGGATTTCATTAGACCCGGTCTTCGCTTTTTTAAGCCACAAAAAATGGTATTGCATCGGACGAGATCACGAAATGGGAAGAGTAAGTAAGGAATAAGAATCTTCTAAGACGATTGCAGAGAAAAGATTCCAGCTTTGTGATGATGGAAGAATTCGTCTGTCGTCTTAGAATGAGAAAAAATAAGCTTTATTTACTACTTTGCCCTACGGAGCTTCGGAAAAATAATATTTTCCTACCTACGTCTGCTTCCAGGTTTTTGCGCTGTTTGCGACTTTGTTTGAGCAATGATAACTTTCTTATATAATGTATATAACTATACACCATTAATATATCAGGAGAATGTACATAGATAGTAGCTCGTTTTTTTTATTTACGTTGGAAAAAGCTTTTAAGAACTTTTACTTATAAAGTATTTTTTTTTAGTAGAGCAGAAATAATGAATGTATTTTCTTTGCTTTGTAAAACGTAGTTAACTAATATACCTACCTTCTTACTTAGTCAAATAAAACGTAAAAAAACAAACACATATATAAAATATTTATTGTATTTATATTTATAAAACATGTTAGAACAAATAATTTGCTTAAAATAATAAATTTGTATCGTTAAAATTATGTACATTCAAACAATTTTTTGTCACTAACGACCTGGTTTTTGCCTTTCCGCATCTTCAGGCGTTCAAGTTCACGGATGAACTTGAACTGACACTGAATTAATGTATCGTGTTTATATAAGAAATAAATGTATCACTAAGTTTAAAGCCATTGCTGTATTTGTTCTTTTTAGTGGGTCGTGTTATTTAAAAAAGAGTTTATTGCATGTATATTTTATTTAATAATTGTATATTACGATCAATTATTTAATTTTTCATTAAATATTATAATTAATAAATAGTTTAATTAATATTCGATGGATATCGTAAGCTTTGATTATTTGTTTTACATGTTTTGCTTATTTTTTCAACTCATCTCAAAAAAGTAAATGCTTTAAGCCGATAATAGAATAGTATTTAAAATAGATCGCTCGGAGTTACATTTAAAAAACGTTAATTCTCAACAGAAAACAAACTTGAAAGATAATTAAAACGACCGTACTTACAAAAAACTGAGCTAAGTAAACCGATTTGCTCGAGGCAATATAGTTCAGGTACCCAAACACTAAAGTTACCTTTTGAAGACGCCAACACAGTTAAAACTTGTTCGATTTTTTATTTTTTTAACTAAACAAACAAGATTTAATAACGACGAACTCAGAGTTTTATGATTTAGAAATGTCAGATTTTAATATTTTGTCAATTGTCGATTTCGGCACTCTTGAGAACAATGGTGCACAAACCGCGGCCCTTTTTGAATTTTGTGGCGGCCCTTCTATCAAATTTTTTTCTCTAACATATTTTTTCATGTAAAACATTTATATAATAAATATAAGCAAGCTTTTTCTTTAATGAAGGAGAATAAATCGGTTCATATAAACAGGCTTAAAAATTAACAAAGACCAAGATCGCATTGACTTTTGAATTACGTATAAATGAAACATAAATATTTCACAATTAAACGATTTTTAATAAGCAAGTACTCATAATCCTTTTTTGCATGGCTTATTTATGTTCACGTTTTCGAAATAACACGGTCAAAATAATATAATGAAACTTATTACTCATTTATCTGAATTCACTTAATCTTTTTTACACGGTTTTAAGACTGTTTTACATGGAACGTACATATGTTCTGTATAAAAATGAATTTAGCGTACTTTTTTTCTTTGCTGCCCGAACCCATGATAATTTGTTTTATGCGGCCCGCTAGAAGGTAAAGGTTGTGCATCACTGGACTAAATAAACAAGATTTAATAACGACGAACTCAGAGTTTTATGATTTAGAAACGTCAGATTTTAATATTTTGTATAATAAGATTTAAAAAAGCAAAGTATTTAGTTATACAATTAGTTTTTTTTAAATACAGTGGAACCTGTCATAACGAGTAGTTCGTATAACGAGCAAAACAGATTGTGAAAAATGCTCCCTCAACGAGCGACATTTCGCATAACGAGTTACACAGAGTTTTGGAAAGATCACTTTCACATGGTTGCTTGTCTCAAGATGATTGACAAGGCGTGGGAAGGGGTTACCAAGAGAACCCTCACTTCAGCTCGGAAGAAGCTATGCCAAGGAGCGTTGTCGAATGAGATTTTGAGGGGATTGAAACAGTACCTGTGGAGTCTGCAGTCAACGAGATTGTATCTTTGGTCAATACCATGGGACTGGAGGTGGATAACAATGATATTGATGAGCTTGTGAAAGGGTACAATTAAGATCTGACCGCCAAAAAGCTTTTGGAGCATTGTTTTTCACAGTAAGAAGTTATGGAAGAGGAAGAAGTAGCAGAGCAAAATTTTTTTGGCGCAATAAGAGAAAAGCTGAAAGCATGTGAAACTGTTCCATTGTATATTGAGAAGCATTGCCCTAATAAGGAGGTGGCTATGCGTTTTACAAATTTATTCAATAATAATGCTGTCACATTTTCACAAAATTTTGAAGCGTCGGCAAAAACGAACGTCTGCTACTAAAAAAGAATTAATTGTTTGTCATAAATAGAAATCGCATTCCAGGTTGTTACGCTCCTTAACAATTTATAAGTATGTCATTTTACTTGAATACACGTTAAAAATATTAAAAATGATTGTTTTTTCGGCATGAAATGCATTATTGTATTTTACATTGTTTTATATGGGAAAATTTGTTTCGCTTAACGAGGATTGTTTCACATAACGAGTAAGTTTCTGGAACAAATTAGACTCGTTATGAGAGGTTCCACTGTAGTTGATAAAAAAATGTGGAACTAAATACTTTGCTATTTTTAATCTTATTACAATTGAGTTCTACCAAGTAAATGTCAATTCAATCAATACACTTTATTATTATTTAATGATGGTTATATTAATCTGTAAATGGGAGATAAACAACACTATGACAATTTCAGCCAAATTGATATATCGACTAACTGTATTGTACCTCGCGACGTTCTTACCAATAATATTGTAGGAAACAACTCAATATTATAAAAATATTCTTTAATAAAAATGTTAGAAAAAATTAAAAGGCCGAGAGATAAACAAACATTCAGTTTTACTTGAATAAAACTTTCGTTAAGATGCTCTTCTTTGAGTTCATGTTGCTATTCGTTGAAAGTAGATATAGTCGAAAATTGTATTAATTTTTACTACGGTTTTCAACTAGTACTCTAGTCATTGAGTTGCTTTATTTTATGTTTATATACCTATATACAATCATAGAAAAGTAAATCTTTATACGTAGGTAGAAAAATATTAAATCTTCGAAGTTTCCCGCATTCCACAGAGTTTCGTTATTTTCTATTTTCTTTGTCGAGCAATGCACATACCTTCCCATCTTAATTCGTTGACGGATTTGTTTCTTGACATGAATGTATAGGGTGCATGCAAACTCTTTTAGACTATCTTATTTTTTAAAAACTTTATTATACGACCGTGTTTATTAAGCCGACTGTGTGGTCGAGTATCAACGTCGTTGACTTAAGACACGGAGGTCACGGGTTCAATCTCCAGTATGAACAGTTTTTCATAGATTGATTTTTCAATAGATTTATGAAGTTCTGTCCGTAGGCATAAATATGTAATGTCTTAATTTCTCTCCCACCCATCGTATCTTAAAAACGAACGTTTCGAGAGCGATTAGCTAACCACTAGTTCTGTCTTAGTTTTATCCTTTTATTCTTACTCTCTTGGTTGGGCGACTGACTAGCAAACAGTTCTCGTAGATTTTTTTTTTATTGAGATCCCTCGATTAGGAAGCCATATGCTTCACATTGGGATTGGACATGGATTTTAAAAAATACAACTTTTTGTTTTTTTATCATAAGAAGTCTAAATACAACAAAAGATTTTTTGTATAAGAATGTTGATCATTATACAATTGTAACACTTATGTTTCATAAAAAGAAAAAAATTGAGAATGAGGCAAGAAACTGGCTAGTATAATATAAAGCTAATTGCTTTTTCTAACCTCATTTACATATATACTCAGATGGGTGTGATCGTATATAAACATCCCAGACATCGATGCCTTAGGTATTTTTTTACTTACGCTAGGCACTATAAAGTCATTCATTCTTTCTTCCAAGATGAAGTACACAAAGCATCTTCATATGAATTAATATTCATTTCCTCGTCACTTGTCGGCCATATGCACTATGTATATTTACTTGTTTTATAGTATATCGAGCCGGTTACGGAAGTAACGTGTCAAAGAGAATAGGAGTTTACTTACCTCTATATTTTTTAACATGACTAAATTTAATTGTTTTCTGCGTTTAAAATATACTATAAGATCTCCTACCTTCATAAGTTTGTCATAAATCACCCTTGACATTGATAAGATGAGACCAGAAAATCTGAGGAGAGGGAATAAATACACCACAGCATAGAGAGCTGGGGTATTGTTTTTCCCTGACAATCTTTCCCTTCGTCTATCTAAAAAGAGACACCGAGCGGCTGTCTTCATAATAGTTATCTGTAAATGTATTATGTTAAAATTATCGATCAGTTATCCTCTGAGAGTGGTTATGGTTTTAAGAACAGTATTACTTTTAATATCAGGAATACCCTATACTTTCATAAATAGCGGAAGAAAGAGAATAAATATTTTATAAGACAAATCCGGATTTGAACTTTGTAAGTGTGGATTAGTCTGTCATTCAAGTAGGGTTTAAGACGCTAGAACAACGAGTGATGATAAAAAATCCAATAAGGATATAGGTACCTTCTAGTTGCATTAAAATTATAAAATTAGTTTTGTGGAGGTTTTAATTCAAGCACACATTTTATCATAATATTTTACAAGATAAAAATATACAGTTATATTTAAGAGCTTTATAATTATTGGAATGAAATTATGTGATACAATAATGAAAACATTATATAATAATTATAAAGTGTTTTAGATTGATTTTATACTGTCATATGTAACTAACTGGGACTATTACAAAAGAAATATGTGGACAACTTCTAGTGTTAATTGTCATTAACTTATATATGTAGGTTAACCCGTAACATGCCATCCTAAAAAATCACGTTCCCTGCCATGATGGCATCTCAGTTTCACTGTTTATTGACAGTATTTAAACCTAAGTTATAAGCTAAAAATAAATTTTAAAAATGTATACATGCTATAATACCTAAAATGATAAATACTTATTGAGAATATTAAGAGAAATACTGAATGATTTAATGGCTCAACTATTTACGATTGCATCATGGGCATGGAAGTGTTATGCTAGTAAATTGGCATCGGAAATAAAAAGTGAAAAACATGCGGGCAATTGCTGCCGCATTACCGGGTCAGTAACACAAAGTATCGGTATTTCATATAAAATGCCTACATTACAAAACTTATATCATAATCCAGTGATTTTCATAAATAGCTTATGGTTTGTTAAAATAATAATACATCATTAAGGGCTTAACAATTCTGGAACCGGTCAATATTGATTCAGCTCATAGCAGATTAAAAATATTTCAATTCATCGCGAACAATTTTGATAAAATATTACATGGTTAATAACTATACCGGGGGTGGGGAACCTTTTCTTTTCTAAATGCTGCATTCATTTTTCAGTAAACATTGACTAGGGAATTTTTTGGGTCTTCCAAGGATTTTGACATCGAAAATCTCAGGAATTTACAACAAGACAGAATAGGACAGAAGGCTGCACCAGAGTAGCCAAAACGCCGCAGGTTCCCCACGCCTGAATTATATATTTAACATTTGATTTTGATTAATTTTCATTACTAAAATACGGGATTTTTATATTTACAAAACCGGTATTTTGTTATTGAAAAAACACTATTAATACCAGAATCCCGGTTTCAGTAATACCGGTGATATAATCCCTAGTAAAGTTATATCGTTGCTGATATGCTTCATTTAAGAATTTGATATTGTAAAATAATTAAATTGGTTTTGAAGGACACGCGTACAACTTTGTTATTTTTATAAATACTTTTGGAGATCTGAATTCCTTATAAGGGATTGCGGATATTTAGAATGACAATGATTGACAAGGGAAAAAAATCTTTGGCACACAAATTAAAACGAATAGAAAAAACACATATTCCATTTACTAGGAATTTCATAAAGCTTTTTTCATGCTTAAAATCGTGATTTACAAAACTTAAAACATTTGAAACTAATCCTTCGTCAACCCACTTGCTTACGCCAATCAAATAATAGGGCTTAGTGGTGAAATATTCCAACGATTTCCTCCGACCACACATTATTTTTTCGTGCAGTTATAGTCAACCATTGCGGCCAAACTATCGTGAAATTGTTTATAAATATAATATATTATTTTTGTAACCTATTTTTTAGATACGGCTAACAAACAAATAATCATTTAAAATCGTAAAATAAAACAGTGACTGTAGGTCAGCATTCATAAAAATCTTTTTTCTCCCATTGAATTATTAATGAAAATTATCGCACTTAAAACGGAAAATAAATTAAATTAATTTAAAAACAATGGTTAGGTTATTTAGTTATCAAAACAAAGCCAAAAATGATCATTTGTGGACATTGGTGGTAGCTTGTTTATTTTCATCTATCACTTTATTTAAAATTATGTTTATGGGAATTCTTAAAAAAAGACACCCTTCGATGATTTATCACATCTTGATGATTTATCAAATCTTTCCAATGATTAATATCGTATAAAGTAACATCTAGGATTGTATTCACGTTTTAGTAGATGACAGCTTTTTTCGTATGGCTCCTGAGACATTCTCAGTCAAACTATCTTTAGCTATTATTCATATTACGTATAGTGCCAACAAATACAATGAAAATTGTATGATGGACTGTTGGATGGAGATTAACTATTTAGTCCGCGGAAGAATAAATATTAACATATTCCTGACGCCTTTTTCATTATTATGAAAGATAAAATAAATAATATGGTAACGATTTTTACGTACTCAGTAAGTAATGACAATCTAATTCGAATGTTATTCACAAACTCAGAGTCGAACATAAATAATCTAATATCATCCCATCAGGTTTACTCAATGAAATAAAATGTGTTTTTGCATTTTAAAACACAATTTATAATTTTAATAAATACATACTACATAAAAATGACGTTTTTTTTAAACTTTCATTTTTAACATCACCATTCGCGGCATGAAAAATAAATTTATTATTTTACTTGGTGGTCCACGGTTAGATTTTTTCTTTGAGAGGGGTCCATCAGCATAATAAGCTTGGGAACCACTGTGTTACAGCATACGTGAAAAAATCTTCGGTATTCAATCACACATATAAGAACTGTAAGGGCATTCTAAAAATATTCAGACAAATTTCTTTATGATATTTATCAAATATGTAATAGATCGAGATTAAATAATTGTAAACGTACACACCCCAGCACGCTGGTTAAGCCGGAGTCGCATTTAATTCGGCCCTTTTCAAAAAATTTGACACCATCAAAATAATAATAAAAAATAAGGAAAGACGGGCGGTCGTCACGTCACTTTCCGACGCATTTAATCCTCTCATAATTCCACGCCACATTTCTGCTCGCCCACTTTTTACAAATAAATTCATTTTAATTATTTCTATTTTCACATTTCTCGTGGTTCACTCGCGCCTTTTGAACCGCCCTCTATGTCACACAGCCAAACCAGCGTAACTTATTTTACTTGAAGAATGTATATTAAAATCAAATATTCTATACAACTTTTTACTGGGTATCTTTAATATGGATATGGAAAACCAAGTGATTTGAACGTAGCTTAATATATTTATCGTAGATATGAGAGCATTATCCTAATAAACAGATGCTCATTTGTTCAAGTTGATTATTTAAAAAAAATAGCCTCAGTTAATAACAGCGCTGTGGTGTCGGAATTGGAGTCGAAGTCGGAGTCATGGAGTCGCGGTATTTTGGCCGGAGTCGGAGTCGTGAAAAATGGGCGGCTCGAATTTTTTGTTGAAACATATATTTATCTGTATTCAAACAAAATAGTCAAAAGTGTTGACATTGCATGCTTGGCTGACTAAAAACCATCTGATTGAGTTAAAATGAAATTATTGAAAAAAAAAATCTGTGTCGGAGTCGTCTTTTTTTACACGACTTGACAGCCCTGGTTAATACACATTGCAACTGTAAAATAAAAATATGGAATCTACCAAAACACCGAGATAAGACGTGATTGTATTTTTTTAAAAGTCTAAGAAAAAAGTTTTACCATTTACAAGTTGGCTCACTTTAGATTCATTTCAAGTAAAGCGTGAGCGTAATTTTTATTTTAAGTTTTTCAGTTGCTTCGTTTTTCCTGTCATCCAAAACAACAAATTCACTACGGTTCAAAGTCAAGCATTTTAATACGTTAATAGATGAGTTTGGTGCTACTCGCAGATAAGTACTTAATAAAATGAAATCCGGTGTGGTTTTTCACATACTCTTCTACCAAATGAAATATATCGAGCAGGTGACTGATGCCACTTACCTATCCGTTCTTTTCGGTAGATAAGTTTGTCGCTAAGCAGTCTTCGAAGATATATATGAGGTTGAGAGGTTTCTCAACAAACACAAACAAAGGCGTCACTTAGGAACGTCAAACAAATTGTTCCTCAACATGACGCGCAACAAAGTCGGCAACAAAGGCGGCAATTTTCATATTCATAAAATGCTGAAAAATGTTTCTTTTCTTTTACAGCCAGCTGTAAAGGTCTAAGTTGTTGATTTAGACCACGGAGTTTAAGGGTTCGAGTCCCAGTACGGACAGTTTTTATAGATTGATTTTTCAATCGACATATAGATTTCTGTTCGAATGCATGGATATATGCGATGTCTTGAATTCCCTCCCACTCATCATATCTTAAAACGGGTGTAGCGAAAGCGACTAGCTAACCACTTGTCCTGTCCTAGTTATATCCTTATATTCCTATTCACTTTGAAAAAAAGAGGCTCAGCAACTGAATAACAAATTGTTCTCGTACAAGACAGCGCCCCATCACGTCAGTGGTTATGAAGAGACGTTGGAACTGGCTAGGTCACGTGATGCGGATGCCTCCGGAAAGCCTAAATCTTGCCCGCCTCTTCTTTCGACCGGTGGGATTCCGGCGCTGGCATGTCATGGGAGGAAGCAAAGCAATTGGCGGGAGATAGAGAAACATGGAGATGCCGCGTGGCAGCCATATGCTCCACATAGGGAGCGAATATAATCAAAGAAGAAGATTAGAAAACAATCTGTTGAGATACTTTCATTAAAAGGCCAAATGCTCCACCTTAGGAGCGGACGTGGATTAAAAAAAAATTCTAAAAAACGTCATGCTAAATATCCTTACTAGATCTTCCTATTTTAATATTACTTACATTGTTTTGTGAAGCCGTTTAATAACTACCGTGTTTGCTACACAAGACTGTATTAACAGCTGCTTTTGTAACAAACTCGATTTTTAATCTTCAAAAGTTTACATGTAAAAACCTAGTTTTTTTTTACTATATTATGTCGAATTGCGCTATACGATGATATATCTAACTAATATTCGACAAAGCACAGAGACTGCCTTCTTAGTTTTCGGAGTCGTCATATGTATCGAGTGATGGTGGGTCAATCAACTTGTGCTAATAGCAAATCAAAACATCTTTTTATTTGCTACATTTAATTATGGCCATTGTGTGCTTTGGTGGTAAATGAACACCTTCAATCAGATATATATCTCTCAACGCGAGTATGCACGATTATATATATTGGGTATATTATTATTTTGTTTCATTTCGAGAAGGATTAGACGTGAACGTAAGCTTGGATTTAATCCCCCAGCCCCGTAGTCTCGGATGTCAATCACTCCTTAAAATAAGCCCCGAAAGCGTACCTAAGATTTAAGTGCGTCTTATGATTAACCTAAAATAAACTAAATCCAAATGAGCGAGGCTAGATTTATTTATTAAGCGATTTCTTTATACAAACAAAGAGAGCTTTCGAATATTAAAACGTGTAACAAAGATAAAAGTGTCATTGATAAATAGATAAACAATTATGAATGAAGTGAAAGTTTAAGAGCTTTTATTGCCTCTCAAAGAAACAAGAATTAATCCAAAATAGTCATATTGTTATTACGACTAAGTCCATCAACTATATTTATTAATTTGAATTATTTATTATAAAATTTAAAATAACTTTGATTATTCCACGTATTGTGTAACTAACTGTGACACGTGTTTCGCCTCTTTCAGAGGCATTTTCAGATTTACTATCGCAAATTTTGCTTAAGTAATGAAGCAATATTGGTTCTAAAATTTTTAAATTATGAAATTACAAAATGGAGTTTGGGTTTTTTTTTCCTTTTAAGGAAAGCAAAGAGGTGGGATTGAATCGAAATAAAGCAAACAAATAATGATACCAATGAGCTGCAATCAATTAGATTAGATATTTATTTTTATACTGATTTGATATAATCGAAGATTTCGACTGAAGGTGAATAGTTTCAATATTAAATTTAAATTGCTTAAACTATGCACATTCACACAAGTTTTGTCACTAACACCCGGGTTTCGCCTTTCGGCATCTTTAGGCGTTCAAGTGCACGCCAAGTGAAATTGAACTGACGGGTCGTTAGTGACAAAACGTGAGTGAATGCATATAATTTAGGCGATTCTGATTCGATATAATTGGTCTTGGGAATGATCAAACTCTGTTGGTTTTTTTAGTACAGTTTACAGTGGTCAACATTGTGAACCTCAGTAATGGTAGTTTTATAAAAAATGATTTTTCAATTGATGAGTGAATTTCTTTTGGGAAGCATGAATGAACATCTATGATGTCGGAAATTTTCTCCTGCTTATCTGACCCTTAAATAGCAGGGTGTAACGAGAGCAATTAGTCCTGTCCTTCCCTTATCCTAGTTTATTTGAAAAAATAGAGGTTAAGCAACTGGGTAACGAGCAGTTGTCGTAGTAAAACACTATTGAAATAAGCTCACTTTTGAGTAAAAATGTTAAACATTTAAAGCGGACTTGACTGAAAAATAAATACTTTTCATGAATTTTAATAACTTTGATAATTGATATTCTTGATGGACAAGACATAACATATTATATTGCACATTTTTAAAACATCGGGCGTCGAAGATAGATATAACCAATTTGCAATGTTAGTATTAAAAAACTCTTGAATGTTTTATATTGTGTATCGATAGCTTAGATTTCCCATAAACAATCATTTGCTTTTTTTGATAGCCAGTCAACTGCTCACAACAATAAATGTACGCGAATAATTTATCAGATTTTTGTCATATGCGGAAAGGTTTTTTCGTATCTATTTGATTAACTTTTCAATTTTAATTTCAAAACATACTTTTTTTTAAATGACTGCTCAAAGTCGTGTACGTATTTTATGATATATTTTGACAAAATAACGACTTCTGGACTGTTTTTAATATATGTTTTCTAAAAAATATAATACGGATATTATATATTAAATATTTAGTAGTCTCACAACCACGCTGTTTTTTTGAATGGGATCTAAATTTTTATAATACTCATGTCGGTAATTTAAAATTTAAATTACAATTTTTTCAATATCATGTTTTCAAATTCAATCAAATTATTCAAAACAATCGACACATTAAGTGACCACGTTATTAAAAAAAATATGGAAACCGGTTGCTTTTGCACCAACGCAAGAAGCTGGCTATTTTTATTTAAGAAATCCTTGAAGTAATTGTTTCTCGGTATTAATAATTTTGCATGATCAATGTCAAATAGTGTGAACTAAAAAGAATCATAACTGTCAGTGGAGTACATTTTAATAATGTAATGGCACGATTGGGGTTGCCAAAAATATTATTCTAATTACTCGATGCCGAAAAAACTGTGTTTACTAATGTTTTTATCTCACCAATGTTCCCAGGTCGCGCGTTTTCTGGAATCCACCTTTTTAAAAAGTAAATAGCTTAATGGAGACATGTCAAGAGAGTTTTTTTCTGTTATTAAAACCTAAGAAAGTATTTACAGAAAGAAACATAGTATTTTGGTAAGAATATAAAAATATAAGATATTAAAAAAAATGTATTTTTTGTGTTACTTCTACAATTGTATCTAATGACAAAACTTAGTCACTAACTACATCATATAGAGCCACCAATTTATTAATTGTCTGCAGTTTGTTATTTGCAATAAAAATTTTGTTTCATCTAATATAAAACACAACATCTTAGATAGCATATTTTGTTTATAATGTGTTTCTATCGAAATTACAATAAATTAAATACAGATGATTTTATCATGGTTAAAAATATTGGAAGCTCATTGTCCCTTTTGTTTCTATAGCCCCCTCCTTTCCTCGGAGCCAGCATGGGGTCCCGTCAGTTCCCTCCAGTACAGCCAGGTGACCAATGGGCTTAATTTGGAAACATATTGCTTTAGTAGTTCTTACAGAAAAATTAATGTTTTATTCTATTTGTGTTGACATAATACACAGTAATTTAAGAATAAAAGATTATCAATATGTATACATTTAATCTATGAATTAAATTCAGCTCCTTACGTGTAACGCTACTGAAGAAATAACCTTCAAAGTGGTTGTAAATTAATGCACACGTCTCGCCTCTGGTCATTTTGAATCAACCTGAAGCATGTCTGGATTCGGTCATATTATATTTTTTCAATTCTATTTTATTAACCCAACAGCATAAATATGTCATCGTAAATGATTGAAATGTGAAACTATGAAATAAATAACGCGTATTAATATTAATAGTACCGTCAAAAGGAATGTCCTCCAAATATTATGAATTTATCGTGGTAATTTATAACAAACATCTAAGTATTATTAAACATTTAATGGACTTGGTTAAATACATATCTTCATTAATTAACTTTTGTCTTACCATCGTTCTGCTATTGTTATTTCTCATGGCAATTCTAAGAGTGTAGCCAATCGATGATTGATTGCAAGAAAGGTTAAAGCATAAAAAGAGCAAAATTAACTGAACTTAACATTTAAATCTTTATAAAAAGTAAACAAAGCTTTTAGGTGAATTTATGTACCGTTAATAACTAAAATAATTTTATAATTTCTTTAGTTATAAAATGCTTATTATATCATTAAAAGAATTTTTGAATAATTACTGTCTTCAAATCAACTTAAGATGATCGCAAAATAAGATGTTAATGATGTGAACATAGTGATTTCAAAAAATGTTTCAGACCTTTCGCTTATAAATATGATTGATATCTGTCATGTAATTAATTTAAACGCCCCTGTTAATAGCTTCATACATCATATTCGTTCATCTGGCGGCAATATTTAAAAAAAAACTACATATAAATAAATTTCGAGTACAATAATTTGTATAGTATAATTTGATTTAAAAAAAATTAATAATTTTACACTAATTATTTACGATTTGAATCAGGGCTGTGGATTCGTGTAAAAAAAGACGACTTTGGATTCGACTCCGACTCCAGCTTTAAAATAAAAAAAAACTACTCCGACATTAAGGAAATTTTTCAATAATTTAATTTTAACTGATGTATGTATATGTATGTATTACATCAGATCATCTTTAGTAAGCTAGCTAAGCATGCAATGTCAACACGATGGACTATTTTTGTTTGAATACACTTCATTAAAAAAAAATCTTAAATTTCGAGAGACTCATTTTTCACAACTCCGACTCCGACCAAAGCACCGCGACTCCACGACTCCGATTCCACAGTCCTGCTTTAAACTCTATATTTTATTAAGAAAAAATATTCGTCTACTTATGAACTACTAAACAATAATATTAATAACATTACGAAAAGAATATATTTTTTAAGTTTTCTTCTTCCTCTTATCTCTGATTTATACGCCATAATCTTGACATTTTGTGGCGCCTCCAGTACATTCCACCAAGCCGATTATCCTGATTATATATATATATATATAGCAGAGTAGCCAAATATAGAAGTAGCTTCGCATAGTATGTTTGTAGTATTTCTTATAATAGAGACGTGTAAATCCATATTTGATAAATGATTAAGTCTCTTCTGAAATATCTATACACTTGGCTCCTCCATTCCAACTGAATTGATTAAGATCATACTGAATAAAATTGTTTAATATTTTAATAAATAATATCATTACAATTATTCGAAAATAAAACTAATTTAACAACTTTATAATTTAGAATTTCAACTGAAGGTGGTTGATGGAAATTCAACGTTAATTTAAAATTATTTTCATTATGTACACTTCCACAAAAATCTTGGTCGTGTTCGACCAAGATGATAGTGTACATAATGAAAATAATTCTAAATTAATTTAACAACGTTAAAATAATACATTATAATTCGACTTTTAATACACAAAAAGAGAATTTTTCTGTCAACAGTCTACACTGGTGTTACTTTCTTATCTATTTCTGTATATACCAGTGCTGACGACTATGAGAAAAAATAAATATTTAATTGTTGCGGTGTTCATCAAATACTCAGTTCAATCGAAGCAAATTTTATGTATGTTCTTTTAATATAATCTACATATATAAGTCATAATGTGACGAAATTAGCTCAATTAGCGGCTATTTTCAAGTGATTGAATGTTGAATATAATAACCGACGACAAAAACACCTTAATCGTTTCAAAGAAAACTTTGACACTTTTCAAATCGCAATCTAGATCAAAAATCTGTGACTCGCTTTTAGTGTCACAGGATATTATCGTTCTGCATATCAAGGTTTTGCACTGCATTGGTACCTCACTGGCTTACCTGGTGTATTTGACAGTGGCGTGTCACATAAATTCAGTAAAAATACATGCGTCATATCATTTTTTCTATCCTGTTTTTTGGACACGAGTTTATTCTATTTTTTTATTGTAAGCTTACTACTTTACACCATGCTTTTTTAAATATAAATGTGAAATTTGAATCGTTCAAATTATTTACATTCTCACAGATGTTGTCACTAACGACCCGATTTTCGCGTTTAGGCATCTTCAGGCGTTCAAGTGCAGGGATGAACTTGAACTGACGCTTAATAAATGAATGTTTCGTGTTTATATAAATGACACACTCAATTCTTGTTTTAAAGAATTAGACGGGCGACTTGGAAAGGCTACACGGTCGACGTCGTGGCCACCCCTGGATTATATATATTTTTGTATCGATTTATCGATTTCTGTTTGACTGCATGGGCGCTTGTGATTTCGTAATATTCCCTTCAACCAGTGACGGATTACCTTATAAGCGAATAAGGCGCGCACTTGATGCGTCCAAATTTCAGGGGTCTCAAAAATAGCTTTAAGTATATAAACCACATACTTTTTTCAGATTTTGATATATTTTTAGTATTTTACATGAAATTTTATGTTATCCGAAAAACAGGACTGGGGCTTTTCATGTGCTGAATCCACCACTGCCTTCAACCCTTCAAATCTTTAAATAACGTGGCGTAATGATAGTGATTAGTTAACAACTAGTCCTGTCCTAGCCTTATCGGGTTATTAGGTTAAGCATCTGAGTGACAAGCAGTTCTCGAGTAAAAAACATACCTCCATACGTTTCACATTAGGAACGAACTTGAATTATTTTTTTAAATCAACCGAGATAACTTCTCTCCAAAATATTTATATCTATCGACTGTGAAAAGAAAAAGGACGTAACCCACAGTTTTTTCAAAACAGGTTTTTTTCGATAATAGCAATGTAACAAACTTGATACACGTTATATCAAAAGGATGCAAGCTGCAAATCGTCGATGCACATGAAATATGGTCTATGTGACTATGTGTACCTATGTGTATGTGTATTTGATGTGCATCGACGAAATGCTGAATTAGTATCTAAATTTAGCTTTTAAGTTTGAAAAAGATGAGCTTGTAAAAATTTAAATTAAGAAAAAATACTAAAATAAAGGTTTTTCCCAGACAATTTCTTTAATTAATATGAGATTATGTCAATAAAATATCAGCTTAGAAGTCTAAGCGCACTTCAAGTTTGTGTATTATTCATAATTTGCATATGGCCCAAAATCATCAAAACACGTTTTTTTGGCCTCCTGTAAAATGTGTTGGTCAGGTCCTTTTTCCTTTCCACTGTCGATATGTTAATACACATAGAAATGTATTTTATTTTATCAATATACTTTTCAATTTTCTACACGGCACTGCAAAGTTTGCCAATTAAAATTGAGGGCCATAAATTGAAAACGAGTCTTCGATCGATCATAGTCGAAGGTTCGACTCCGACAAAGGTTTATCAGATGGCAATCAATGGGTGTATAAAAATATATGTGTGTAAGGTGCTTTATTATCTCAAAGCTGAGTTAAAATAAACATTTCATTCGACGCTGAATATTGATTCTACTTTGATTGATGAGGTATTTATGACGAAAATTATTGAGGTTGATTTTAATCTTATTAAAAAAACATTCTCATATAGTATTGGCAAAGCTTTGATAAGTGGTACACTGACAAATAAACAGTTTAAATTAATAACGTTGTTTTAAATTACAAAACTATGTAAATAGCATTTATTATTTTGCAATCATCAACGCTTCAATTCGACACTACTTACATGAATGGTTAACCCTCAATCCCGTATGACATTCATAGCATGCTTAAAACATTCTCTGTTTTAACTAGAGTATCGAATCGCGGGATTTCGGGATTGATAAATTTTAAATCCCGGGATTGAGATAAATTTACCGAGGAACTTGAAATCTCCGATTTGGTATACTTTTTCTCCTATTTCTAACGAAACCTCGTTTTTTTTTTTTTAGCTCACCGGGGAAAATGTTATCGACAATTTGCCAATTTCATCTCACTTTTCGAGATTTACTCAAAATTTCTTGGATTCAAAAAGATTGGATGCCCTAGTTTTAACGTCCATTCGTAATAGCAAAGTTTACTGATTTCATTGAAATATTTTGCGTTCTTAATTAGATTGTTTAGTTGATTTTTAAAAACTGTCAAATTTCAAAAAAATATTTTTTTGTAATTCTTAACTAAAAAAAGATTTTAGTTGAATTCGGCACATTCAAATCTGAAAAAGAATTATTTCTTATTATATTATAGGTTATAATTCCAAGTGCTATTTTTAACATATTAGATACAATCGTCGACGTTTTTTTCCGTTACCATATAGCGCTGACAAAACACTGGCCTGTGAGTTATAAATAAAAAAATATTTGCTCAGAATATTTTTCGAACAAAAAAACATTTTTTATTTTAATTAATTTCTTTGTTCATCTGCTGCTCATTCTTTTATGCATTGGATGTAAATGACCCGATATTAAATGATATATCCGTCATAGGTATACGTTCGTGAAGGGTTGAGTGTCAATTGGCTTAGGAAAAACACCAACTCAAAAAAAATAGACATGCACAGCCTTTATCTTCTAGCGGGCCGCATAAAAACAAACTATGGTTCGGGCCTCAATTTTTTTAAATATAAGGTACGGTACGTTCAGTCTTTTACACTGGGGATACGTTCCATGTAAAACAGCCCTGCAAAATAGCCGTGTAAAAAGATAAAGTGAATTTAGATAAATGAATCATAGGTTCCACTAAATTATTTACAAAACGTGAAAATTAATAAACCATACAAAAAGAGGATTGTAAGTACATACTTGTTTATGAAAAATATTTTAATTGTGAAATATTTACGTTATAATGCGATCTTGATCTTTTTAAACTAATTCTTTATAATTTGACTGAATATTTACTACAAATATTATTTCAAAACCGATTTATTCTCCTTTACTAAACAACTTTAGGAATGTTATCATTTCACTCTCTTGAAGCTCGAAGATCGTTTTCAAGCTTTAAGCATTTTTCTCTTCTCCTTCGGGGCCGAGTTAATAATCCTGAAATTCTCATGACTATTAATTTACATGCTCCCAATTTATTTTCACGTGGGCGAAATTATGAGCGAAAACTTTTATTTCTAAAAACTTATACCTCGCTTAGGAGGTATGAGTGACCAGTTCCTAGGGCCGTTCGATTGATCAACTCATTGCCCAGTGAAGTGGACATTTTTAGTAATAGTATTTGTGAACTGTTTGTGAAATTTTACTATTTTATTTCTTGATTTTTTGTGTTGATTTTTATGTATTATGTGGTTTTATTTTATATTTTGTGTCTTTTATTTTTCAAGTACATGGCGAATTGGCGTAAGCTGTTATGTCATGTACCATAATTTTAATTTTAAACAATAAATAAACTTTACAAACTTAAAAAAGAGCCGAGAGTTTTGCATCACTGTTTTAGATAAATGATTATTTACAATTATCGTTCAGTTAAAAATTTGATGAAAACCGCTAACTAAACTTTAAAGATTTAGTACAAGCAGTTAATTTAAAACGAGTATGTACATTAATTAGACAGTAAAAAATATTCTGTTATGCTTACGGTTGAATCACGGTCTAATTTGATTTGCCTAAATAAGTTATTAGGCGCTTAATCGACCATTTAAGCGATTGCAAATGTCAATCAAATACCGTACATGTAAAAATATTATGTCAATCAATTCAAGAATTATCATTATCAAATAAAAGTCAATATTAATCTATATTGACGTAACGGCTTATCTTAAAATAAAATCAAACAAAAACAGTATTTTTTATTACTCCTTTTTTTGCAATATGTAGGTAGCCTGATCGAAATTATTTCCATTATTTTATCGAACATGTAATTGACCGCAAACAAAAAACTTTGTTACGCTATGATTCAGTTATAAATCATATATTTTAATCAGTTTATTGAAGATTTACCTATTGGATATACGTGAATAATCGACATACGATATGATTCATTTAGTATTTAAGTAGTTTCTAGTGGGATATAAAATATATTAATATATTTTATAATGATAAAAATACAAATATCAATTAAATAATTAGCTTTTTACATAATGTATCGCAGAATAGTACTCACCTTTTTGTCAGAAAACAGACGGTATTAATGGCAAGGCTATGTACACAATGAGCGCTCGAGAGGTGAAGTGAGCCAACTAGTAAAATGGAAAAAATGTACTTGGACTTGAAATACAATCACGTTTTTACTTGATGTTTTGGTGGATTGCATATTTTTATTTTACGGAGATAACATTATTACAATGTATATTAACTGAGGTTACTTCTTTTATACGATACTTTAAGACGTGTAGAATATTGCAACGAATCTATTTTTTTTCTAAATACCACTTGGCTCACTTAACCTCTAACGGGCCCATTATTACAATGATTGATTAAAGGAGACGATTTTTTTAAATAGATTTTATTTGCACATATTTATTCTAACCAGAATAATTTGTTTTAAAATCGAAGCATCGGTTATAAAATGTATTTTTTTATTTACAAATTTATAAGGTAAGAATTTTTCTATTTTACATATTATCTGAGGAGACAATGTAAATTGTTTTTATTTTAATTTGATTGGCTACATAATTTCATAGACATAAATAATTATGCTAAGATTTGCGAAAAGATATTTTATAATTGAATATTTTTTCAGTTAAATAAATTGTAGATGTATCAATGAATTATACATTATAATAATTCGACAGTGGAATGGGAAAAGAACGTAACCCAAAGTTTTTTCAAAAGGGATATTTTTTTGATAATAACAACGTACACAACTTGATACAGTTCTATCAAAAGGATATAAGCTGAAAATGCCGAATTAGTATTTAAATTTAGCTTTTATGTTTGAAAATTGCAATCAGGAAAAAAGACTTAAAAAGGGTACTTTCTGACAAAAATATTTAATTAATATCAGATAATGTCAATTAAAAACCAGTGTATCAGTCTCCATGCACTTAAAGGTTTTGTATATTCCATAACACGCCTTTGGTACAAAATCAACAAAAAAAAAATTCTGTGTGTCTTGTAAAATATGTTATGTGTGGGTTACGTCCTTTTTCCTTTCCACATGCGAATTATTATAAATAGCAGTATTTATTATTTGTAATATTATGACAAGGAATTCGACATTTAAGTTTTCGATGTATTTTAATTTTGTTCGCGTAAATATGCAATTGTCAAAATGTTCGACTTAATTTGCATATATTATATAATACTTTTTTTCTCGTTCTATTTATGTTTCGTTTTGTGTTCCTCGACTATTAAAGAACGCCCCCGAGAATCTGTTAAGATAATTAACATTTTAATTACAAAACGGCTTTGGCGATGTTTCGTAAATAAATTTTATAATATATATAGAACTTAGACAACGCCATTAAAAACATCCAACATCCATTCATTAATTTGTTATCTAAGTCGTCATCATCATCCAAGTCGTCATCACTGTCATTAGCTGTAATATTTGGAATGAAGATATTGGATATATGGAATGAAGACCACCTCATTTGCTTCCGTGTATGCACTTCACAGTAACAGTAACTATGATGATTAATTTTTGATGGTCTATATGTTTGAAAAAATGATAATAGTGGAGATTTCCACTTTCTATACAAAATAATCTAATATTTAATATTTATAACAGCGTAACGGAAAAATTACATGTATTATTCAGATATTGATATTAATATTAACCTTTATCCGCTCGCGCGTTGTGCGCAAAAAAAGGAGCACACTGCCCGAGCAATTTTTCATGAAATATTCGCGACAAACGCATCCGTTAACAAAATTATATCTCTAAAACTAGTCATCCTAGATGAGTAAAAAAAAAGTATTATCAAAATAAAAGTTTGTTTATTATTTACAAAAGCTTTATTTGTGTCCGAACTGATTTATTACGGTCTGCCTAAAATTACAAAAACGACATATTATTTCTTAAGAGTCGGACCTTGTAACGCAGATGTTTACATTACTCGTATGACAAAAATAATTATCGAAACCGAAAATAAAATTATGAATCAGTATCTCAAAGACATTATTTATGTAACCTAATATTCATATCTTGAATAATATTATCATAAATCAGTGTAATCCGATAGCGAAATTAACCATAATCAACGGTTCCGTACGGGACCTCTGGACGTATAAAGGTTAATTATGTTAAGGTACATTGCGATAGTTTTAATAATCATTACGTGAAATTGTATCCACCCTTTCCCGAAACACTTCAAATAGCTTTGATATTAAGCGAGCCCCGTGTTAACATATTGGCATCCCACCGATGGAAGTTTTATCATATTATACATCCCAATGCACTTGCTGGCTTGTGATGTGTTGTTATGGATGTCGGCACATAGGATTTATTGTGTTTCGATATATTTACACTATAGTATATAAATAATACACACATAATCACATGGAGAAAAAAGTCTTAATTTAATAATATAAATAACTCATTTTGGCAAGTAAAAACGTCACATAGGATTTATTGTGTGGGAAACGATGATATATGCGACAGCACTATAATTTCTATTTAACCATGTAAATATCAGATAAATAGCTTTTTCACATAATGTAAAACAGCATTGCCATTAAATTTATATTATCGTTCATGTTGGTGTTTTGCATGTGCAAGAACAGCAATAACTGTACGTTTACGGCTTACATACGCATCATAAAGTAAACTGCTAAAGCAGAATAAAATACTCCCGCTATCCAACAAATAATGGATCGTAACCACAAATATAGACTGTCAAAACTTACTATTTGAATGTCTGCTTAAATCATATTTGAGTTAATTATCACCAACAACTTCAAAGTGCTACGATAGTTTTTTTCATCACACATACTTAGTTTAGATTCTGGATACTCCGGATAAAATGGAACCGTAGTATGCATCTGATTTTTTGCAGTATCTTATTTATAAAAACCAAAATTGCGCTGTAAATTCTCCAGTATTTATTATATATTACTAATCAAGGTTTGTAATAGTATATTTTAAACAGGGTCCGGAAAAGTTATCATCTCCAATTGACCGCCAACTATTAACCGTTAGCGATTGATTGCGGACGGTAAATATTCTTAGACTCATTAAAAACAATTGTTAAATAATTAATTTCTCATTATATTGATTAAAAGCGCTCCTTTTCAGTTTAAGTTTTTTTCTTATGAACAGACGGTTCAAGTTGAGTGTCCCATGCCCTTCAATAAGTCAAGTGGGTTGTTGTCTCCATGACTAAGTCTTGGAAAATATATACCGACAAGGGAGTGAGTTATCCAGGCAAACCGCTTGAAAGTAATTTAGAAAATAACAATACATACTACAAAAAACGTTATTATTATAATATTTTTTGTATTTTTTTAAATTAGCAAGTAAATTTCCAGAGAGAAAAAGATATAAGATGACTGTTGAGAATCATGACAATATTAACATTATGATAAAACTATGTTATGTTATTTGTTAAAAATTGAGAGGAGTACACATTTTTTAAAATTCCTGTCTGCTCCCCTAATTTCCGGCATATGGCCTTTTAATAGAGTTATCTCAACAGAGAATTATCTACGAAAAATGCCTATTACTCAGATGCTTAACCTCCCTTTTTTCGAAGACAGTATATGAAGAAAAAATAGTTTTTGAACAAGAATAGTGGTTAACTAACCGTTCTCGCTTTGCCCCGTTATATTAGGATTTGAAGGATGGGAGGGGATTTTTAGACGTCACAAACATTCACGCCTTCGTACAGAAATCGATTGAAAAAAAAATATTCATAGTAGAATTAAAATCCGTGAAATCCGTTACGGAAGCCAATAACAGAAAAGGGTAAAAATAGCAACGTATTTAGTTATACGTAGTCAGAACTGGTTAGTTCTGACGATGGCGAAAGCCGAAATAGCTATCAACTAATAAATATAAAAACTGTATAACTAAATACGTTGCTATTTTTACACTATTATAATGGAGTTCTACCAAGAAAATGCCAAGTCAATCGATGAAGCCAATAACGTTGCCCACTGCACTACGGACACGACAAGCAATATAGCTTTTTCAAACTATGGATTTGTCGCAAGTCTATAGATAGTAAGTAACTTAAAGCCGCCAACGTCGAAGTATTCAATACGCATGCGACTAACGGGTGAGACGTTGGCGTTCAAAGGGTTAAGACTTGTGTATCGCGTTTGGCAGATTAATATATTTTTTTATTATATTAAACTCAAAAGGGTATACATATATCTTTTTTTTAAAGTATTTTGGTGACCATATCACTGTTACCGGAAAGGATATTAAATGAAGGAGCAACAAGGGTCAGTTTATATATAAGAAAAACAATTTTAAAAGTCCGTAGGCTGGTTAACTACGGAGTCCTCTATTTACCAATAATAGATGACCAAGAGAGACGATAAAATTTATTTTGATTTAGAGTTGTCATGAAAAAGCTTTGGATGTGCAATAATATCGAATAATATTGCTGTTAATGGCCGCGTCGTCTCGCGTCATTCATTCTCTTTGCTGACAGCAATTAGAGACAAAATCAAACTGCTGTGTGGCGGTCACAGATATTCCCAACCTTTTCCAGCAGTGGAACTCGAATAATAAACAAACGGAACAAAGATCAATTAACATACAAATAAATAAAACAACTTGTCGTTTTCCGTATTGTGTTAAAAAGTATAACATGCCATCCTAAAAAATCACGTTCCCTGCCATGGTGGTATCTCAGTTTCACTGTTTATTGACAGTATTTAAACCTAAGTTAGCAGCTAAAAAATAATTTTAAAAATTTATATATGCTAGAATACCTAAAATGATAAATACTTATTGACAATATTAAGAGAAATACTGAATGGTTTAATGGCTCAACTATTTACGATTGCATCATGGGCATGGGGGTGTTAATTATTATTTTTATCTGAATTAAATCAGAACTTATTTGTGACTTTTAAATAAACACAACTTACTCTTAAAACCAAGTTAATATTGTATTTTCACATCCATTTGACTATTTTTTCTAAGGGTAGTGTAGTTTTGAAACGCATTATCAAAATCAAGTACTTGATAAGTTAGGCACTAGGTTCATTATTGATTATCTGTATATTAAAAAGAGACAAAGTTTCATTGTTGTATCAATTACACGAAAAACTTTCTTACAATTGTAATCTATTAAGAAATAAAAATAAATAATATACAACTAGTGTACTAACAAATTTATTATCACATTTTATTTCATATACAAATGATTTTCCACAATGTCACCGTCAAATCTATAGAAAATATAAAAAAATATCTCTGATAGTAGCTAGCAGCTTGATTTAATGGAAAGATAAATATCTTTTATGAACGTTTCATTGTTGGAATAGTTAATATGCTAATTTTAAAGCTTTTCATAGATATATTGAATTCAAATGCCTTAGTTTTTAAAATATTATTAAATTGAGTTTAACTCATGTTAAGGTTCACACATTTACATTTCAATTATTTTTATCTTTGAATGGCTTGTATTTAAAAGTGATTTAAGCCTGATTTATTTAAAATTATAGTATACGGTTATATAGTAATAAACATACTACGAGCAACAAAAATATAAATTCTATTTGCATACAGATATGGGAAAAGGGTTGGTTGATAATAAAGCAATACCCTTACTTTGAGAGTCATCACCTTGGTCGCTCTTCATAAAGATTCCTGTTCTTAGTGTTAAACCGGTTTATGAGGTTAGTTACATATCTTTCTTATCCTACGTAGGCATACATATATTGTCTAACATGTTATCTGTAAACTTGCATCAATGTGTTTGTACTCTCCAAACGTAAACATTAATTACATAAGTATACCTGTTCTTACTAAACTAGAGCTATTACTTTCTCACTGCCAAGAAAAATTATATTATATCAAAAAATTTCAATTTTGAATATGCTTGTTAATGTAAAATAACTAAGTTGTTTCCATCTGAACTATTTCAATATCCTTACTATGAAAATAATTCAAGTTGACATAAAAAAAAACCTTATCCTGATATCCACATACCTGGTATGGTGAAAGCTTTGTTTATAGTTTGATTTGTATGCTCTTGCATCCCTATCGATTAGGGTATCCAATTCCGGGATCGTGACAGTACTGATCCCGGGATTTTTGGATTGAGAAAATGAAACACGAACTAGCTTTAAAAAAGCAGTCGCGTTATTGTTTGGTGAATCCGTTAGATTTTGGATTCAAAAGTTCTGGGAAGAACGAAAACAAAAGCTCTCGCGTTGATGATTATGGGAAATCTATAAATTCCTGGGATTTTGGATTCGGAAATTTTGGGAAGAGCTAAATCCGAGTTTTTGATATGGACATGAAATTTTTTGTTTTAAAATCGACGGCCAAAAATTTTATCAATTATTATTATGCTCGATTTTGCTCATCGCAATAATTTTTAAATGACGGTATTTGCAAGAATCATATGAAAACTCGAATGAAAAATACTTTGACGAAAATAGTTATTATTTTTTTGTCAACAGTTTTCAGACAAAACAATATTATCGAAAATTGTTTTAATATCGCTCTTCTATCGCGAATCTTTCTTTAGGCGTAGGTACATATGTTTTTTTACTTATTTAAAATTTATAGTGTGTCTTAAATGCTTAAAAAGGAATGTTAAATCTATAAAATCGGCAGAACATTTTTTATGTTTTCCGCTACCGTTTTAGCTGTGCACACGATTTGGAAATACATACTCTAAAGTCGCTACACACTCAAACATAAAACGCAATTTGTGGACACAACATTGTGTACAACTGAACTATAAACATAGTATACTAATTTTACAACCCAAATTGTCAACATGCAAAGACAGTCTTACATTCCAAGAACTCCAGAGAGACTTCGAAGTGCCAAAGGACCAAAATATCACGCTGATAAATATCTAGTACTGGAAGAGTTGTTTTTGTAAACTTGATGCCAATATTGATCAAAACATTTAACTGTATAAATTTAATGACCTATTAAAATAAATAAAAACCAATATATTGTCAAAAGAAGCTGCTGGATCAATAAAATATATTAAAATCCGTGTTGGGATATTGTAGATTATTTTTCAACCGGCAGTGAATTGAAAACGGACATCAAATTATTACTTATTTGTATTTGGATAATAAAATGGCCAATAAGCTTGGATAGCTAAATTTATTTTGATATTTATTTTATATACCTATTGCCTCGCAAGATCTATCTGGTAAAAAAACTGCACATAGTTGAGGCGTGTATTTACAACTTATTGCAATTTAACATCGTTGGCAAATGCCAAAAAACTGTCAACGGTTACTTAAATATGTTTTGATATTTCTCTTGAAAATTTTACTTAAAGCTAGTGAGTTATTATGAATTAAATCTTAATGACAAGACGCCATTGTAAATAATCTTTTCCAATAAGCCGTTTTGAAATATAATAAAATACTAATGCATATTTAAAAATTGATTTTACTACAAGATTGTATGCTTTTTTGGTACTTGTAATCAAAAAATATTTGTTTAAAATTGTATCCTTTATAATTGATTAGGCATTCATAAAAAATATTTTGGCCAAGTAGTAAAATAACTTTATTTTACAAATACCTCCATTCTTAAAATTGACATCAAATGTTAAGCCCAAAAAGTCTACATTTGATGTTTACTCTACCAAAACTTGGGACATTCTAATAACTTTGTGAAGATTAGTGCTAGGTAAAACAGCAGATTAATTTAATGAATTATTAGTGTCAGCTAAATATACTTGATTTAAAATCAGTATAAATTGATACAATCTTTGTAATAAATTTGTTTGCCGCCTAAGTGGTCGAGTGGTAAACTTCGTTGGCTACCGCTACGGAGGTCACGGGTTCGAATCCCAGTACGGGTAGTTTTATAAATTGATTTTTCAATCGATTTATGAATTTCTGTTCGAAGGCATGGATGTATGTGATGTCTTGAATTCCCCCCTCCCACCCATCCTATCCTATGAATGGGGCGTATTGAGAGCGATTAGCTAACCACTAGTCCTGTCCTAGCCCTTTCCTTCTATTCCTACTCTCTTTGAAAAAAAGAGAGGTTGAGCAACTGAGTAACAACAAGCAGTTCTCGTAGAAACATTTATGTTGAGATAAACTCCATTGGTAGTCCTTATGCTCCATATTGGGAGCGGACACGGTAAAAAAAAATATTGATTATATTTAATTCAGATATGTAATTATTAAAGATTCATTACGACAAATTTAGTAAGGAGAGTCTCAAAGCTTGGAAAACAAATATAGCTTCATTAAAATTTTTATGAGCTTTTGACGTGCTAATAATAATTAAGCGCAGTGCATTTTTTTATGATACGTGATTGAGATAATTATATCAAATTTCTTGCTCGAGCAATATGCAGAGATATATAGACGCTTCTGATTTTTTATTATTTTTTTAATAACACAGTCTGCTACAAGTAGTTTCAGAAAGTTAGGCTGCATACAGGATTTTTTACATTATTATTGAGACTAACGTTGTATACATAATATATTCTATCGCAGGTTTCAATAATAGCAATTCTTTTAATTGAGCCCTCGAACGGTAAGTAAGTAACCCAACTAGTAAAATTGCAAAACTTTTTTTTGGTCTTTATTTGGTGTTTTGGTGAATTGCATATTTTTATTTTACGGATATAAATCACAATGTGTATTAACTGAGGTTTTTTCAATCTCACAATACTTTAAGAAGTGTAGAATGACGACGTTACAACGCGTCAATCTTATTTTTTTCTAAAAATACCATTTGGCTCACTTCACCTCTAATGGGCACAGTTGATAAGCGGACTCTCAGCATACTTAATTACACTAACTGGCTGAATAATACACACTCTTTTTTCGTTATCTATATATTTGTAAGCAAAATAGTGCACGGGTAAGAGATATGTCCCGTGTAGCTCTGTATCGGGCCGATAATATGATGCGTAAATTCGTTTTATTCATGATCGTTATTGCGTTATGGAAGGTGGCTTCGACATTTTAATTGTGAATTAACAATTAAATTATATCAAACAACCTCGTGACGAACTTTCGACCAGTAATGGCTGTCAATTTACAGCAGGTGTCAGGTGGTATAACATTTTGAGAACATTGGAAAAATTATTCAGGCTTAACATAATGTCTATACAAGTTGGTTGTCGACTGTTCCACGACCACCCGTTAACGATGCGTATGCAACCGGTGTTTCTCGGCCGCTTTCCATAACGCAATAACAATCAAGAAAAAAAAATAATGTAAAAACCACCCTCTATTGAGTTTTTAAAAAAGGTAAACATTGATAGAAAAAAAAGAAAATATGACTTGCTCATGTATTTAGTCCTAGAAAAAACATAATTTCTAATCATTTGCTTTTTGATTTGGACAGCTATTAATGATTTGCTCATCACCCGACTACAGCTGATGATATCATTATTTTTTATTATTATTACCATGTCCGCTCCCGATGTGGAACATATGCATGTACTTCTATTTGAGTTTATCTTGATAGAAGTTTTTCTACGAGACCTGTGTGTTACTCAGTTACTAAGAATATATTTTTACCAAAGAGAGTAGGAACATAAGGATATAGCTAGGACAGGACTAGTTGTGAGCTAATAGTTTTTTTAAAGATAGGATGGGTGGGAGATGATAATTTAACTATCGATTTCTAAAATATTTATTATAGACAATAAATACATGAAGAATTTAAAATGAGTGAATGGTATGAATGTTATGTTTGAATATTATTTCATGAAATATAACCGCCCCTGCATATATATGGGGTGCATTGATTCAATGCCATATTGACCGGCCGTCACTGATTTAAGATATCGCAAAAAAAATCATGCTTAATCTAAGCTATCCGTATTGGGATTCGAGCCTGTCACTTCCGTAACCGAAGCAAACGACGTAATATAATTAATTATGTATTTAAATTTATATCAAAGTAAAAATTTCTTTGTCTTTGAATCATAAATGCCACTATCTTCGGCCCGCCCTCTCACTGGCCGGCACATAAAAATGTTTACGATCAAGAGATGGCCGATTAGCCGAAATAATATATTTACGGAGAATGTTGAAGTCAGTCACCCAGGTTTATCACAAATTAGCGACAATAATCAAACCATTCAAGACTTGATAGCTTCTATATAAGGAAAACCACTTTTTCATTGCTTCATGTCGATTCTTATTACTATAATATGTGTAGGCAATAACCAATAAGGCATGTAAGTATAAGCCCATCATACATTAACACAGCAATTCCGATACGGAGTTCCAGTACATTTTTTCAATCGATTTACAGTGGAAACTCGATCTACCGTTCTCGCATTGTTCGTTTTCCCGCATGGATCGTTTAATTTTCTTAGTCCCGGCCAATCACCCATAAGAACAATGTAAAATAATCCAGCAATAATCGTTCCCCGATTTACCGTTTTCCTCGATCTATCGTTTACATATTTTGGTCCCATCACAAATATTATCTCGATTGACCGTTTTCGTTGAATATTTCTCATAAATAGTTTTACCTCACATCTTGTTTTGCGTTTTTTCAGTGGAACCCCGATTTTCCGTTCTCGCTATCTTCGTTTTATTGCATGGATCGTTTATTTCTTACTCGACCAAGTCCCGTAATAACAATGTTTAATAATTCCACGTTAATCATTCACCGATTTACCGATATCATCATCTAAATATTATCGTCCTGTCTCAATTACTATCCCAATTAACCGTTTTTGATACATATATTTCTGTATTCGTTCATAAATAGTCTTACATCTTAATTTTTCTAATTCAAAAGTCAAAACTAAAATGCCTAAATGAAGAAAACTAGAATTCTAACTGAGAAACTGAAAACAATTCAAGGCGTTGAAAAAATCTAGTAGAAAAACGAGTCGACATATCGCGAGCTGAGTACTTCAAGGTTCCATGTGGACAGCTGCATGAAAAAAAGATATGGGCATTTGAAATTTTGAATGCTTGTATTTTGGAAATTGTAAAGGTTTCAAAGTTTCTTTTTGATTGTATATATCAATGATAGTACTGACAAGATATAACTATTTAAAAAATATTGTTAAAAATAGTCCTTCATAGTTAATTAAAAAAACCTAAGCTTCAATTAGGACATTGTCCACCTGAAATTCAAACAAACCGCCATCGCTACAAAGTTCTAAGTGAAATTTTTATGAAAACACAAGTGAATAAAAAAACTGACTTAAATTAAATGAAACTAACTATTTGTTTCTTTAAAAACTACTTTTTTCTTTCGCTCATGATGAGTATCTTCATTTGATTGATTATGAGCGAAATTGGTTCCGATCATATTAAATAATTAATGTGGAATTAGTACAAAAGAGTGTTAATAAAAACACAATATTCCTTTGTACTTTATTGAAAAAAGCACAAAGGAAGATTGTGTTTTGATTAATATAATGCCTTTCTACCAAATATTGACAGTGAACACTCAAAAAGTGACAAAAGAGTGTTATATTTTTTTGAATAATCCAATGTCTTCCTATCGGGTGCACGAGAGTAAATACCTTAAAAGTGATATTTATACGAGCCGTTTATAAAGCAATAATAATATCGATCGACACAGATATAATATAACAACGGCGCCTGGAGAAACTAAATAAGTAATAAAATAACCTAATGCCATTCTCACGAACGTCTCGCTATGTTTTCGAATAACCTGACATCCATGCCACTCGACTTAATATCGTTCAAATCAAAAGCAAAAGGAAAAAGGAAGTCTTGATGAGCCTGTTGGACTACTTTTGCTACTTACGTATGTTTTTTTTTTGTCTTCGTATAATAACTTGGAGATCTGGCTATGGAGTGTTGAAAAAATCTGAATGTAGATGGCGTTAGTTGTCATGTTTAAATGCATTTATTTAAATTTAATAATACAAACATTTATTTTAAATGTTCCTATTTTTCAGAAGCCGTTTTTATTGGACTTATATATAGAATATTTTAAAAAATACCTATTTTATTATTTTGAATTCTTCTTCTTATTATGCATTCTTTATCAGTCTTATCATATCATTTTCCTATGAAATTTGTATAGATTTTTTTAGTTTATAACTAGAAATCTCTACATCGTTACATAAAATACACGCTAATTTTCAAATACGACCAACACGTATTTAACAGTCACACTCTATAATTGTTTCAGACGTATTATATCATATGAGCCCCTCAGATGTGAAATGAGCCAAGTGGTAATTTAGGAAAAACTGAGTTATGTCCGTTTTAATATTCTACACGTCTTAAAACATCTTAAAAGTGAATTAGACTTAGTTAATACACACTACGATAGTGGTATCTACTCAAAACAAAAATGTAAACCGTGCAGACATGATTGTACTTTTAAGTCCAATAGAAAACATTTACCATTTTACTACTTGGCTCACTTCACCTCGTGTTGGCTCAATTATTAGTATGACTATTCGGTTGATCAGTGCATTGTCTAGAGAAGTGTATATTTTCAGCAACAATTGTTGTGAACTGTTTGTTAAGTTTTATTTTGTATAAAGGGATGATAGAAAAACAAACAAATAATAATTAAACTAAAAATGACATTTACATTACTACATGATTAACTAATGCGTTTCATCAATTAACCATTGGATCCTTCTTGCCTTCGGTTTTTATTTTTATTTTTATAATATATCAGAATAGTAAAATTAAAATCATTTGTATTTAAACAAGCATTTGTGAAAGTAAGATTGTCTGAGGATGCCTCTGAAAGAGGCGAAATAAGTGTTACAGTTTGTAGCACAAAAGTGGAATAATTTATGATATTTTTATATTTTATATTAAAATCGCATTGTTAAAAATTATATCTCACTTTAATAGCTGTTGAATAAGTTCAGAAGTATTTTATTTTTTTAATATAATGCCTTTCCACCAAATAAGTAAAGACAGTCAACACATTACAAGTGATAACTGAATTTGCAGCTTGTTTGATTATTTATTTTATCCAACTGCTTATTTAAACTTAATTTTCTCTACTCTCACTTCATTATTCGTTTGAAATGCTAAGCTTAAGAAGGTATTCATAATCCTTACATTGTACGATCGATATATGTATATTATTGACAGCTAAGCTGATTTACATAAGCTCAATGTTAGCAACAAAACATTTAATACAATATATTGTTTACAATCGTGTTAAGTCGAGCAAACTCAACTTCCATCGTGTTGTTTCGTTTATACACACAATATGGTTAATAATATCTTCTTGTACCACGTGCCAGCAATATTTACCATTGGCCACTGAGGTACACATTCATCTACGCCGCGCCGCCATGCCGTACCTACCACTTCAAGAATGTTACCACAGGTTATTTACCTGTCTCTTCGTAGAGAAGTACATATTACCATACACAGAAAGACTTTCTTGCAGTATTGGAGCAATTATGGGTTCTATGTATTGATTGCAATACCGATTTTTTTTATACATACCGGTATTTAGATATTTCATATTTAATGCCGGTATTAAAAAATGGTTAAATTTAAGCAAAAAATACGAACATTGGGGATCTTTATATCAGGAGAGTTAATCAAAATCAGTATTTCGATAAATCATTAAAATTAGATTATTAAAAAATATACATATGTTACAATGTATGAGAGATTTTCATAAATAGCTCACAGTTTCTTAAAATGACAATACACCTTTAAAAAGGGACCTGTCAATATGGTTACAACTCTAAGCATATTGAAAATGTTTCAATCCTTCTCGGACTATTTTCTTAAAATATGGGATTGTTTATATTCTTAAAAATCGTCAGTTTTGGGTATTTTTTGATAAGAAAATACCGCTATTTTTTTCATATTCAAGCCGATATTTTGGTATTTGGAATACACAGTGAATAACGGAATCTCGTTTTCGGTAATACGGAAAAATTTGTACGGATTAATTAGTAAATCAAACGATTTTCTATTTCTGCTTCGAAGAAATAATACAGCTTAAATTCATTTTATGTGTTCAAATTTTCAACTTTAAAAATAACAAAATACACATATTTGTTAAGCTTTGCACGTTACCAATATAAAGCACATGAATTAATCATCTTGACAAAAGTTGTTTTGCAAAAACAAGTTGAAAGTAATTCGTTTAAGGTTCATAATACACTAGCAATAGTTAGCTGCCGTTGTCGGCAACAAACAAGCAGCGAACTACCTGGAGTGCATATGTTGGGTCGGCTGCATAACGCGTGCGTGTGCGCCCAATATGAGTGTTATATGAAAAAACGGGGATCGCGGCAGTTAAATGGTACTCGTGTATTTCCACACTAACACACATTTTAAACAAGGGGCTAGGATAATAGATAACATATAGAAAAAATATTAACATCGCACATCAATGATAAATATATTTTTTGGACCCTTACAGTCAAGACAGTAAAATGAAATGAGTATATGAGTCGAATAGGAAGAGAGGTCTCGGTACTCTCGAGGGTTCGTCATAACCCCATTAAAATCGTATGTATCTGTAACTCAAATAAATGAATCGATTCCTGAATAAAATCTGCCGGTGTATATTATATTAATGAGTTACACTTCCATTGCATAAGACGTGCCAACTTACTGACAAGCAACAAGCAACCTTCGTCCGAGGCAAGAAGTAAGCGAAACTGTATCGCTATCCTATATTAATACTCACTCTAGGTGAATTAATTCCTACAATATTATTTTCTTCTCGAGTGTTGAATGGTGTTATTATCGTGTCGTCGGAATCGAACATTGTTTTATAGAGCAAAAAGGGATGAATGTTGAGACTTCTTGAGATTGCATGCCGAGGTTTTTTATAGGTAGCCTGAAATGGTTAGTTTTATATCAAAATAAAAAAACATTTATTGATATACGTGATATACAACTTAGTTGTCAAAATTAAAGGTTTTAAAATAATGAAAGCTTCATTTGACACTAAAAAAAGATTTACTAAACAAAAAAATGTATTCTATTAGTATTGATTTTAAATTGGTTCTACTGTGCTAATTTTCAGAATCAAGTAATGGCATCATCAAATTCAAACGTTCATTTATCCATCTAAGAACTAGGGCAGCCGTGGGGAACCTGCGGCCTTTTGGCCACTCTGATGCTGCCTTTTAAGACTTGATCGGCCAATTCTGCTATTTTTTTGTAAATTCGTAAATTCCCAAGATTTTGACCGCGAACATTTTTGAAAGAGCTAAAAAAAGGTCCCACGCTGATAATTTTGGGAAATTTACATTTTTTGGGCTTTTGGCATGAAATCGTTTCCGGCCAAAGATTACCTAGTCAACTGTAAATGTTTACTGCGGCCTTATGTTGAATCAGATAAATGAATGTGGCCTTTAGAAAAGAAAAGGTTCCCCACCCCTGAACTAGGGTGTCCACATGTGTGATATTTTCTTCATCTGTAGTTCATCTCAAGTGTTTGTGAGGTAAAGTCTTTTGTATTGAAAATTAACAGTGTATGCAAGAAGCAAATGTTTTCTTAAGTTGGACAATAATAAAGAAGTCCTGATTTTTTTGTGTAATTAAGGATGAGCGTTTTACTAAGAAATACCAAACAAATTAATTAATATATATATGAGTTGACTGAGTATTTCACTTTGTCCATTTTAATTTATTTTGAGATACCTACTCATAAAAAACGTGCATGGAAACTATATATTATAAATCGAAAAATAATAATGTTTTATTCAATTAAATTGAAAAAAAATGTTTATTACAAATTGATTCAAGAATACGTGAAATTTTTTTGATTCTACACAATTTTTTTGTGAGTATCTCAAATTAAATGATAACGGACAAAGTGAGTTTTGGAAATGGGCGACTCTTATACATTTTTAACTGAGTCCATTTTCAATATAGAGCAAAATAACTCATCATTAAGCTTATCTTATCGAATGTTTTTTATATAAAAATGTATTGTTTGTTACTACCTCTACCTATTATTTTTAGAATATAGTAAGATAAGTATATCTTAATACTACTGGTTAGCTAATCGCTCCGTTTTTAGGAACGGATGAGCGGGAGGGAAGCTTGTACAGTACAAAACATACATCGAAGCCAAATTCATAAATCGATTGAAAAATCAACTTGTGAAATTGTTCGTCTTAGGATTAAAGTCCGCGAACGTTGAAACCGAAATTCACCACGTTGACTAGTCGGATAAGAGCCCAGAATAGTGTATATTTATTTTATGGTATGGTTCTAAATAAACTCCAAGAGAATATAACATTGAGCAGTTTACTTTTTTATAAACATACTGTACTTATATATTTATTCTAGCATTTGATTTATTTATAAAAGTCAAACAAGAATCATCTTTTATTAGATTAATTAATTTTGTCCAAAATATATTTTTTTTTCATTCTTGAAATGACTTTGAAATAAACAAAACACATCTTAATTAGATATGCTTTATTAAACATGCAATTATTTCTGTTTTTAAATAAATATGCTTTACAACACTAGTTTTTTTTTGTTTTTGTAAACTTGATACTGTTAATCAAATTATTTATTTTATGTTATTTTATCAGACTGAAGATAAACAACTTTTTATTAAAATTCTATTTTTATTACTTACATGAAAGACTTCTTTCGTCTCCAATTACAATAAGTGATTTTTCAAAAGAACTCTATTGTTGCCTACTCGCATGTTATTTCACATTTGAGCACCTTAGTTTCAAAACCTACCTTACTCCAAAGACCAAAATTGTTGGCAAAGTGCAAACAACCACTCTGGGTTTTTGGATTTGAATAGGTTTTGAGAATAAACACGTTTTCTCTGTCTTTAGAGAGGTTTTGAAATCGGAAATTTATTGATTGTGTAGATCAGGGGTGGGGAACCGTTTCTTATCTAAACGCCGCATTCATTTTTCTGATTCGACACAAGGCCGCAGTAAACATTGACTAGGGAAGCTTTGGCCGGAAACAGTAATTTACGGTCAGAATATGTCGGGAATTTACGAATTTACATACATTTACAGAATTACAAAATTGGCCAGAAGGCCGCAGGTTCCCCACGCCTGGTGTAGATGTTGAAATAGAGAACAAGTTGGCATCAAAATTTGAAAAAAAACAAAAATGGTCTTTAGGTAGGTTTTGAAATTGAGATTCTTATTTATTCAAAAGATTTAGTTCACTCATTTTTAATTACGTAGGTACATAAAAAATATGAATTCTCGATATTATATAAAAAAAAGTTGTGGTGATTTTGTAAGTGAATCTTTTACTCGACATTATTTTTTTAAAGTTTCAACAAGAACAAAACCACATCTATCAAATTAGAAAAGACGATAGTCGTTCTTTTATTCGCCATAGCAAGAAGTCCACGAATATAACCAATAAGATTTTTACTCCGACACTGAGCTGCCAAAATGTTTTATTACCTTCCAAGTGTATTATATTGCGGTTTCCAATTGATCAAGAAGTGTTTTCGGTTCGGGTTCATTCATATCCAAAAATAACAAGACCAATAAAAATAATCCAGTTTGGTTTCGTATTCGGTAGATACAGATTTATATTATATAATACGATTCGGTTCGCATACCGACTGAAGAAAGGCATATCGAAATATAATTACAATGTATGCAATTTAATACACGTTATATCAAAAGGATGAAAGCTGCAAATGCCGAATTAGTATATAAATTTAGCTTTTCAACCCTTAAATACATGATTTTCTATTTAAAAAAAAAACAATTATTTTCATTTACATTTTTTTTTACATTTGTAATTTTATCCAAAAACACTAAGTACTCTTAAAAAGCACATAGGCAATAAAGCAGGGGTGGGGAACCTTTCAATTTCTAAATGCCACATTCATTTATCTGATTCAACATAAGGCCGCAGTAAAGAAAACGTCAACACCCCGCACTTTTTTTTCGACTGTCGAACATATGATAGGTTGATAAGACTCCTTTAATTTTTAAGTTGAAAAGCCGCATCAGAGAAGCCAAGAGACCGCAGGTTCCCTTCCACTGTATTAGAAGCATAATACATACTTTACATACAGTTATAAAAAAGGCAACACTTAGAATACACTATCAAGTATAGAATATACAATTAAACTACTTAATTTATGCTATTATGATGAACCATGTTTTTCTTTTTGTGAAAATTGAATTAAAAAACGGTTGATAATCAATGGCCGTCAAAACTCCAGCTTGCTCTGTTTGAATGAAGATTATAATGGTTTAGCACGTGTAGACAAGACATCTATTAAAACAACGTGAAGAGCAAATACAAATTCTACCATTGGGTATAAGAATAAACGGTAAAATCAATTTCTGATTTGCAAAAAAAGCCAAAATAAAAGTTTGTATTTTTTGTAGTCTTTTATGTATGCATTTAAAGGTTAAGTTTGAAGAAATAAGGGCCTGTGAAAATATGATTTAAACAATAGTTTTTAAAATAATATAATATAAAAATTAAAGTTATTAAATTAATATCAGATCGAATAAATTTGCCGCCTGTGTGGTCGAGTGGTCAACATCGTTGGCTACCGCTACGGAGGGCACGGGCAGTTTTATAAATTGATTTTTCAATCGATTTATGAATTTCTGTTCAAAGGCATGGATGTATGTGATGTCTTGAATTCCCCCCTCCCACCCATCCTATCCTATGAACGCCCCGTATGGAGAGCGATTAGCTAACCACTAGTCTTGTCCTTGCCCTTTCCTTCTATCCCTACTCTCTTTGTAAAAGGAGAGGTTGAGCAACTGAGTAACAAGCAGTTCTCGTAGAAACATTTCTGTTGAGATAAACTCCATTAGGAGTCCATATGCTCCATATTGGGAGCGGACATGGGGAAAATAAATAAAACAAACAGTTTATTAGCTTTGTGCATTTTAATTTTCAAGGTTGCGTCTATTCAATATTTAGACTTTGACCCAAAATCATAATGTGCCTCCTGTAAAATCTGTTATGCGTGTTATGAGATTCAAAATGTGTTCCAGGAATTAGTTAAAAATATAAATTTATAACACTGCAAAAAATCTTTCTTCTCGACGAAAAGAAAGGTATTGAATGATTGGATTACAGTGATTCTAAACATACAATCATTTTAATGCCTTCGATTTATTTATAGATTTATAGGAATGATAATCGGAAACTACTTTAAATTGAAATGAATCGAATTCTCTTAGTATTGAAATAAATCGATTAACAAGAAGAATAATAATCAGAAAAATACCTCGCTGTGATATGAACCGAAAATCAAAATCAAGATCCTTACCACCTACGCCGCAGTGTCTAGTATTACAGATGTGGAAAACCATTGGCCCTAGAGCGGTATAATCCGAAAATAAAAACTATGTATTTTTTAAAAGGAGTTGCATTTTTCATGAAAAGTAGATATTACAAAGTTATTCAACAGAAATTTTAAGTAGATTTTTTTAAAAATAAATAATTTTTTTTTGTCTGTTGAGCATATGGCTTTTTAATGAAGATCTAATTGTTACTTTATTGCTCAACCTTTTTTTTGAAGAAAAAGAGAAATAAAATATTTATTTAAAGATTGGAAGGGCTGAAGAAAACTTTTAGAAATCGGTAAATCTGTTGAAAAATGCTACTCATACTGAGACTTCAACGCTTGAGATTCACCACGGTAGCCAACTACGTTGACCACTGCACCACGGAACTGGCAATATATTTATAATTACTTACCATAATAAACGTTTTAATGTAATCATAGGCAAGGGAGCAATTTATAATTTTTAAAAAACATCTTTACTTCGTAACCCAATTTTATGGTCCGTTTTCCATCACCGTATTCGTGCTTAAACATCAGTAAAAAAACATTCGCACATATTCTTGAAACCGTGATACTTGATAAATGATAATTCTAAAATGTGGCATTTAACTAAGATACCATTAAATAATTAAAAAATATATCATAATAGATAACTTTAACACCTTATTTTTTTTTAAATAAATATAACATGTTTTGGGTATCAATTTTAGGTATTAATTAGGCCATTTCAAGATCAAAAACATGTTTTGTTCCGCATGCCAAAGGTTGTCCACTACTGTTTAAGATTCATTATTAATAGCTGTTGTATTGAATATATCTACCGAGCGTTGAACGCTAGGTAATGAAGCTTGTAAAATCACAACAGGTATAATAAAAATTCTTACTGTGAGCGCTACGTGAAATTCGTTTATATGAATATAATTTTAAACTTATTTATTACCGAAATATTACTCAATTTAAAATCAATAAAATTAATCAGATTAATTTTATTTAATAATCGTTGATTGATACTATGGTTAATCTTGGATGAAATATTTTTTGAATATTATATAGCGCTCATTAGTAGTAATTCTTAAGATACTTCCAGTTTGTACTTTTTTTTACAAAACGTAATTACACACTTGAACACAAACAAAGAATTTGTTGTGCCATGAAACAGATTATTATGACTCTGCCAAAAATGGAAGGCTATAGCTACGATACATACATGTTACATAACAGCCTGTAGCAGTGACTCGCAACACGTGTCGATTTTTCAATTTCTCCCATCTTCGAATGTCTCTCGGCCATCCACCGAGCTCAATTGTAGCTTTTTTTTGTTGTCGATTAAAAGTCTTTTAATAATTACACTTGGTTCTAGTAACAATGTTATATCGTACAACGACGCTAATTTCAATAGTTAACGCTATTGCGTAGTTAACGTTTTTTTCACTCGGTTGTGGTTGTAGAATTGAAGATTCAAATCCCAAATAGAAACATTAGTACCATCATTTTTATTCAAAGACTTGGAGCCATATTTCGCTATTATCATTGTAACCACTTTGTACATGAAGGATTAACTTAAAACAAAATAACCCATGCAAACCCCATAATTAGTGGCGGATAATCACATAAGCGCACGAGGCGCGCACTTGGGGCCCCCAATTTTAGGGGACTCGCTCACAATAACATATATTTTATAAAACCCATATAATATTTTATATTCAGTTTTAGTTATTCGAAAAACAGGACTTCTAAATTTGATTGCGCCTGAGGCCTCTCAATTGCTTAATCCGTCACAGCCCATAATGCTTTCATCAGTAAATTATCATTATCATTGGAAATATAATTCATACAAAACAATTGATATTATAGTTTAATAATTTGAAGTTGTTAGTTATATACTTTTCTTCTTTTTAAGTTTAAAAAAATATTTAGCATTACAGCTTATGTCAACTATTTGAACAAAAGATCATAAGAGAGAATCGACTTCTCAAGCACACGTCTTAGATCTCATTTTCTAATTGAAAAAAATCTTAAATTGTAGTAATTGACCTAACCGGGAATTGAACCCATACACGCCTGGTTGATAGTCAAGTTCTTGCTAACTAGTTACTAGACAACAGCAAGCGACTTTATTATTTTCTTTAAAATTGAACACTGTGTCACAGTAAGTTAATAATTTTATTTGATTTAATTAAGATATTTTGCAATTTTTATTATTAATAATTTTAATGATTGCTGTCAATGTGCAATGTGCTTTTTTAATGAAGTATACAACTTGAAGGTGCTTTAAGAAATGTATTTGTCTGTCAGTTGGTATTTTGTTAGATAAGCACATCATAAAAAGATTAATTTAAGAATGGAGATACAGTTAATCAATTCTTTATAATATATTAAGCACAGTTTTCAGAATCAGGAACGGTTTGAAGAAAAGTATGACATCATAACAGCGACCAAACAAATATAAATAGAAATCGATTGTTTTTTAAAAAAGCGAAGAAGATAGAAAAAAACGCTCTATCGTACAGCCGAGTAAAAAGAAAGCCTACGCAATTACGACGTCAGACATTACTAAAATAAAAAAATAACAGTTTTAATTTGTTTAGCTTAAAGAACACACCTAAAATTAACACAAACCCACGCGTGTACAAATGTCTTAAATCGTTTTAAGACGTTTCGCCAAGTCTGACAGTTTTCCCAAAAAGGTTATCAATTACTGGATTGATCCAAATCGCCTTTTTTAGATTAAAGTACTTAACTGCTAAACCGTATTATGGCGGGCAATAAAAATCACCTAACTTATCATAATCTGCGATTTAAAATCAGTTAAAATGTTTAAGAATACTAATAGCATAAATATATTATTTTGTATAAAGTATGTATTTATAATAAAAATCAGTTAATTATTAATAAAAACTAATTTAAAATAGATTCAATAAAATGCTTGTTTTTTTCTCAATAATTACATACGCATTAAAACACAATTAATATCAGCTATGAAAAATCACACATAGATTTTTTAAAGCTTTGTATATTATTACGATGATTTGTGATTTTTCATTCTCATATAATCTAAGTATATAAAATAAATAATATGGATTAAAGACAACCACACGATTGACTTGAAAAAAATATTGTTTTTTGATAAACATATTGATTCATAATCAAAATTTATTGAAAACATTATTTACATTTTTTTATTAAATCTAATATCTATACTTTCTAAAAATCGACGTTTAACATATTTCCGAGAAACCAGTCTTCATAAATTCTCCGTACTTTTTAACAAAGAATTTTTATTTGTTATCAATCTGCCTAATTTAATGTTAGTTATTTTATTGTGAACGCACATATTAGGTACTAAATGAATGTTTGCCAATCCTGTTGCAGGGTGTTCAGCGCTTTTGGGTATTCGTCCAATTCTATTAAAATACCCAGCCCATGGACATAAAATAATTTAAGAAATATATATTTGTGACAAAATACATGCGATGTTTGCATTTCTTTACCACCATCTGTCGAAGCAAGAATGATTAGCTAACAACTAATCTCTTCCTAGATTCACCCATAAGAAGTGAATATGCTTCAAATTGAGAGTGGATATAATGATAAATTTTTCTAAAGTAATAATTTTGTTGCATAATATTTTCTGCGTGAACCCAAATTCAAACATTTTTTTGATTACCATATAAAACGTATTATCGATATACTATTACACATTTAAATCATGATAATGTAGTTATTTCATACGGTTAAGTAAATACGAGATTAATTTAAATAATTACTATTTACAAACCATGCTATAATACACAATCAACATTTAAAAATTTATTACCAGCAATTAATTTTAACACACCATTTTCTGCATTTTTTTTACATATACATATTTTAAAATAGCAGTTTAATATCAAATCTCAATAATTAAATGTTTTTTTATAACGGAGCAATTAGAATGTAGCAATTAATTATAATATTATATAACATGGGTTGTTAATTTTATTCGATAAAATTTACTCCAGTTTTTTTGTGCAATTAACAATGAATTATGTGGCATTATTAGAACTTTTTAAATTGGAATATATGTCAAGATAACATACTGTTGTATTGATATTTTTTTTATAAATAATACTATGAACTCAATTCATTTATGTATAATCACTTTTCTACATTTCTCTAGCATTTTTTTAACAAAGAAAAATAGCAAAACGTGCGACTGGCTATTAGACTTCTCTACTGTTTTTATATATAGTGAGAATGGAAGGATGGCGATAAGGCAGGACTTGTGGTTAACTAATCGCTTGTCCCGTATTTGAAGCGTGTGATGGAAGTTTTTATACATCACAAACACCCATGCCTTCGAACAAAAATCGATAAATCGATTGAAAAAACTCGTACTGAAACTTGAACCCGTGAGATGCGACTTAGAAACCAATGACTCCCACCGCTGCACCACGGAGCCGGCATTGAAGTGTATCATATAGTAAATATCCTATGATATAATGTTATAATGGATAATTGGATTAATGGTCTAGTGACCTGAATCTTATTAAACACACTAAGCAACTTTAATTATTAATTATATCATAGTAAAATATTTAAAGATTGTATTTATAATTATTATTTCGGCATTTTTTAATTTTAATTACACATAATCTAAATTCTTTTCAATATAAAACATTACATTCTACCATAATCACAATCCACTCATTAATAGTCAAAGAGTTTTGAATACGTAACGGTAATTAAGTCTCGGTTGTATGAAAATATGCATTTTGACAGGTGCTTTGGCTTACGAATACGTTACGCAAAAACAATTATTATATCTGATATTTTACCGAACAAACTCACAATAACAAAACGGCCTAGTTCTAACGAGAGATTCGGATCTATGCAAATGTTTGAAAAATGATTTTTTTCGCTCCCAGCGAGTCGATCGCTTGAATATAAAGCAATTAAAAAATGAACGCAATTGAGTCTTGGGAAATTTTCTTTAAGAATGCAAAGGCCGAGCTCAGGAACGTCTTTAGTAAATATTTTGCTAGCAAATGGTTAATATAACAAATAATAATGTCAGCCGCCTGTGTGGTCGAGTGGTCAACACCGTTGGCTTCGGTTACGGAGGTCACGGGTTCGAATCCCATTACAGACAGTTTGATAAATTGATTTTTCAATCAATTTATGAATTTCTGTTCGAAGGCATGGATGTACGTGATGTCTTGAATTCCTCCCTACCACTCATCCTATCCTACAAACGGGGCTTATCGAGAGCGATTTGTTAACCACTAGTCCTGTCCTAGCCCTATCCTTCTATTCCTACTCACTTTGGAAAAAGAGAGGTTGGGCAACTGAGTAACAAGCAGTTCTCGTGGAAACACTTCGGTTGAGATAAACAATTAGGAGTCCATATGCTCCACATTGGGAGCGGAAATGGTAAAAAAAAAAAAATTCAATTACTTTATATCATATGCACAACTTTTACAATCAATGTTAGGAAAACCTATACATTAAATATTATAAAATAGCCAACCCGTATTTTGTTCAACACATTAGTCAAAAAGTAAAATATATTGTATAAATGTACGAGTAATTAAAAAAAAAAATGCTTGTGAAAAACATCTCATTTGAAATGTTTACTTCGGTGTAAGTAAATCATACCAGTAGTGGGCTGCCAATACGTTAACACGAACTCGCTTAATCTCAAAGCAATTTTCGGTGATCTGGGGTGATAGTGTCACATAAGTGTGTAATAGAGATTATTGTGTTTGGACCGTTGGATAAGGGCAATAATATTCTTATTCTCTCCGATAAAGAAATCTTCAATCTTTGTCATCGTCGAGCTTATGTGGAAAAATTATTCATTTTTGAGTTGATATTGTTGGAGATAAGCTATACGCGTTGGCAAATCCGTGGAGAGTCCGTCGACTTATTCGCTTTCAAATAATATACATATATTGCGACACAAAAGTTGTATTTTTATTTTATATTACAAAACTTAATTCTTGAGCATTACCTCTTTTCGGACCTGTGCACATTTCGCAACAGTAATTGCTGCGAGTAAAATTATCTAATTGGGAGTTATAAGTAATAACAAAACAAGGCATTCGATTACCGATACGAATTCTAGTTCACAAACTTAAATTTATGATAGTATCATTAATATTTTGTTACAATTTTGACTCTATCTACGATTCGATCACTGTGTAATGTCAAGTCTTGTCGACATTGCGCATGTTACAAACCAAGGATAGATACAACATAATATTCATTAAATGTCTCACTCTGTGCTAAATAAGTTTCATAATATTTTAGTCGACACCAATGTCACCATAAATAGCAATCGGACATTTGCTATTTATTGCAATTCATATAATGTCAAATTTATTTAAATTTGTAACTTAATACTTACGTGGTTCGGCGGCAAAGTTCGTTGTTTCTAACGTTTTTTTTTTTTGTATAATTCAGTAGTAGTTTTTTACAAGTCTTCTGTTTCAAGTCGTCATCGTCAAAAACATTATTTATAATTGTTAATTGAACTGTCTTAAAATTCCCAATCATTATATCCGATAGATTTTCGATAATACAACACGATTATAAAAGGTAACATTATTATCTAATTATTCCAAACACTGTCATGAGGGCTGTTCCTACTTTGAATGAAATACAATATTAGACACTCATTTTTATAAATTTAATTACGGTATATTAAAATTAGATTATAAGCACTATAATGCTTCAACAAAGTGCTGGTTTCAAATATCATAAATTAAATACAAAATAATATTTAATTTATCATTTTAAAATTTAAAATCATTTATTTTCTTCTTTCTCCCACCCCGACACTCAACGGAAATGACTGACAATATATCAGCATATAGTTAATTTAATCTGCAGTATCACAAGATGATGTTGTGTTAATTAATACATTTCTACGTTCACTCCACGGCGGAGCATACTGGCTAACTAATAAAGGAGCATCTTTATTGTCTCTTTCGACATCAATATTGATTTTTAATTTTACGTATGTGATATGTTTATATCTTGTCAACAACTCTCCATCCCAGGGTTTCCCAAACTTGTTGTGCAATGGAGCACTTCTAAAATCTGGAAATGCATGATCATCAATGATTCTAATCTTTTAAGTCGGATAATTGCTATTGTTATGCTATTCGAGGGTATAATCATTAATATTTAGAAAAAAAGCAAGAATGAGGAGTCTTCCGAGGAAAAATAATATCATTCATTGTTACCTGTATTCTCGGCAAAACTTTACACTCAGCACCTTATAGTTTTCGGGACCCGATTTGCTTTTATCGCCCTTAAATTTTCCTTAAAACCTCGACAATAATAAGTATATTACGCCACAAGTTTCTTTGCTGTGTAGCAAACAGCAGGTATTTTTTTATACAACATATCAATATGAATGAATAGTACCTATTGACAAAAAACTTATTTGACACGTCATGTTACGTATTGTATTTTATTATTGCATATTTTTTACGGAACATAATAATATTCAAAAAAAAATAATTACCCAATATACAAAAAAGGTGTCACTTCAAAAAAAATAATGCGTTTGTGATATTTTAACGTTTATAATAAGTCATACGATTAAATAATTGATACTACCAAGAGTAAAAAATGGAGCAAAAACGTGGTATTGTAAATAATATACGCTATGCCCTTGAATGTGAGTACAAATTCATAATAATTAGAAGTATTATTGCGAATAAAATAAATTGATTCTTAGACCACAGGCATTCGTAAAATAATATTATATCATGCTTATAAAAAGCTTATAGTGGTAAGAAGTAAACACTTATGTTTAACACATAAAGATCCAGAAGCATGGGAAAATTTTTGTTCATGCGGATGTGAATGGATTATAGCAAGATTGGATACAGTTTAAATAAACTTGTTATAAAAATAGGTGCAATTCAGTTAGGAAAATAAGATAATCCTCTTATGAAATTTGTTGGTTAATTTGAGGAGAAAAAGCTCAGATCATGAACACAAATTTAAAAGATTTGAAATGATTAGTTGAGGATATATCAATTTAATATTGTCAATTATATAATATATGACATCTATCGTACATGACCTATCCTTCGTTGATTAACGAAAAATATGATCACTATTATGATGAAACAATCTATGGAGAAGCTAGTTCATAAGATCACCTACATATGGCATTATCTAAAATTGTAATATTAAAAATGTGTTTTGGTACATTGGTGAGAGAGCTTAGGAAGGTCATATATTTTTTTTTAAATATCATATTCAGATATGAGGAAATAAAGTTTTTAATGACTTCAATCGTTAATCTTCTTGATTGGCACAATATTGGTTTGTTGAATTCTCATATCTGGTGTGGTGTCAAGCCTGTTCCTGTACTTTGATTTCGTTTTAGCATAATTCGCATTAACTGTTAAAGAAAACGTTAGATAAAACGGAATAGTTTTTTTTAACAAATGGGTACTCTTCTGACAAACTGGCCGAGAATTCATTTATTGTATCTGTGCTCCATTATTAACTCAATTAGATTTTCATAATCACTTTTGCTTGAACCGACTAGTATAGTTTCCAGGATAATGGATTCCGAACCTAGGAATAATCTTTACTTATTTTGGGAAAATATAGCAAAAGAGTTTTTTTCAAGTTATGCAGTTGGTCAAAGAACACCAGGTTTCTTGAAACACCAGTGATATAAGTCATAAAACTGTAGCGTGCTAATGAATATAACTGTACTTACATTCATAAGTTTTCGTAACGTATTATTTACAGACAATTTTAAATATTATTTATAAGTTCTTCGTTTCATAAGGAGTTAAAATGTGGTGGAGTATCGACACCATGCTATGGGTAGATAGACATATAAAATGAGGCACGTCTGTTTTGAATTATCGTACATAATACATCACACGAAATTGAAACGCGGTTGCCCAGTGAGTATAATATCCCGATTTCAATTAGTTCTTTGATCATATGAGGAAAAATCTCAAGACTACGTGCCCGTATTAGGGGTGGCGCAAATTAATGAGCTCGTAAATATCAAACACATTTTTTTTATTATTATTTTGGTGCCGTATTTATAGCATATTATTATTTTTTCTCCTTTTTTGGTAGTATTGATTACTTTTAGAATTTACGAATTATGATTCAATCTTTTAAGTAGCAGTTGTGGCTTTCATCAAAATATCTTTTCATTGCAGTGATTTGTAACATATCATTTTTGTAATTTTATTTGAACGCTGAGAATGCCCCAGAAACAGTTTTATTTAATCGTTTTTTTACTCCGTTGAAAATAATTTATTTCTAACGTTAATGTCTGATGTGTTATCACAAGTCGAAGTGTCTTACAGAAAAGACTTATAAGTATTAGTCTATGTAAAATGAGAAAAATTAAATCGAAACCGAAAAAAATCCACAGAAAAAATACAATTTAATATGCAGAAAATTTGCAAGAATGATATAAACATATAATAAAAAAATAAACCACAATTTTGTAATAGTTCATTTTTCAACTGTCAACTGAAAATAGAGCAAAATATAAAACAAAAGAGAGTTTTACTTTTAAATATAATTCCTTCTCACCAATTATTGACGGTGAACACATTAAAAGCGAAAAAAAACTATCTATGAACTCATGTATAATTTATTCTATTATAAACAAAAAAATATTGATGTACTGTAAAATATGAAATTAATTAGCTGTTTCATTTAAATCTTCATTGAGCATTACTTATTCAGAGTTTTCATAAAACGAAAAAAATTTTGATGATATAGAGATTCAGGCTAACAAGTGTTAAAAGATTGTATATTTATCCACAAAAATAATCGATCGGTCTAAATTTTTACCCAAATGTATATCGACTACGGAAAGGAAAAAGGACGTAACCCACACATATCAAATTTTACAAGATGCGCAAAAAACGTGTTTTGATGATTTTGAGCCATATGCAAATTTTGAATTATATACAACCTTGAAGTGCACGGAGACTTCTAAACTGGTGTTTAGTTGACATAACCTAATATTAATTAAAGAAATTATCTAGGAAAAACTTTTATTTCAGTATTTTGTCTTGGTTTTAACTTTTTACAGGGTCATCTTTTTCAAACATAAAAGCTAAATTTAGATACTACTTCGGCATTTGTAGCTTGCATCAAGTTTGATACATTGTGATTATCGAAAAAAAACCTGTTTTGGAAAAACCGTAGGTTACATCCTTTTTCCTTTCCACAGTAGATATTCATGGAAAAAATACAAATACTCTTAAATCACTTCTCTTATTATTGCTCATTTCCGATTATAAAGGACAATTACAATAGTTTATTTCCATCGTAATAAATGTTGTCATTATCAGACATTCTTTGTTAAATTTAAATAAAATACAACACAATCATAATTTCGTTAATTAAGCCATAACCCTGTCGTAAATTTTTAAGCAGATCCAGTTTCCTGAAACATGTCAACCCTGATTCTTGTAGCCACAGTAATCAACAACCCAACTACTTGTATTCATAATATAAAAGACCACATCACCTTGACACAGTACTTCGCTTAAATACACTTTCACTGAAATACATTATATTTATTATGCCATGGTACGACTACGCCAGATATCACAGGCCTGTGACAGGGTAACAAAAGACCTCAGATTGATTACTCGATATTAAGTGTTAAATAGAAATAATAAAATAGAGGAGGCATTTGACCATGCCGCGAGCTACTCACTTCACTTTGGCCAGTTGAATGCCGGATCTATAGAATTCATGTTTATCAATTGATTGATAACGTAAGGCTTCGTTGATATTTATTATTATATTGAAAAATATGACATTAATCTATCATTTTAATGTTAGGTAATTATTTAAAAAGGTCAAGTTTGTATTTTAGTAAACGAAATTAATGATCATTTTTTAAATTAATGTAATATAATACACCTTAATTAAATACTTAATGTAGATGAGATAAAATACGTAGGTGCATGTTCAATGCTCTTGGGCATCTATCATGCTCGATTTTGCGGCCAAGAGTTTGAATCCCATAATTGACACTTAAATACTACACACACTTTAACTCATGCCAGGAATAGATGTCTGTGGTGTTTTTCCTTCTCCTTACCCTATACCATCCTTAAAACAAAGCTATGAAAAAGCGATTGAATTAAGACCAGTTCCTTTCTTATCACATCATACTTTTATAACTCTCCATGAAGATATACATACATAAGTTGAGCGGCTGACATCAGTTCTCTGATAATTTTATTCGTGAACAAATTTAATGGTTAGAATTGAAATCAATTTTTGGTCAGAATAAAAATATTATACGGTCAAAATATTGTATTACAATTTTGGTTAGGTTAGGTTTTTTTAATTTCATTTAAATTATGACTATTTATTCTGACCATTTAATATAACTTCTGACCGTAAAAATACAAGCCATTTTCTTCTTCCTTGACCATGTTTGCTCCTCGTGTAAAGCATATTAAAGGCTTGGAATTAGAATATTGTATCATTATAAATCCATAACATTGAGAAAACTTAATTTGAAAATTTACAAATCTCATTTTAATCGCAAGATCTCTCATGTCATGATAAGTTTGGTTACACATCACATATCTGTTACTTGTATATATTATTCCTGATAATCATGAAGAAATGCAGAATTCTTATTTGTATAAGTCGAAGAAAATATGTATACATCTTTATAATTAATACATAGACAATGATAATTACTTAAAAAATATATTATTATAATTCTATAGCGTTTATATTATTGAGCATGTCAAATCGTAAAATAATTGATGAATTTTATTTAATAAACATTTTTTTCTTTTCATTCATTTCGAAATTTCCGTTCACGTCATATTCCATCAAGACATTTTTAAATGAAAAACTATACCATCGTAATAGCATTTCAAGGTTTTTGCTTGACGACATTTTTCACAGTTCTGTCCATGACAGACTAATCAGAGACTTATAATTTTTACCCCAGACAGTTCGGCCATGAAATATCATTTCATATTGATAAAACATTATCAAATATAATTTCACTTGAACTTCTGGTTGTTAAAATAACATCATATGAACGATTATCATATTGTACTGAATATTTTGATATAAATATGTTAGGAAATTAAAATACATTTTTGATTTTGATTTGTAAAAAAGTACAATATTTTCACTGAATAAGATTGCCCATTTTTTGATAATGAAGAATTTAAACGGTTTTTGTTGTCTACGCACGCCTTTGTTAAATAGTGACGAAAAATAAAATAAAAACATGAGTTTTTAAAGTATTATCTTGATTATCAAATAATTTTGTGACTCTGGTTCAAACTATAGTGAAACACCGACTTAACGTGCCCGGAATTAACGTTTTCCGTTTATTTGAGTGCGATACCTGAAGTCTCAAGTCATAAAGGATTTTTTTAGGTATCGCTTGATTGTTTTTAACTTTACAATAAATACATAACTAAAATAACGTTAGTTTTTATGTGAATAAAAAAGGTCATTTAAAAAACGATTTTCTTTTCCTTGATGATGTACACGACCAAACATTTTAATCAATTTATTGAAAAAGATTTTTCATATTAAAAACCCAAAACCATGTATACGTTTTTAAAAATTATATTCCCCAATCAACTTTTTCCTTCAATTGACGTTTTTTATTCGATTACATCAAAATCTTTGAATGAGGAAGAAAGATTCATTGTTTGTTTCGTTTGAGATTTTATCAATTTATTATATGACACAATGTCAATAAAATGTCGATAAATTCATAATTTTAGAAGAAAATTGCGAAGATCTTCGCTCAGACATAGATTGTTGATTGTCAAAATATTTAATGTTCAACAATATTGGAGAAGTTTATTTCAAGCAAACAATCTTATATCTTTCCTTTAACGATCCGTCTTTTAAAGCAATCGGTTATCAGCTTCCAAATACTACCAAATAAATTACAGTTGAAAACTTTCTAAAATAGCAAAACTTTTCAATCTTGATTAAAACTCTGGACAAATTGTCGGGCCTTCAAAATGGAATGTAGGAAGCGACCATTCCGCCTTTGCAAAGTGCCATTTCCACTGACGCTTAGTTTTAAGTTGAAGAAGAAATCAAAGTACACTTACCGATAAGAGATAAGAGAATCGAGAGAGAAAAATTCCCTAATGGTCCATTCGAGTTTTAAAACTGCACTAAGGAGCGACACATTCTCGAATGCACTTGGGTGTTGTGAGAAATTCTTCGTTACTTTGGACTTTTTTGCCCAACTGAAAAAAGTAGCCAAAAAGATCACTCAGTTTAACTGGGGAAAAAAAAAAACTCATTTTCATTGTCAAACTTACGCATGCAGCTTACACAAAAACAGCAAATTAATAAGATTGATTGGGTTGTTACTTAAGTGAATTGTTTTATTTAAAATAAACTCAAAAATTTATGTTGACTTCACAATCAAATTAAGAAAAGTGATATTATATGATCATCTTTTTTTATCCATTTCCGCTACCAATGTGGAGCGTATGGTCTCCTAATGGAAGTGTCTTAACAAAAGTTTTCTACGAGAACTTTTTGTTACTCAGTCGCTCAACCTCACTTTTTCAAAGAGAATTGTAAGGGTAAAATGATAAGGTTAGGACAGGACTAGTGATTAACTATTCGCTCTCACTACACCCAGTTATTGAAGGATCGGAAAGGGTGTGAGGGAATTTTTAAACATCACAAACACCCATGCCTTCTAATAGAAATGGAAAAATCAATCGAAAAAATGTTGTTCGTGCTGGGACACGAGCCCGTGAAGTCTGGCACGGAAGCCCACAACGCTAACTGCTGCGTCATAGGACCCGACGATAAAATATAGCCAAATAATATTCACTGAGTAAATAAGAGCCGCTTGAAGGCTTAGGATAATATGGGTCTATCTACAAAAACATACTTTTAAGTTATCTTAAGTATAACAGGATAGTTGCCTCTGTACTTATACTAAAAATATAATTTCTTTTGTGGATATAGCTAACAGTTATATGTTCGAGATAAAGCTTTGTTTCGCTAATAAATATGATTATGGAATTGCCAAAACTCAATTAACTCATTAGCGCCTACCGTGTCCATATGGAAAAATAAATTTCTACCCTTTAAGTGCCCAGGCAATTTTTTTGATTTTTTTATTAAATTTTTGCTATTATTTTTTTTTAAACCATGTCCGCTCCCATTGTGGAGCATATGGACTCCTAATGGAGTTTATCTCAACATGAGCGTTTCTACGAGAACTGTTTGTTACTCAGTTGCTCAAACACTGACCACTCGGCCACACAGGCGGCAAAATTATATTTACCCTATATGTGCTACCAAGCAGTCATTTTGACAAAATATTATAATAACTGTTGAAACTTATGAAACAACAGGTGTTTCCATATGGAAACACTGGGCACATAAGGGTACATTAATATTTTATAAAAAATAAATAAAAACACTAGTCTAATAATATAGTCACAAATATTGTGCTTTTATATATTACAAATATTATACAATGTGATATCTTTTAAATTATGAAATACAGAGGCTTTCGTTACATTTTACGTTACATTGCGTACATCCTTGGGTAATTTTGCTTTCGTGGAAATATTTGAAATTCTAGTATTTTGATATGGTGTTTTGTATTTATTCAAATAGACATCCCCAAATCTCCATATTTTTTTTCACCCAGCAGAATATCTAATGCCAGTTTTTCAATTGATTATTTTCTAAGAGTATGACGTATAACTTTACAACTTAAATAAGTAGTTATATTTCAATAATGTAAAAGAAAAATAAGTTATAACTGTTGCGTATTTTTTTTAATGTTTCAAATATATTTTTTAATGATGATCGAAAAAACTCGTGAAATTGAATTTAACAGCTATGTATATTACAAGTACATATTTGAATAGGATTTATTGTATTAATTTCAATAAAACATGTAAATTCTGCTTTGACGGAAGCGTTCTATACTATTTTCGTGTCGTAAATGATTGTTATAAAAGCAATATTGTTAAATCAAGTAACGATTTGATTGTTAGTTATATTTTACTTGTTAAAAGTCAAAGAATAGCATGTTCGCTTCGTTGACAAACAAAGAATAACATGTGCACGAATTTTCTGAACCCACTTACCTGGCAGAGGTGAAATGAAAGGAAAGAATATGAAAATGTAATGTAACGTTTCTTTTTATATAAATCGAAATAAAATAGATTTGCATACTTCTGTATACTCTTGTAATTTCTAACTAAAAAAAAACTAGAAGACTACATTTCCTATAACTTGGGAAAATTTACAATTATTTCTGTTTGTTGCCGATAATAAAATATTAAATTTACTCTATTCTCCGCTTTTTTTAAAACATATTTTTCGGTATAGATCAAATACACTCCGAGTATTGGAAATCAATCTATTTTTTTTTCATTTGTGGTAAATGTGATGAATACAAATGAAATGTACCGAAGAGAATTTTCTACTCTTGTCCTTTGGTGAAAAACACGAATGATTCTCTCTTTTTTTCTCTGGCAGCATTATATATAACGCATCGATATTATGAAATCCATGTATCTAAGGCTAATGTAATAAAGTGAACATATTATTTAGATCATTGTTTCTCAACCGGGAGCCACATAACTGTATAGGGAGGCCACGGGCAAATATCAATAAACTCCCAGGTTTTGAAAATTGGGCAGCGACAAAATATTTTTAAAGTTTGGGAAATCCGCAAATTCGTGAGTTTTTGTAATTGGAAATTCTGGTAAGAGCTAAAAAAGGAGGTATCGCGTCTTTTCGTTTTGGAAAATCCCTTAATTTCCGGATTTGAATTTTGCGGGGCAATGATAAAGTATTTTTTGAAAAACTTAAAAAAATATGAAATATGATTCAAAAGGGGTTACGAGCCCAAAAATATTGAGAAACTATGATTTAGATAATGAGTATTTATGTCACCAAAAACTACCACGCAGAACGATAGATGCTGTAAAATGTGTTAAAAGTGAATAAGAAGAACATTTAGCGTGATTCGTATTAAGCCAGGAAACTCAAAGTCAATTTCATCTTTTAAAACTGATTTAATTATTTTATTAATTATCGGGCGTAATTATTTCCAAGTCTATCCTGAACTGTAGTATAGTTTATTCAGCGATAGTGCCTTCCCACAATAGTCCTCGCAACATCATTTTGATGTTTTCTTTTGTACAGGAACAAAATGCCGACAGAACGGACTATCACGTACACATTTTATCTTTATATGACGTAATAAGATGGCATACGTGAAAACGCATTACAACGTACAACTGTTAGTTTTACTGCCATCTACACATAAGCAAAGAAGCTTTATACCCTTTTTAATTTATGTGTAAAATTCAAGTGAATATAATTTTACTATTCATGTTTAATGACTATTTTTCAGTAATACAGTTGGTTAACTTAAGATGATTAATATTTAAATAACCATGACATTTTTTTAATCCAGAAATCGGCAGAATGTTGATCGCGGTCTAGTGGTCAGCTGGAGAGTTATGATCGATCGTGACGTATGTATGCTTTAAAAACAATCAAAGGAAAACGTATAGTTATATACATATAAAATTTAAAATAACTTTGATTATTCCACGTATTGTGTAGTGTTTTGCCTAGAGTCAGAGTTAGTTACACAATACGTGGAATAATCAAAGTTATTTTTAATTTTATATTAAAATGAACTTCCACAAAGTTACCGCCGAAACCATCGAAAGTATTGTTATATACATATATTATAATTATAGTGTTCTATGAGAATTCGTCAGTGTTGGTTTCAGCAGAATTTAACATCTAACTATACCTTTTTTACTCTCGTAGAGGTGATCAATAAAATTATTTTTCTTTTCAAAACATAATCAAGATGTATTGATTGAATTGGCATTTACTTGGTAGAAAAATATTATTTAATATTTGGTTTATAGTTACTTCGGCTTGCTCGGTTACTGTTCTGTTCTAATTAGCTAAGGACAATTTAAACGTTTGCTTATTTTTTTACATTGTATGTTTTTATTAACTAATAACAAGTGCAACGGGAAATCGGTGGTTAAGGCAAGTTTTTAGTAATTATTCTTTTCAACTGCCTCGTTGTTTCGTCAGTCTTATACGTATACGAAAATATTAGTTGAATGAGTGACAACCAATCATCGTATCCAAAATTGCAAGCAGAATTTTTTGAAATATTTTGAAACCAGATATTTATTGACCCTGTTGAATGCAACACGATTTTAAATAGTGATATTTTATTTGATTCAATACGTTTTTTTTAACTAAACAAAGCAGCGTGTTAAGTATAACTTTGATGAAAAATTTCATATTTTAATGTGTCTTTCTATAGTCACAATCCAAAAATAAGAAAGCAGTATATTTAACGTTCAACCTCTATCAAAAAGTTGTCTATGATAATATTAAAAACATCTCTAAAATTTTATGACTCAGACGTTCCTTGGGGAAATATACCATATTGAAATTATCAACAGAGGTTGATTAAATTTGCATAAAAAATTACTACGAAAATATTCAAATACAAAGATAACAATATCTACCGTGTAAAAAATGTATTTTTGTTGCGAATTAACAAGTCAAGCATATTAAAACATAATATTGTTTACTTAACTTAATTCTTCACAGAATGAATTTAAAATAAATACAAAAATGTTTAAAGATATGCTTGAAACCTATCCAGTAATTTAAATGAAAATGTTATTTTTTTTTAATTCTTAGCTGAAAATGATTTTTCGAATAATAACCGCCGAACTTATTAATGATTGCCAGGAGTGTCTCAGAAGCAATTATACAAGATATTTCTACTAAAATTTTTTGAAACAAACTTACTGAAGATTTTACTATACATCATCACAGGTTCAATTCAACGCGCAAATTCTATCGGTTTTTATACATAAAAAATGGAAAACTGTTTTAAATTCGAATCGTTCAAGTTATGTATATTCATACAATTTTTGTCATTAACTACAGGGTTTTGTCTTTCGGCATCTTCAGGCGATTCAAATTTAATATATTAATTAAAGAAAACTGTTTTCTTACTCTTTATACACTCGGACATTATATCTCGGTTTTTTGTCAAAGCCCAGATTCCCTTCGTATCAATACAGGTAATATATGATTTAAGCCAACGCGAATAATACTAAATGAGCACGTGCAGCGTGAAAACTTAAACAAATCCATTCAAAACTGAAATCGTGAGAAAAATGCTGATATTTTTCTTCAATTTTATCAGACTCCCGATTCACAGCGAACAGAAAAAACACATTACCATTCAAGTGAAATTGTCATTCAGCAAAGATTTAATAAGAGATATAAATGAAATAATAATATCAAATATTCTATCAGTTACTTGCTGCATCATGCATTCTGTATCCGGCTCAAGTTACTTCAGTGCAATGCACTTCCGTTACTCGCAAGTGCATCATCAATGTAACATGAATACGATATCAAAAATGAATTCTACTGCATAAGCAATAATAAACACAAGAATAAAAAATACTGACTATCAACTGTATAAAAAATAATATGTGTAAAACTATGTTTTTATACGCTTATATACGCTTTCAATCTGGAACATATAGCCTACTATTGGAGGTTTTTTTTACTTAACTGTTTGTTACTCAGTTACTCAACCTCTATTTTTCAAAGAGAGTAGGGATATAAGAATAAGACTAGGACATGACTTGTGGTTAACTTATCAGTCTCGCTGCACCCGTGATATGATGGGTGGGAGGTAATCAAGTTAGTCAAGACATCATGCCATTAGACAGTAATCATTTAAGAATCAATTTATAAAAACTGTTCGCTCTGGGATTTGAGCCCGTGACCTCCGTAACTGACCAACGAATGGTCAGCATTCGACTATCAAGCAACCACGCTGTTAACTTTTTATCTATCCTGATATCTATGATAGCTATTTAACATTTATCTTTCGGCTTATTTTTGAGCGCGTACTCTTATATTTTTGAAAATCATACAAACGGTAAAACAAAATTTGAATCGTTCAAATTACGTACATTCACACGGATTTTGTCACTAACGACCCGGGTTTCGTCTTTCGGCATCTTCCGGCGTTCAAGTGCACAGATGAACTTGAACTGACGCTTAGTAAATGAATGTTTCGTGTTTATATAATAAATAAATGTATCACTGAGTTTAAAGCCATTGCTGGCGAAAAGGATAAGCCCATGGGAATGCCCACAGATTTGAGTAGTGAGTGGTTTTAAGAATTATATTTATTTGTTTGTCGGAAAAGGTTTTATGATCACATTTATATAGAGTATAGGAGTAAGGACGCCAGCATGCTTGGCATTTTATTTAAAATCGGAAGGTGAACAAAAATACTATTTTTTTCACCTTATTACTCTGGAGATCTACCAAGAAAATTCCAATAAACTACTCCGTTTCTTGTTAACCCGTCTGCTGGTCTTTAATATATTACAAAACGATGATATTCCAACAAGTACATCGAGTAATAATTGTTATCAAAATGACGATAGATTTTAGTTTCTTCAATGTAATAGAATATCTTATTCAGTATGACTGTACTGCAACCATTTTAAGCCGTCATATAATTTTGATTATAAAGCTATCCAAATGTTTTTTTTAATTCATATTACGGCGCATATTTTACCGAGTTGATAGCCATTCTTAGGTTACATGGATAATTGGTAACTCAATAGGAGAGGATTCTGAAACGCTGGCAGTACATTTCAAAAGTTATATTATAGAGTTAAAAATATGAAACACTTCGTTGCGCCACCTGATATCAAATATTAACAAAAATTAAAATCTCTAAGGGAAAGCAAACAGCAGGTATACAGCAAATTTATAAAGAGCAGAATATAATAATTATTTCGAATAAAATAAGAAAAATCTTTAACTTCTAAAGTACAAAATAACGATATAAAAAATGTATTTTTGACAACTACCAAAGTTATTATTGGATCTCCTACAACGGCCACTGTCTTTTCATTTATTCTTTTCCAAGATTTAGTCACTTGCTGTTGATCAACCCGAAAGCTTACTTTTTTATCTATGTCAGCTCCCAATGTGGAGCATATGCTCTCGCAATATGCTGTTTGTTACTTAGTCGCTCAACCTCTCTTTTCCAAAAAGAGTAGTAGGGATAGAATGATAAGGCTAGGACAGGACTAGTGGTTAACTAATCGCTCTCGCTACGCCCAGTTATTGAACTTAGAGTTCCGGAAAAAAGCCTAAAGTAGCATAAAAAATACTGGATAGTGATAGGAACTTTTAGGGCCTACAAGACAGAGAAATGGTGATATAAAATAGCCCCATTGAAAAAACGAGTAGATCTGAAATAAAAGACAATTCCATTGCACACGATTTTGTCAAGTCACGAACTGTTGCTCCTGAGACACTCATATAAACTATAATAAAGTGCTATTAAATTCGGAGTTAGTTATAGAATCTTTCAGACAGACGCGTCAATAAATAGTGTATATGTGGTGAGTATCAATTTCAATAGAAAATGAGTTGTTTTTTGATATTGAAAACAAAAGAGTGTTTACTTATGTTATACGACTAACTAATAAAACAAAAGATACCTTAACGCATAATTTAACTGAAAGTTGTCTAATAAAAAAACTAATAAAACAACTGACATGTAAACGCCTACTTTAACTTAATTAATTATCATAAAAATATGGTGCAGATATTGCAATATCAAATTAAAAATAAATAAAATTGATCTTTATGATCTCGTATTTTCTCCGGCGATAAACAATTACAAAACAAGACATAAGTACGAAATTAAAAAAAATACCACTTCTAAATCATTAAAACACATTAACGCTACGTTAATTAAAACTAAATGTCATAATAAAAAAATAAACTAAAACTTGAGTCGTGTAATACGCATGTACTTAAAAAAAAATATACCAAAGCAATCAGAACGATACGTGAAAAATAAATTCGATATTTTTTTATTACGAAACAAACAAACGTAACTTGTGTCAAATAATGAACATGTCCGCCTGGAGGTAAACTCAGCTGTTATTATTATTATTATTATTACTACGCAAGGAGGCTTTACGGCAGTGACATTAAATCTCGAGTTTCGTTTTTTAAGCAGTAATTACATACAATGAAAGAAAATTAAATTTCACTTCAGGCACTGGAAAAACGTGTTTGGTTTTTTTTTATATATTACACAATTCGGTGACAACAAAATCGTGTAATTACTTTCGTATCGTTGGAAATAGTCAATAAGTAGCTGGTTTCACTTAGGTAATAAACATTATCAACGTACATATACGTATAAACGTTCATACCATTTCAATCCTTTATTAATAGGGATAAAAATAACTGTTTAAATAATGGATACAATTTGAGGCGCCCAGTATCAAACACAGCCAAGTCGGTTTCACTTTATATTATAAAAAAAATCGAAAGTCTGTTTGACTACATTTTAACAAGATTTGAATGAGAATTTACTTTATTAATTACGAAAAACCCCAACACTAAGCGTGAATTTATTAAACGTTAAATGTTTAAGTTTCATACAAAATGGCATTCAAATCATGTGATCTGATTGGGTCTCAATACTTTCAATGACTAGGCTGGTATGATAATAAGCTACCTTTGACTTGGCGACTTTTTATAGTTAAATCATTATTTTTATTAGATTTTTGCATACTTGTAGTAAGGTTTTGAAACTGAAACATATATTGAATTGTAAGTAATAAAATTCTTTACGAGAATCAATAATTAAGTGTACATTGGCCGAAACATGATTTGGCCGTGTTTGGTACTGGACGACACATTTATCTTAGTGTCGGGAGTTTTCATAAATTTTCAAAATAAATAATTTAATATTGTTTTCCTTCACATATTTTGTTTCTATACTACACTAAAAAATATTTTTCATTATATTAAAAACCATTATTTTACTTTTAAAATGATTAAAATCGTCGTAGTATTTACCAATGTATCTACTGTAATTTATTATTCTAATTACTTTTACATTTAATTCAATAAACCTTAATGCATTTAACGAGTTCTGCCTTTACGGAAGAGCTTTAATTTAAATGACTCAATTAAAGTATGTGTGTACGGTAAAAAAATAAAAGCTTTACATCCGCTCGCCGATCGTTAGTTGTAAATACCTGCTTCAAATGAATTGGTATTAGGTTGTTTTGTTTTGACATTAAATTATTGGTTGTTAAATATTTTGAAATGAATACTTCGAGACATAAAGGTTAAAATGTTCAAGGACTTTTGGAAAATCTAATGAACTTGATATTTAAAGACGAATTATTGTGAACGAAAAAATAAAAACATCCATTCGTCGTTTTAATGTGTTTATTTAACTCAGTTTTCAATGTTTGAATTTAAGTAAAATATAGATATTCGTAAGTAAATAAAATCAATTTCCAAGTAAACTGTTATAAAACAGAAATATTTGTGTTTGTAATACAGTCAATACGGGTAACTTTGACTATCGGTCTAATATTGGCCAAGTAAAAGAAAAAAGGTTTTAAATTATGACATTTAATGTTATGTTTATATCATTGCTACCAACGTTCCCTCTAATTTTTCTATTGTGTGTGCGGACCATCAACTTCTGTGATCGGTAAATTTTCAGCAAAATAAAAAATGTGCGCAAATATTTTTAAAAATAAGGTGAAACAAACTTATTTTTAAAATATTTCTGTGCGAAAGAAAGTGTGCGAGCGCACACGCGTACACCTAAGCGGGAACATTGATTGCTACATGTATATTTATTAGTAAAGCAATGGTATTGTGTAGCCCTTTGGAAGTAAAAATATTAACTATAATATGAAATTCGAATTCTTGATATATTGTGAAATTTGACAGTTTTTAGTTGGGTATCATCATATTTTAAAAAACTTCGGTTGGCAATCTTTTAAATTTATATTCTTACTTTATAAAAATGGACTCCATTTTTTTTTATATATAATTATGATTACGTACAAAATACATGAAGTCGTGGAGAAAAGTTACACTTAAAATTCTTGACCTTAAAATTCTTGATATTATGGTAATTATTGTGAATATTTGTGGAATTGGCACAAAGTTACCCGATGTGGGGTGCAAACTTTAGCCCACACTGTTTTATCTGTATTTGTATGTCAGACATAGAAATATTTCCAAAAACGTTATGTTAACTGAATCTAAAAACGTTGATTCTCATCTTTATCAAATAATATCACACATAATAGTAACAGTGATTTACAAAAATATAAAAAAAAACCTTCAGAGCTGGACTAAAGTTACCCGCGTTGATTGTAATGAAATGATCAATTAATTATACAACACTCGCAGCTAAATGTTATTTGAGGTTTAACATTAACACGGTAAGGTACATACAATTTATATAATTTCTAAAATACGGAATACACTATTTTATTTTATTTCTTTCACTTCTCGAAAAAACTGAAGGCATAAAAATTCGTTACTCTTTCATTTGTCGTAAAACCACTAAATTCTTTTGCACTGTTTCATAACATGAGAATTTGAAGTTTGACCTGAATATGAAATTCTACAAGCAGAATCACGTCTACTAATATTTTTTAATAAGTTTTTTATGGCTTCGCGCTTCCTTTAAACTAGCCAATAAATAATAACACCAATAACCATAAATGCTAAACAGCCAGTTACCAACATTAGAGTTAAAGATATTGCACTGTCTTAAAATAGTGAAGTCATAAGACGTTTATTGGTAAGCGAGTATTTAAAAAAAATACATGACTAATGCACAGGATGATTTTATTATTATTAAAAACATTTTGGATCACAAAAGAAAGAAAATCAATTTAATGATAATAAATGAAAAAATGTGCCTAATATGAGCAAAGGCAAAGCCACTGGAAATAAAGAAAGGACATCATTGATAGACTTTTTTATCCATGTCCTAACGTAGAGCATATGGTCTCCTAATCTCAACATAATTTTTTCTACGAGAACTGTTTGTTACTCAGTCGCTCAACCTCTCTTTTTTAAAGAGAGTATTAGGGATAGAATGATAAGGCTAGGTCAGGGAATAGTGGTTAACTAACGCTCTCGCTACGCCAGTTGTTGAAATATCAGAAATGGTTGGAAGGACATCACAAACATTCACTCCTTCGATCAGAAATCAATCGAAAAATGCTGTTCGTACGGGGACTCGAACCCGTGAGGTCTGGCATGAAAGATCACAACGCTAACCACTGCGCCATATGACACGACATTTATTGAATACGCTCTCATATTGTATTTTTTTTATTATTATTTGACTTCATAATATCGTTCTGCAGCTGAGTGCTGTATACATTTTGAATTCGATGTTTTTTTATGGTTCATACCTCACGTTTGCTTCTTATTTAGAGCATATCGACTGTGGAAAGGAAAAATGACGTAACCCTCAATTTTCCAAAACAGCTTTTTTTCGATTTTCACAATGTATTATACAATTTGACACACATTCTATCAAATGGATGGAAGCCGAAAATGCCGAATTAGTATTTAAATTAAGCTTTTAAGTTTGAAAAAGATGACCTTGTAAAAAATTAAAACCAAGAAAAAAACACTGAAATAAAGGTTTTTCCGAGACAATTTCTTTAATTAATATTAGATTATGTCAATTAAACACCAGTTTAGAAGTATCCGTGCACTTCAAGGTTGTTTATAATTCATAATTTAATAATTTAATTTACATGCTCCCAATTTATTTTCACGTGGGCGAAATTATGAGCGAAAACTTTTATTTCTAAAAACTTATACATCGCTTAGGAGGTATGAGTCACCAGTTCCTAGGGCCGTTCGATTGATCAACTCATTGCCTAGTGAAGTGGATATTTGTGGTGAACTGTTTGTGAAATTTTACTATTTTATTTCTTGATTTTTTGTGTTGATTTTTATGTATTATGTAATTTTATTTTATATTCTGTGTCTTTTATTTGTCAAGTACATGGCGAATTGGCGTAAGCTGTTATGTCATGTACCATACTTTTAATTTTAAACAATAAATAAATAAATAAATAATTAATTTGCATATTTTACAAAATCGTCAAAACACATTTTTAGTGCCTATGTGTGGGTTACGTCCTTTTCCCTTTCCACAGTCGATATTAAACCTTATTGTAGTATGTATGAGGAGTGAAAGTTAGACATTACACAATCTACAATTCAGAAAAGTAGCATATAAATGGATTGCTTGACATCTTTAATTGTTATTTCTTAGATGTTTTAAATGTTTAAATTAGAACTGACGGTTTCGCCGAAAGTAGATAAATAGCATGAAGGAATGGACACAGTTTAAAAAGCTTGGCACACATACTTTTCACATTTTTTAATTCATGACATATTTTTTTTATTATGCTACAATTTAATGTTAACTTATGGGAGGTACTCTCAATTAAATGGGCCATGGGGTCGTGTATTTAACCATCCTTATCAAATTTGACATACCAAACAGATATGTCAGTCAGCCGCATCTAAGCGCTTAATTCGGCGTATTAACCAATTGTCAGTGGTGTACGAAGGAAAACTTTTCACTCAATAAAATAATAGTGGACGGAAGTGCAATTGTTTGAAGGCAGGGGCGTGCGTGCGCGGAAGCGGTTAACATTTCAATGAAATTTATCGTTCACGCATCACCCGGCATCGGATGTAACGATAAGGTGACCATGCTTTTTTTTAACAAAATTTGGGCTCAATTATATTTTAAAAAAACCGGTGCGCTACATGTACAATAAACATTTTGTGACTAAGTTTAAATAGAAAAATGTCGCTTCACATTAGATAAATGCTAAGCGTCAAGCATGCTATCAAATCACATTCAATTTATCGGGTCTTTTTGTGGTCACTCAATATTAATTCTAAAAATACCGAATTTAAATTACCCATACGCGAGATCGAAATAGTCATAATAATCGTAACCGCCTACGTGGTCAACTGGCTAACGTCATTGGCTTCGATTACGGGGGTCAAGGGTTCGAATGCCAGAACGGATAGCTTTATAAATGTGAGAATTTATGTTCGAAGGCACGGATGTTTGTAATGTCATAAATTCCCCTTACCCAGCCATCCTATTCTATTAACAGGGTGTATTTAAAGCGATAAGCTTACTATCAGTCATTTTTATAATATTTTTTTATATTTCTACTCTTTTTAAAGATGAAGAAATGTTGAGCAACTGAGTAACAAGCAGTTCTTGTATAAGCACTTCTGTTGATATAAACTCCATTAAGACTCCTTAGCTCCTCACTGAGAGCGGACATGGTATTAAAAAAAAAGTTTTTTTTTTTTAGTAAGGCCTTTATTACAGAATTGAAATTTTACAAATTGCATAGCACACGCACCGTTTAATTAATATAGAACTGTTATATGATAATTACAATTTACCTTATAGGTTTTCACGGTTATTTCCAGGGCTGTGGAGTCGCGTGAAAAAAAAGATGACTCCGACTCCGACTCCATCTTTAAAATAATTGACGGCTCCGACTCCGACTTCGACTCTAGCTTTAAAATAATTAACGACTCCGAGGAAATTTTTCAATGATTTCATTTCAACTTATATATATATGTATACTTACCATCAGATCATATTTAGTCAGCCAAGCATGAAATGTTAACACTTTTGAATATGTTGTTTAAATACACATCATTAAATATATTTTTCAAAAAAAATTGAACCGATCATTTTTCACGACTCCGACTCCGACTTCGGCCAAAATACTAGACCCCGACTCCACAGCTCTGATTGTTTCTTTGGTGCTCAAAAATCAATCAGTTCAATACTATTTTTTTTTGTTTTTAGAAAGCAAACATTGATCGAAAAGAAATAAAAATATTACAAGATATCATTTAATTACAAATGGCTCTGTGGTATCAACAATATTTTTTTCTTCTTCTTCAGTGTATCACTATGACTGAATCATGGACACCCTACCGTTTGAACTTTTTTTTAATGCAAACACTACGCAAATGGGACATTTAAGTGTTCAAATGACCGAAAGTGTTCTATTGTCCCGCCTTTTAATTGACGTCACTTTTTATTGTATCGTAAGTTTCAAACTTAATTAGGCGACGATTGACAATTAATTGTTTCATCCTAACAAGACGTTACAGAACAAACGGGTTTTTTGAGAAAAATTAACAATGGCCGAACTGCTAACGGTAAGACGCAATTCTTCTTTTTTGTTCACAAATTAACTGCGCGTTGCTTAATATCAAACGGTTAAGAAAATACGTAAACACTTTTGGGTCGACAAGATTCTTGACAAAAAATTATCATTTTATTTCATAAATAGTGCACATTAAAAAAAGTATCCGTTACCTCACCTTTATCAAAGAATTAAATAAATAGCGTTATACATAATTGCATCTCTCTAATATAACATGGTACTCGATTTACACGGATTCGGTTTTACATGGTAAAATAATTACAGTCATATATTTTTTACACGATTAAGTTATGCTATAAACCGGCATTAAAACTACGATTTGAAATCGAAAAATGTCACTTTTTTAATATTGTATCCTATATTTATTTAGTTTTAGGTACATATGTATTAGAATATTGTTATCATAATAAAAATAAAAAAACTTTCTGTTCCAGTCGCACATTGCTTATTAGGACTGATACCGCTCATCACAAGTATTTTTATCCATCTACGCTCCCAATGTGGAGTATATGACCTCCTTATGGAGGTACCTACGAGTTATGCTACAAAAACTGTATGTTACTCAATCTTTTTTCGAAGAAAGTGGTAGGTATAGAAAGGAATACAATAGTTATTCCTAATACACCTATATTAAATGTGTAAATTTTCATAAACTAAAAAAATGATTCCACTTTTATTTTATTTGATTAGGACCAGATCAACTGATAAAAAATACGGTACACAGATTTCTGTACCAGACAATACAATATTAACAAAAGTGGATTCAGCACAAATGATTGTTTAAGTATTTTTTGAGTGTGAACACCTCAAAAATATGGAAATAGGACAAGCGTTTTATTTTTTTATTTAATACCTTTTTCCACCAAGAACACTTAATTTATACGGTTTATAAAACTGTGTTTTTTTTATAAGCCGATCTTCCGTGCAAAACTATGTTAGCCATTTTCGATAACAGACTGAAAATTTTAAGCAAACGACAAAGTAATGTGATGAGATAAGATACATAAGTGTCCGACTGTAAAATTTCGTTGACTTATAAAAAAACGAATTGCATTTACAAGATTAAGTTAAGTGATTTTAATATTTAGTTCGCATCATTAAAATAAGTTGCAATTAAGCTTTGGTATTTTAATATAAGAGATCTTGATGTCAGATACTATCGAATAAAAACAAACGCTGCATAAAAGCAGTTTTATGTCCTTGTATTGTATTAACGTTGCATGAGAATAAATAATTTGATAAAACTCTCAGTTACTTATATACGATATCGAGTATGTACATAATTTGGTTCCACCCACTTTGGTTGCATATTATTCAAGGATGCGTAAAGGTTTTGTGCCATTTTACTCAATAAGATTCATTTTGTATGACTCTTCAATAAATACTTACTATTCGAACTGTATGAAAATTTTATCGCCAAAATTATTCGGAATTGAAAATTAACTTTAGCAACGGACATACAACAATCAGATGCTGAATTCAAGTAATATTTGATGAATTTATATACAGAGTTTAATTATGTACATAAAATAAAAAAATAGAGACTTTGATTGTAAAATTAAAAAATCATTATTGATTGATCCTGTCAGCAATAAGGAAGTTACAATCGAATAAGTCAATTGATCTCATAAAAAAGAAAATTGCTCCAACTCAGTTTGCAAAATATATGATTTCATATGACTGGTCCAAAATATTAAGCCGTTCGACCATTTACTTGCTTACTTTCAATAGAATAGTGATCTTCAATAAAAATGTAGTTGCTTTATTATGAATGTTGAAATAGGGTCGTTATTTTTGTTTCGGTAATCCATGTCCGCTCAAATGTGGAACATATGGCCTTCTAATAGAGATATATTAACATTTTTTTCTGCGAAGGCTGATTGTTATTCAGTTGCTTAACCTCTCTTTTTACGAATAAACTAGAGATTAAAATGATACAGATTATTGGTTAGTTAATCGCTCTTGCTAATTCTCGTTATTTTAGGATTAGAAACGTGTCAGAGAAATTGTTCATGTCTTGGAACAGAAATCGATAAATATATACAAAAATGCTGATTGTATATATATACCATTGGAAATGTTTTGTAATGTGTTATATATACATTTGTACGAAATATCTGAAAAGGGTTATTGATATTTCTATAAAGGACTTCATACAGTATGGTAAAATGTGTTATTTTTTATATGCATGAAAGCTTAATTTGTAGAGTTTTGCCATTATAGCAGGAATCATATGTGTGCCCCTGAATATATTACAGAGAGTAAAATGCATGAACAGCGATATACCTGAGGGCAATGGCTACCCACTCCACTTATTATTATAAATATTAATATGGCAAAAGGTAACCGCTTCGCAAAACACACTTCATTTAATATAAATAAAATCGCATTTGTTTTATAGGAGATCGAATAAAGATTGACTCGATAATAACTATCAGAGATTTTCTCTAATGCACACATGCAGCACTACTATTGACAGTACTTCGGAATCAGTGAATAATATATTATAATGAATGCTAGTATGCTGTGAGCCCCTGAGAGTCAAATGAGCCAACTGGTATTTAACAAATATGCACTTTTTATATTTTCATTCAATTTTATTTCTAGTCTATAATTTATTTCATCTTTGCCAAAAAACGCCCCCAAAAATATTCATTTTTCCTAAAAATAGTGAATGTTTTTATTGTCTATAATAAATATTTAAGAACATTTTATTTTATCATAGACAATAAATACATGAAGAATTTAAAATGAGTGAATGGTATAAATGTTATGTTTGAATATTACTTCATGAAATATAATCGCCCCTGCATATATAATACAAGGAGTTCATTGATCCAATGCCACATTGACCGGCCGCCACTGATTCTATGCTTGTTGTCTTGGATGTCAATTTATTTTTGATTCTTTGAATCATCACTATTTTTCCATTAAGGAACATACAAGTAGGGCTTTCAAACCGGTTTAAACCGAACCCGGTTAACCGGTTTATCGCATTTTTTGAAAAAAACCGAAAACCGGTTTATTTCACGCGGTTAACCGCGTTTTATCAATAATACTTTTTTCTTATTTTTCATTTTTTTTTCAAAAAGAAAAATCTTTTACAATGAATTTACTGCGTAGAAGTGGAAACCATTTACATAACACAAGAAACATGCATATGAATTGTATAAAAAATCTAATTATGTCTCAAAGTTGTCCATGTTGTGAACAGAAATGACTTTTTCAAATGGTTTAATATTTTTTTCGTAATTATTGACAATTATTTATCAAAAGACGGAATGATTCTTACATGCACGTCACTCAATAACCTTTATTGTAAATTTGACAAATCATCAGTATAAATCTTGAAAAAACTATTAATAAGGATACTATATATAACTATGTACCATTTTAAAACGTATACAATCTAAATAATGAGTAATAATCTACATCTCCTTACCTACTGTTATTTTTTGTGTGCTTGTTAGTAGATATATTCTTCCTTTGCATGATTATTGCACTATAATTATTCTAAGTTTACTTGATTTTGTCTTTAAATCAACAATGCAAAAAATCGCTGCTTTAAATATGATATTTTAAATTATTGTACGAACCTTTTATTCTGCATCATAATGCAATATGTGAAAACTAATACCCAAGAGTTAATTGTAAAGTTTTACCTAACGGGGGGTCAAAATTATTCCAAGAACTTTGTCCCATGTCACTTTTACTATATTGTTCAATTATATGGTTGGTTTTTGTCAAATTCAAACGTTTCCGTTTGCATAACGTTCACAAAAGATGCAGTAGTATTTTAATAACCTAAGTAGGTACTCATCCTTTCTCAGTTGTCATGGAAGTAAGTTAAATAATCAACAATAGAACGGACAAACCTATTGATTATTGTTTTATGACCTAGTAGAGTTTAATCCCAATACATTTACTTAAGTATTTTTTAATGCGGAAAAAATGTTTCTTTTTAATAAAACAATATGAGATTATTGATAGTTTCTCAGTAATATACAAATTGCTTATACGCAGCGATTATGAGGTTATAGGAAATTAAGAAGTCATTGATATTTTTCAGGTAAATAGCACAATATCTATCTTAACTAGAACAATATAAAAAAACATATTCAAATACAGCTTTGCTTGGTGCCTATTTTTGATTAATACAATTTTTTAATTCAAATTTGTAGTTTCGAGGAAATATAACATTTTCGATGCATTCTTTTTTTACGAATTATTTTCTTGAGCAATAGATAAACAAACACACTGTGAACTATGATTTTTTGAATATAATATTATGTAAGTAATTTTGAACGTGATACGTAAATGAAAATTTTAGTATCGTATAATACCTATATGTATAAATAAATAATTGTTCAGAAAATAACATATACCCAATAAATAATTGATGTTATCATAAAATATAATTATTATTGTGCTTGTTATCCTCAATTATAATTTAAGTATTATGGTCTGCACATGATGAACATGATAACGCCGAGTCCATGGGCGAGTGGTCAACGTCGTTTCTTTGGGTTGCGGACCCAAACGAGCTCGAGTCCCAGTACGGACGGATTTTTGCAATCAGTTCATGGATTTCTTTTTTATGGCATGGATGTCTGTGATGCCTAATATTCTATTCTATTATCCCTTAAATTACTATGATGTAGTGAGAATGATCAGCCACCCATGTTCTAGCCATAACTTTCAATCTCTTCTCTCTTCGAAAAAAGAGGGGGTGTAGCAACTATGTAACAAGCAGTTCTCGTTAAAAAATAATAGTTTCAGTCTATATGCTTCAAAGTGGGAGTGGAGACATATAAGCTAATATTATTGTATTCTACTATATTTTTGTCTAAGCATTGGATGTCCTATCAAGTCGGTATGCTTAAAAAAATAAATGCATTTATTTAAAGATCTTTCTTTTGATGAGTTTTATTATCAAGTTCTATTTTTTTATTTGACATATTTTATCATAAAATATTTTTCCAGATTTGATTGTCATTGTTGTATATATATATATATATATATATATATATATATATATATATATATATATATATATATATATATATATATATATATATAAATATATATATATATAATGCCTTCTGTGTTCCATCTATAAGATAAATATCGATTTTTCATTAAAATTGGTGCATTTATGACAAATATTTTTAAAAAATCCAGAATTTTTTTTTTTGCATACCTACCTAATCAAAATACGTTATATTTCGGTTTAAACCGGTTAACCGGTTTTATTGCCAGAAATAAACCGAAAACCGGTTAGTTGGAAAGTCCGGTTAATTGGAAGCCCTACATACAAGGCTTCAAAAATTATCTAAAAATAATAAATGCGATCAACTTTTCCCACATGTTTTTTTTTTTATTTAGGTAAGATAAATAAAAATAATTCTATAAAGGTTTATAGTGCATATAGAACTACCCCATGATTCCTCATTTTTAAATTAGTAAAAATGATTCTAACAAACAAAATATTAAGTTTTTAATCTTTCCTAAAAAAAATAGTTTTGTTAAAATTTTCCAACATCTTCAATTAAAAAATTGTCTTTTGGTGTAGGATATCAATTAATTTACATTGTTTTTATTATATTATAATTTGCTATGAAATAAGATTATTCGTATGAAAGACAAAATGAGTACATTAATGTACAAGAGCCTTCAAAATTTGATTTTAATATTACCAACAATCTTGTTTTTGTATAATTATTATTATTTAAAGAATATGTTGTAAGAAAACAGGTTTCGTTGTCATCCCTATTAGTAAGGTAATTTACATTGTATATTGTATACTATCATAATGATAGTTTGTTGTACACTTTTTTCGGTCGGTTGCCAATTGCAAATAATAACAATGCGGCACAATAAACAACGTTTTTTTCTTTGTTAGTAATTTCTTTATTGTTAACGTATTATTGCAATAATAATAATAGTAATAATACATCATTTATGCCAATGATAATTTTCCATGATGACATGCACTTAATTTTATGAATCCACTGTGTCATTTTGAGTCTTTTGTGATTTGCGATACATAAAAAAGTTTTAACAATAAAAAAATATCACTTTACTCTCGTGACAGTATGTCTTATATGATATCAGAAGTGTTCACATTGAGGGAGTTCCAATCGGTGTTCCGAAGAAATCAGAAGTTTTTCGTAAATTTTGAAATAGCCACAAATTTCCAAATATACAAAAAAAAAAAAACACTTTATCACTGTGATTAGTCAAACTACTAGTCCTTTACTGCTCTATCCTTTCTTTTTATACTACTCAAGTTGAAAAAGAGAGGTTGAGTGATTAAGTTACAAACAGTTCTCATAGAAAAACTTCTATAGAGATTGACCATTAGGAGGTCATATAATCTACACTGAGAGAGGACATAGATAAAAGAATGCATTTACACATACATATTATTATTATATACATATATATATATTATTTTATTGTTTTATACATATATATAAAACTTTTTAAAAGGTTGCCGACCACTGTATAGGCCAGAAACGGGGAACCCTTCGCTTTAAGGCCGCATGCGGCCTTTTGACCACTCCGGTGCGGACTCCTGGCCAATTCTGAAAAATCGAGGTTTGCAGAGATATCTGGGAAAAAAGTATAGCGAATTGAGGATTTCAAATTCTTCGGTGAGCTAAAAAAAACAAAATTGAATATTAATCAATCCCGTCCTATGTTTACTGCGGCCTTATGTCGAATTAGAAAAATAAATGCGGCCTTTAGAGAAGAAAAGATTCCCTACCTCTGATCTAGGCCTAGAACTAGCTTAATGAATAACCAAGTGACAGCCAGTTCTCGTTAATGGTATCAATAATAAAGTCGTCGCTAGTATTGAGGACCATAATATACTCCACTAGCAGTCTTAATTAAGCAGCAGCTTAGCATTATTTTTTTTAATAAGAACTAGTTGTTAGTCGGCCTTCATCATTTTATTTTTAAGGATAAACGATATAACTGTGGTGTTTGGAAATGATCAATATTAGGCTAAACGTAAATCGAGTAGTTGTGAAGGGTAGCCGGTAAATTGCTCGAATGGAAATTGCTCGAATTATAAATTATTCGAATTGCTTGGTTATTTAAACGATTTTTCACGAATTTTTCTACGAATTTCATTTTTATCTTGTGCGACACTTGTTTAGAGAGTGAAATATAAAAATAATTTTCGTAAGTATTTATTTTAACCGCGTTCGCTCCAAATGCGGAACATATGATCTTTTAATGGAGTTTATCTCAACAGAAGTGTTTCTACGAGAACTGATTATTAATTAGTTACTCAAACTGTTTCTATATATTTCCAGAACACATAGAAGACTAGGGCTAAGACAGAACAAACGGACAAAACAAACGGAAACAAATTGATTATCTTGTTATTCGAGCAATTTCCATTCGAGCAATTTACCGGGAACCGTTGTGAAGTGATATGAATATTACAGTTTTTCAATTCGATGAAAACATAATTGTACGGGAGCTTAAATTTGTGAATCAGAACATTTGACGATGCTCGTAATGAGCGAAACCGGCCCTGACATATTAAATAAAGTGGAATGAAGTACAAAGGAATATTGTGTTTTTACTAATTTAGTACCACTTTAGTACCACTTGGCGACTGGCTGGCATAATAAAAAAAGTCCTGTTTTAATAAAAATAAACAATTTGCAATTGTAGTAGCACACATATAAAAAACATCGCAATCTATTTGGTATTGTTTTAAATGATTTGTTGTTTCATTGAGATAAAAATATATCTAGGCTATCGGGAAACATACACACAATATAACTGTACCAGTAACAGTGTTTGGATTCCGATAGAGTGATTTTTTGCCCGTTGTATTTCAAACAGAAGATAGCAATTAACAAATGCTGAACGTAATTGGCCCAGTCTGATTGTTTATTGTTCAACAATGCATCATCAATTAATATTTTGGACATTGTAATTAAATAACAAGTAATGGCGGAAGTATTAATAAAAAGAAACGGCAAATTCAATAAGCTATGTATCCGTAATATTAGTAAGCCACTGATTCTATTACAAATAATAAAATTATACAACAGCATTTTTTTTTTAAATCATGTCCGCTCTTAATTTAAAGAATATCTCGACAGTTTTTTTTTCTACGAAAACTGCTAGTTAATCAGTTGCTCAACTTCTCGTTTTTAAATAAAGTGGTAATCTAAAGATAAAACAACGTAACAGGATTAGTAATTAGCTAATCATTCACGTGACACTCCGTTTTTTAGGATTGGAGAGGTGATGGGAGGAAGTTTTAGTTATTACAGAAATCTACGAAATCAATTGAAAAATCTGTCCTTACTAGGTGTAGATCCCGTGAGTTCCGCGACTGAAACCAATGCCGTTGAACACTTGACCGCAGATTCGACTAAAGAATGAACGGAACAATTACATTTTTTTAATAATGTCCCAAAGAGACACGTGTGGCGTATGGTATATAGAAAAATGTATGAGTATCTTTTACATTTGGAGGGATTAATGTAAATATAACAAAATACGATCTGTTAGCCCGTTGCCCCCAACGGGAGAATTTTTTTGAATTATAAAAAAGACAAATATTTACCGACATGAGCAATCAAATGTATACTTATCTAAAAGTTATCAAAAATCTGAATTTGTTACTGATATCACTGGGAATTTAACCCAGAACGGTATGATCGCTAGGGAAAATTCTTACCAACCATACCATGGGGAGACTTTTCTATTATACTCTGTCTGAAAAGTATAGTCGATAATTAGTTACTATTCTTTTAAAACTCTAAATTAGGGGACTCCATTCCTCCCTTACATTATTGTTCAGAATATAATTCCTCTCCTACCAACGATAATTTAACTAAAACTTTTTTTAAGTTGTATGTAAGTGGTATGCACATACCTACTATTAAAAATTTATTGAGATCATTTTTTACTAACTAATTACTGAATCATATTTCAATGAACAATAACTTCAGTATAATCACATATTAAAAATTTCCCTCATGTGCATGCGAAGTGATTTAATGAAAAAAAATGATGAAAATGTCATGTTGTATTCAAAAAAATATTTTGAAAGAACTTTACAAAAAAAAGCGGTTCAACAATTCCTCACACCAGGGAAGAATTTCCCACTGGTTCGGGACCTCTGCTTTAAATATTATGAAGATTCGGTGAAGATTTCATTGGAAAAGCAATTATTCTTCGTATATTGTAATATTTATTTTTATTTTTATTACAATTGCCGTATCTTTATTGCGTTCACTGTATACAAATAGTAATTTTGTGATTAATTAAAAGGCACAACGAAAATTTACAGATTGTTAAAACTGTTTGGTTTGGGGATTGAATATAATCGTTGAAATTAATTAGTTTTTCCATTTATCGGATCGGAAAATTCAATTTTTCATGAAATAATTGGCGAAGCTAGAACATTATATTATATTATAATTACGTTTTGCATCATCAATTGATATTTTACTGTTACTTGCATCGGTTGTTATAAGTCAATACAAACTCAACCCACACATGAACAACTTGGTTCTCTATCTACTCTTTAATATAATATATTATTGCAGTACCGGTACCATTAAGAAAATAAAACTAATTAAAGGATGCATAATTTGTTATCAGTTTAATTACAAAATTATGTATCCTTAAATAATTTAAAACAGTTTAAATTCAAAATGTATATGATTGATTTAAGTTATTTTAATGATCTAAAAAACTTAAGTACCACTTAGAAAAATTATAGATGACTTCTAAAGCTATGTTTACTCATGATAGGTACACTATACTGAAAAAAAATATACAGTTTGAAAAATTGGTGATCCTCGTATTTACGAGATAAGAAATAATAAGAAGTACATATTCACAATTGCAAAATTAAGTCATCGATACATAAAGCATGTGAACAAAAAACATTTTAAAACATAGAAGATATCAACGATATTGATGCATTTGTCTCAAAATTAAAAATTTCCTAGTAGCTGATGATGGGTTTGAAAAATAGGGTCAGAATTCTGATTTAAAAAAACAAAACTACTGCAATGTTCAAAATGCAGTTGCGTTTTCAATGCGATTCATGAATATTTACACGATGCACTTGTATCACTGCAACGGTACGAATGCAACAACCAATTTACATTGTTTGTCACTGTGAAGTTGGTACTATTGTTTGCATTCAACAATGAGATTTTTTTTCATCTAGAAGTACAAAATATAAGTCAGTTGTGCCGCAGAATTTCCTAGTACCACGGCACTACCTCTAAAAGAGCATCTAAAACTTTTAAATTGAAGACACCTTTTGCCTTTTTGATTTTATTATGACTTAAAAAAAGTGTCTGTAAAAAAGTGCTCATTATTATATTGAATAAATATACCATTTTTATAGTTATTCTACATTTTATGGAAGTGTATTATCAACTTTTGAAAATATAAATCAATACAGGACTATATTTAAAAAAAAAAGTGAGGCTAATATAATAAATAACATGGTATAACAAATAATTTGATTACTATATATGAAATGAATTTGTAAATATTTATACAAATTGTGAAAAAATGACCAAATTATGTAAAATTAAAATGTGTAGTACCTCTTAAAAAATAATTACCAATAATTGCAATTAAAATTTTAATCAAATTAAAAATAAATTAGTTTGGAAAGGTCAGTGGTGTTGAAATAATAAGTATAATAAAACAGAATAAAAAAAAACAGAAAATACTAATAAAACTATAGGCTTGAACTCGGAACTTTCACGACGGTATAAATGTTACTGTTAAACCACAAAGAGCGATAACTTACGACCAGTTTGTTGGATAAAACCTACACCTGTATGAAAATAAATATTGGGAAATAGGCTAAATTTTAAAAGATTGTAAAAGACACTTTTTTAGGATTTAACTTTCAATTCTTAATGGAAAGGCATTATATGAAGAATAATAAGCCACAACTTTTTAATACTGTTTTCACAGTTGTATCATAACCATGAGTGAAACCGATCCTAATCATGCTATACAAATGCAAAATTTATACAAAGAACTTTTATTTTTATAAAAAAATATTTCACGTTGTTAGTTAAAATTATTACTGTATAAAATTCATCTTTTATTCATTCAATTTCCGTTCTTCCAGACATTTTTCAGTTCTAATGTCATAATTTACGCACCACAATTAGGGAATCTCTGAGACAGCAGTTCAAAAAATGAACGTAATTGTGTCGAAAGTTTAGAATTTATTCTACATACTGGTCTCGTTCTCATGGATATCGTAAAAGGCAAGACGTGGGCTCAAAAGATGACTCCGGCAAATGTTTTTTTACGGTGCGCAGAACAATCGATGTGGATTCGATTTATTAATGAATTTAATAAATGTAATTTTAAGATCCATATAATTTACTCAATCTTTTATTGAGTACTATTTAATACAGTAGTTATATGATGTGAACATATGAACTCCTAATGGAGGTATCTCACCAGATTTTTTCAACGAGAACTAATAGTTACTCAGTCGTTCAACCTATCTTTTTCCAAAGAGAGTAGTATGGATAGAAGGATAAAGCTAAGACAGGACTAGTGGTTAACTAATCGCTTTCGCTACGCCCAGTTATTTTCCTTACCTTAGTTCCTTACCTTAACTTAATTACAATAATCTTTTTGTCGATATGTATTCTAATTTTTATGATTGCAACTGAAGGTGCTTGGTGGAATTTTAATATTAAATTTGAATCGTTACAATTTTGTATAAATTAATAGGGCACAGTTAAGTTGTTTGAAAGTTTTAAATGAGCAGATGAATCTTCAAAATTCTCCACTTCTTTATCATATATGTAAGTTATTATAAATAAATTGCATAAAACAATTAAAATTTTCCGGAGATAAAAAACAATATAATTCTTGAAAAACCCCACGATTTGTATCTGTAGGCATTCCCATCTTATAACATTTGAACAATAGTCAGATTCAATTTCAAATACATACAAACTACAGACTATTTCCTCAGCTAATTGAACGTCATTAAAATCAAATCATTTGTAAAATTAATCCATCAATAGCTTTCAACTTAGTGATAAATGTATTTCTAATATATACACGATACACTTATTTACAAAGTGTCAGTTGGAGTTCATCAAAACAATTAAACGCCTGAAGATGACGAGAGAAACGGAACCAGAGTCGTAATGACAAAACTTGTGTAGGTCTAGAAAATTTTAACGATTCAAATTGTGTATGTATGTATTCTTATTTCATTAGTCAACAACGTTCACTTGCTCGCCGAGTATTATAAAGCAATATTAATTTCAAGATATTTAACAGTTTCATTCTAATTTCGTATCTTACGGTCAGTCATTCAACCAGTCCAATCAATACCGCAATAAAAAAAACTGTTGAAGTACCGGAGATCGTACCACTGCGTTGACATCATACGCGATGATTGCCAAACGAGCACCTTGTCAAAAAAAAAATACTTTCACTGGTCCGGTCTGGTCCCCACAGTATTGACATCACACACGCAGCGTAATAAGTAGATCTACTTATAAAATAATATTTATCTTCATATGTAACGGAATAGAAAGTAGATCGAATAACACTGCGCAACGCTTGACAACTTCCTAATAGACTCGAGGCATTGCTATACATATTTAACGCGATGTGGCAGAAAAGGTAAGCCTACACATCTACACTAAATTTGAACGACCCAGGTTTAGCCTTTCGGCATCTTCAGAAGTTCAAGTACACGTATGAACTCAAAACCTGTGTGAATGTACATAATTTGAACGATTCAATTTTAATATTGAAATTCCACCAAGCACCTTCAGTCGAAATCTTATATTACATCTACACTACGACTTATGATAAAAACAATAACTATTTTTGGTCTTATTGTGAGAAATAAGAACTCATTAAAATGAGATAATTTAGCATGATAATTAAGACAACAAATATTTTTTTAAATTTTAAAAGCATATAAGATCAACTCGACTAGAACATTCATCACAAACTCTCAGATCTCAGAAAAACATCTCACATAAAAGGTTTTGCCGGGACGTAAACCATATATTTATCTGATTGCCAGGGTATTGCTTATACCAGAGGTGGGGAACCTTGTATTTTGTAAAGGCCAGATTAATTTAAGGCCGCAGTAAACATAGACACTAGGGAATCTTTGGCCGGTGATTTTGAAACAATTTCTAAAGCCTAAAAAAGATCAACTTTACAAATAAAACAATTTCTTTACAGTTAGCATAAAGAGAATAAGAATTTTTTATATATTATGTACACAATCCGATTTAACATATACTTCATAGATAATTATATGGCAAAGTAAAAGCTGTTACTTTCACTGGTTTTTGACACATATTATGAAACGTAAATATTGCACGCAATGTTCCCTAAGGCAAGAGGTTAGCTGCGCGGAAATTTCAAAGGCTGCGCGGAGGATGCGCGGACCGATCAAATACTAATTGAACAACTGTCTTGTAGTGCGCGCCAACCCGAAATGAGTGCGCGGGGGCTTCCCAACTGCTGCGCGGCCACGCATGCGCGCAGCTTAGAGGGAACGTTATTGCACGTAATCACACAAACTAGAGAATGGAAAATAAGTTACAGATTCAATCTCTATCGTTTTGAAAATATGATGAATACTATTCGTATTCAAATAACCCTTCCAATAATGTATCCGTTCGTCTTTATATCCTTTCGAATGAACCTATTTCTTCTACTTTATTGCCAGGAGCTGGGCGTCTGACGTCACATCCGCCCAGGGCTGGCGATAATTAGGTATTACAAATGAAACGCAACCGCAAAAATTTGTATACTGTAATGATAAGATCTTACGTTTTTGCAATCGTTCGTAGCTATTAATCATAGATCGATTAGTTTGGAGCTATGCGAGGCAAAATATCTAATTATTTTGTATCGACATATTTGCTCGAGATAGCCTTCTGGTCTGCTGAATCACTTGGCCTAATGTATAAAGGCATACCGAATAAAGATTTCAATATAGGTTACATATAGATTTTCAACATATTTTTCAGGTGATTTTTCTGAGAATGAATGTCTATATTTTTTGTCGTTCATTCTATGAACTAACAGGTTGACAATGTACCGATAAGTCATAGCATAACAATTTAATGATAATATAAAGCTTTCTTAACCTGTGTTAAAGTTTTTCAATTATTTTTATTATTTTAATTAGAAAAATGATCATCGTGAAAGTCTGTGGCCTGGAATACAGTGCAAACAAATTCAAACTTAAAATATGTTTAAATCTTGCGTACACGTCTTATTAGAAAATTAATGCATGTTCGAAGTTATGTCTATAATTTTAATCTTTTTTTTTTTTGTCACAACGTATTATTTGATATAAATAATACGTTCACTATTCACTAGCAGTCGAATTTTCTTCTTTATATTTTGAAAGAATATTTATAAGACATAATTCTTAAGTATTCATTTAATCTAATATATTTTTTAACGAAAATTTAGTTTAACTATTAGTACTTTCCTAACCTTTACGTTCTATCCCTACTACTCTTATAAAAACTTCTATGAAGCTATTATCTATAAGTGGCCATATACTCCACTTTGGCGGCGGACATGGATAAAAAAAATCACTTCAAACTTTAATCAGTTACGTGTCCTCTTAATATACTCTTTATATTTATGTGACGAGATGACTTGAATCTGTTGTTTTATTTAACATTTTATTCTATAGGAGAACTCCACGAACGTGACACAAAAACCACAAGCAATTCAGACACATTTGTAAATCATCTGTTACATGTTCAAAGTTATCTGTATTAAAATAATGATTTCACATAATACGCAATAATAATTGGACACCTGTTGGCTAAAATACATATTTTAAAATTATTACTCCCAAACATGAACACCTATCTATCAACCTAACCATCTGTGCACAAAATTTCGACTGAACATGTTTGCCCCAAAGCAAAACTTGTGTTCACAAACCACAAGAAATTACTGCATATCAAACTAAATCGATGGTGACGTTTAACCTGGCATCCGAGTCGGCAGCATAAATAAACCATCATTTCATTAAGAGCGCTGTTCACATGAAAGCACAGCATTACAGCCATGTGCAGTTCACTTGTTAATGTAAAACACTGCAACAAATAAAATTACACGCAGTAGTAATGATATGGCTTAAATATAAAGTAAGATGTCTGCCTTTTGTGCAATAGGAATATCAGCATAATTCAAGGAACCGTTGGTTAATGATATTGAATTCTGGGACCAAATGCTAGAAGTGCGTATGTCAAATATATCAAATGCTCTGTAGAGGCAATTGAACAAAGATACTTCTTACACTAATAAATCTCAACTTCTGAAGATCTAACATTGATGACGTCAACATACAAATTAGCTTTCCTTCTATTTCATTCATTTTAAATCGTTTGACAAAAGGATTTCCAGCCTTAAAATAAGTGATTTATAAGTGTGAGCTGTAAGTCCGTTAAAATCAGAAATTTACCGACATGAACAATCAAATGTATACTTAATAGGGTAAAATATCAAGGTATTTCAGTTCTACAGTTTTTAAAAAGTTAAAGGTTGATAGCTATTTCGGCTTACGCCATCGTCAGAACTCTGTTCTAGTTCTGAGTTCTGACGATGGCGTAAGCCGAAATAGCTATCAACCTTTAACTTTTTAAAAACTGTAGAACTGAAATACCTTGATATTTTACCCTATTAAAATGGAGTTCTACCAAGTAAATGCCAAATCAATAAATAAATGTATACTTAATTATCAAATAAATCAGAACTTCACTAATTCTCCAAATGGAAATGTTTTTAGGAATACATATGTATATTTTTTTTTTTACCATGTCCACTCCAAATATGGAGCATATGGACTCCTCAACAGTTTATCTCAACAGAAATGTTTCTACGAGAACTGAGTGTTACTCAGTTGCTCAAACTCTCTTTTTCCAAAGATAGTATGAATAGAAGGGCTAGGACAGGACTAGTGTTTGGCTAATCACTCTCGATACGCCCCGTTCATAGGTTAGGATGGGTGGGAGGGGGGAATTCAAGACATCACATACATCCATGCCTTTGAACAGAAATTCATAAATAGATTGAAAAATCAATTTATAAAACTGCCCGTACTGGGATCGCCGCCTGTGTGGTCGAGTGGTCAACATCGTTGGCTGCCGATACGGTGGGCACGGGTTCCAATCTCAGGAATATATATGATGATTTTTAAATTAATTATACATACTTAACATTATTTCATTACACATAATGAAACTATGCTTTCTTCAACAATAGAACCACGTTGAAAGCACCGGCTCTCGTTAGAATACCAAAATTCAGGAGGTGGTGCCGAATTCTTTTTTTAACGTTTTCTTTTCATTTTCACGTGCTCAGAATTTACGTTGTGCAATTTAAGTACAAAGTCTGCAGTTCCGCTAAATTTAAGTAAGTACTTTAATTACTAACATTTGCGTCTGACATAATGAATGTTCAATTTAAATTCCGTACATATAGATGTACATTGAGACATTTTAAAGTTATCATACCAGCTTTAATTGCGTACGTCGTACACGACCAAACCTTCAAAATGCTATACCACAATGAAAGATTTCCCTCCATTTACATTTTTTGCGCCGTTCTTTTAAAAAAAGTATTATGAAATTTCAATGTGCATAGTTTATTATAGTGGTTTATTCAATACTCACTGAATGGCAGTCTTAATGTAAAATTACATTCAAATACATCGTCAAAATATTCATGAGCAAAATTTCAAACTTCGATAATAATATTTGTACACTTGACTCTCGGAGTCCATTTTCCATCGAGTATTACGGTTGGAAACATGTACAAGTATAGGGTGGTTCAAAATAATATTCACTGTACAAACAGTGCGTAGGTTTATTTGTTAACTTATATCCGATGCTAAATTATTTACAATTCTAACTTTGATATAATAATATTATCGTATCCAAGATATTGAGTTTATCGGCCTGTATGATACGGATATTTGAATAAACTTATTGATACTTAGATCAGTCGCCGGCAACCTTTTGAGAGAACGGAATATATTAATATAATATATATATGTTTAATTTATTTCAAAAAACTTTTATTTGTGGTTACCTTGGTTTTGAATTATTTTTGAACGTTTTCCAACATTTGGCTAATACATACATATGTAGTTGACTTAACGTTTCTTGGCGAGTAACTCAAAATGTTGTAGGTTGGAATTGTTTCCGCTATAAGTGTTTGTTTTGTAAAAAATATTTCTCGAAATTTTCATTGTTGCTATTTTTCGTATTATAAAATATATATTTTTTATTATTCCATGTCCGCTCCCAATGTGGAGAATATGGCCTCTTTGTGGAGGTATCTCAACAAAAGTTTTTCTACGAAAACTGTTTGTTACTCAGTCGCTCAAACTCTCTTTTCCAAAGAGATTAGTAAGAATGTAGTGATAAAGCTAGGACAGGATTAATGGTTAACCAATCACTCTCGCTACGCCCAGTTATGGAAGGATCGAAATGGTGGGAGGGAAATTTTAGACATCACAAACACCCATACCTTCAAACAGAAATCTAAAAATCAATCGACACAATGCTGTTCGTATTGGGACTCAAACCCGTGAGATCCGGTACGGAAGCAAACAACGCTAAACACTGCGCCATAGAACCCGACAAATAATAAATATTCTGATTTAAATAACTTATACGACAATGACCAGAGAGAATACGCTATATCTATAAATAAAGCAGATGGAAAAAGAGTATTGAAATACCCATTTTGATACTCTAATACAGTGATGCACAAACCGCGGCCCTTTTATAATTTTCTTGCGGCCCTTAAATCTTTTTCTGAAACATTTTTTTCACATAAAACATTTGTTTAATAAATATTATGTCAAATAAAAAAATAGTTAAAAATTAACAAACAACAAGATCGCATTAACTTTTGAATTACATAAAAATGAAACATAAATATTTCACAATGAAACGATTTTTAATAGGCAAATACCCATAATCCTTGTTTTGTATGGCTTATTTATGTTCACGTTTTTGAAATAACACGGTCAAAATAATGTAATGAAACCTATCATTTATTTATCTAAATTCAGTAAATCTTTTTTACACGGTTTTTTTATAAGGCTGTTTTACATGGAATGTACATATGCTCCGTGTAAAAATGGATTGAGCGTACTTTAAATTTTTGTTTTCTTTGCGGCCCAAACCAACAATAATTTATTTTATGCGGCCCGCTAGAAGGTTAAGGTTGTGCATCACTGCTCTAATAGTGTAGGAAAATATAAGTAGTTATTTTACCGTTCAATAAGTGTCCTAAATATATGATCGGATGAAATCTGACAAGAATATAAGAAACGGCATACATCCATATCACTTCCCTACAACTCTAGTTACGTAATGTTATTTTACCCGTGATAGAATTTATGAAACGCCCTATACCTTAAATATCCTATCTTGTTACATTTACAAATGCGTTCAAACCTGTTCACTATTTACATAACAAATTGTTAGCTTTGCATTATTTTGTTGCCCAGTTCTCAAGTTCCATTAATCAATACCAAAGAATAATTATCTTTCCAATACAAGCCAAAAATGATTACTCCAATAATAAATTCATTTTGCTATCGCAAAGTGTGTGCAACGAACCCGGATTGCTATATGTGCAATGAGAGTACTATTACCATTGAGCCGCCATGACTCTATAGGCGCCTTTCTCGATTGACTACAAGGCTGAGAATTTTATGTAATATTATTTAATTAAAAAGCAATAATGTGACACGAAATAAAATACAATTACAATTCTGATTGAAAATTAGATGAGGAAACGTTGCGTATTACGTCAGAAAAAGTAAAATAATTATTTGAGACGAGAGTTAAATAATTCGTCAACAAAAGAAACAAATGCAAACATCATGTGTTTATTAAACTTCTGTGTATCAAGATAAAATTATATAATTACTACATGTACAGTCTGCGCAAGAATGTTTCGCGTTCGTAACGAAAATTCATTTTTGTATTTTAAAATGTATTTAAAGAGCACAAATGAATTATACCTTTATAAATATTACAAATATATCTAAGCATGTATCCACATCTCAAATATGAATAGTTTTACCTTTGACACAATTTTTAACAGCTAATAATTAACTAATGATAGCCCAGGTAGTAGAATTAACAAATTGTTAATTATTGATAATTTTTGACATCCAGGGAATATTTTATTATATTTCGATTATTATGGCCAGGTAACAGCGCTGATCTCGAAATCATTGAAAATTTCTTGACGAAAATGGGCAACGAAATTGCAGAGCCCAAAACAATAAATGAATTGAATAAAGCTATTTAAAGTGTTAGAATAAAAAAAAAAGTTATTTTTTTTAAGTATAATTCCGTGCCATGGCGAAAAACAACCCCAATGAAAGGTAAGGGTGGGAAATTTTATATTTATTGGAATAAAAATCTTTAAAAAAAATATGGATTTTTTTAAATGCATTTTAAGATTCCCTGGACGCTAAAATTTATCAATAATTAACAATTGATAATAAAAAAAATCGCATATTTAAATTAAAAAATATTTGATGAATACAACAATTTGTTAATTTTACGACCTGGGCTATCATTAGTTAATTATTAGCTGTTAAAAATTGTGTCAAATGTAAAACTATTTAAATTTGACATGTGGATACATACTTAGACATATTTGTAATGATATTTATAAAGATATAATTCATTTGTGCTCTTTAAAGACATTTTAAAATACAATACTGATTGTTCCTAAGGAACGCGAAACATTCTTGCGCAGACTGTATATAACGCATTTCTATAACACGTTTTTTGCAAATGCGAGCTGTGAAAAAATTAAGTTAAGTTTATCAATAATCTTACACAGTTATAAAAAATGAACTTTGGTTGTTCGTTCAATACAAAGAAAACCTTGGTAAAAAAATGCTTTCTCGGTTTTGCCTAACCTCAAATTTTACTGTCATTTCTACAGTTAATTGAATGGATAACTTATCTAATCTTAATTACATTTCTTAATACAGAAAGCAAGGTATTTTTATAAATATCTTGTACCTATGTAATTGCGTTCAAACATATAAACCAGCATGTTCGTCTCCTCCGTTATCAAAGATTAGAACCTTCTCATAATGTCAGAGACACACTGGACGTAAGGTGTGATGAAAGTTTTTTCGTATGAATTAAAAGGCACGCCTATACGCGACAATTATTAATGTTTTTTATTAAATTCTTGAAGTAAATTGTGTAAAATTTGTCTATTGCTATAATAAGTATGTAGATACATGTATAGGATTTTATTTACAATCAGATGAAGAATTATCACTATGACAACAGGTTTGTTTGTATTTCAATCACTTAACTAAGTTACTAGTCGCATATCAATGTAGGGTTATGTTTTCTTTAAAACTATATCGACGACATGTCTAGACAAAGAAAAGATGTCGTGTTGAGACTCCAGAGACTTCAACTGTCGAAATATAGATATTTCCAACTAAGAATCCTTGGTAAATGTATAAAAAAAGATAATGTGTGCAAAGGGTTAACAGAATACTGGACTATCGTACTCAAAAGATTGCAACTTAGTCGTTATCGTTAAAAGATATTAAAAAATTTGGATGAATTCATGTGATATTACAATCTATTATCATCAGGTTAATACCGAATTCTACAAATGATTGCAAATGGTAAATTGATAGTGTATTTTACAGCTATATAAACAACTGTGACCTTTTTTTTACCGTGGACTCTTAATGAAGTTTATCTCAACATAAGTATTTCTACGAGAACTGCTTGTTAGTCAGTTGCTCAATCTCTGTTTTTTTCAAAGGCAGTCTAAAAAATGTCTAGGGCAGAGCTAGTGGTTAGCTAATCACTCTCGCTACACCCGTTTCGAGGTTGGTATGGGTGGGATGAAATGTAATACATCACATACGTAAATCCATGTCTTTAGACAGAAATTCATTCATCATTTTTTTATTATTATTCGATAAACTTGTTTTTCCTTTCTGCGTCACACCGAAGATGATATCTCCTCAATGATACAGTTAAGATACATTTTTTAGAGAATTTAAGTTTACCTTAACACATAGAATTGGTATAATTACAAGTAAAAAAAATAAAATAATAATAATAAGCAAGAATGATAGTCAATTCATAAAAACTGACCGTACTGGGATTCGAACCGTGATCACCGTGATTGATGACAATGAAGTTGACCACTCGACCACCAAGCCACCACGCTGGTAACCTGTTAACGAAACTAAATATTTTATTTTATTTTTCCAGTGTTTCCTGATAGTAATAATTAACATCCATATTTTTGCTTATTTTTAAGCGCGTACACTGAACTCCCCATTTACACGGTAGACACGTTCCACACGATACCGTATAAAAAAATGTGTAAAAAAATATACTAAAAAAAATATTGTGGATCAATTCAGTATATCGAAGAATAAAATTCATTATTGCTTATTGTATCTTAATTTAAATTAAAAAATCAAAGTTAACAAAAATTATTCACTATCAATGAGATAACAGACGAATTTCTCTTTTTTTGCATTGTGTTATTTCAATATCGTGTAAAAAGGGAGTCAGTGTACTTTTATATTTTTGCCGGTCGACTCGCTATCAATAAAGTCTCAAAACAATTGTACAGATAATGATTTTTTTTTGTGCAATACAGGAAGAAATTTAAAATAATCAACCAGCCAATACCCGATTTTCATAAAAATTCAAGTGTACCAATTCACTTTAATAACTGGTCCAGACCGTCTTGTCGGTTACCGATCAAATATCAGTGCCAATAAAAAATAGAAAGTGATTTTTTGAAACGTCTATCTCAAATGTAATCACATAGAATACGGGCATAATTGCTATCTGTAATTGGAAATAAAGTTCAACTATATTATTAACATGCAAATTTCAGCATTTTTATGGCGCAATATACCCATAAACGCAATCGCTGATAAAATATAATAACTGTGGCGCTATAAAAAAAATGTTGGTGAATATTATTTATTTCCCCCCTTTAACAAGAGCAAGCTGTTTAATATTCATTTTTTTTTTATATAACAGTGCATTCACACGTTTAAAAGTAACTAATAAATATTTTCATATTATGATCACAGAAGATTACTTTGTGATTAACATTTTGTTTTTGTATAAATGATTCGATCTCCCTCAACGGGGTTGAGAAACGATGCAGTAATGCTTATAATGTAACCGAAGGGTAAATAGTCTTAATGTTCTTCTTACTCTGTTTGAGTGTCCACTGGTTTGAGTTCGTGTATAAATAATTTAATTTATTTAGTTTTCAATCAATTTATGCATTTACGTCTTAAGTTTCCTTCTTGCTAAAAACGTAGTATAGTAAGAGTGATAAATTACTACTAGACCATCTCTAACAATTAAAAAAATGTATTCTGGAAGACTAAAATAAATTGATTGTACAATTTTATTTCCATTGTTTTTTAATGACTTTTTATCCCTACTATATTCGAAATTGAGCAACTGAGTAACAGTCAGTTATTGAAGAAAAAAAAATCTGTTGAGATACATTCATATGCTGCACATTGGCAGCAGACATGAATTTAAAAAAAAAACTTGTTGTCAACGTACCATAATATCCGTTATTGGAAATCGAATATAATGACGGCATTATTTAACTACTCCACATTGGGAGCGGATATGGAATTTTTAAAAAAAACTTGTCCTAGTTTTATGTATCATATCCGTTATAGGAAATCAAATATGATGACTTATTTTTTTACTATTACCACACTGATGAGCTGAAGCTTTAATGTCAAATATATCCATCAGATTCCAAAGCCTGAGCGGTTTTCTTCTGATACCCTTATTTCAAATCCTTCCTTGATTGATATTAGGGCTTACACAAAAACCGATTTTAAAAAAACCGGTTTATGAATGTCAATATTGTTCGAAAACCGGTTTTATCCGGTTTTCGAAGTTATACAAAAAATGGATAATTCAATTAAGATAGCAAGAAAAATTTGATTAGTTGTTACTCTTCGGAAAATATGATTTAAGAAAACACAAAGCGTCCACTGATTTGTAACAAAATTTCCTGATATCGAAAATACCTTTTCGTTGGGTAATGATGTGGGGCATATGGTCTTTAAGCCATCAAATAAAAGATCCAAATTTTCTGTCCCTTTTTTTGATAGACTTGTTTATGGAAATTTCGGCACAACCGGTTGCAAAGTTGAAAAACCGGTTTTCGAATGTCACAAATTTTGCCAAAAACCGGTTTTTGAAAACCGACAAGCCCTAATTGATATGATGTAAAATACTATTTGAAAATTATTTGATTTCACTCTTTCATCATTGACATCTATGTGTGAGGATACGAAGAACAACATTTTAGCGGAAGTTATGTAAAAGAAAATTGTAAGCCGATCCATGTTTATTATTTTTTAATAACAAATAAACGTTTATTGTAAAAATTAAAAAAAAAAATACTCACACACAGTAACATGTGTTCAATTTATATGTGATTATTAACATATCCGGAACTCTACCTATTCGGAACATGTGGCCTCCACACGGTATCCTCAAAATTATCTATCTCCGCCAGTTTTCTTATTTCCTCTCAGAACATCCCAGCGTCTTGTAGCTCCACCAAATACAACCTATGAACATTCCATCAGCGGCCTTCCGTGGTAATGGGATACATTTGGCTGTTGAAGAAGATTGGTAAGCTTCAGGTTCCCTTTTAGTAATTACATATCTGTAATGAAAACTTTTACTTAACTCTCGCGGCTCGGAGACTAGAAAAATACTTCTCTGCCGATGGGGGTCGTTTAAGGACCCCAGTGGTTTCCTCATTATTGGCCTTGAATTTCAAATAAAAAAATAGTCTAATGGCCTTAAAATATCTCTCTGCATCATTCTTCATATATTTTTTTTATAAAAATCCGTGATTTTTTAATAAATAATCATATTTTAACTTGCGCGTAAAAAAGACGTCATCCCAGCACAAATATGAATTTGCAACTGACGCGTTTAGCCCAGCTATCTTACGAACGATCGCTTATCTCGTTATCGCGTTATCGCGTATTTATATAAACTACAAAAGGTCCAAAAAACTATGATATAAGAATACCTTAATTATAAACATTGTATCACCCATATTACAATAGATATTTAAGAAAATGTGGGTATTGGGGTCGCATTTCTTGAGCTTAGAACCGGAAAAGTTAATTTCAAGTTGGTTAAAAACTACTACAGTAAAATTGCGCTTAATAAATGTATGAAAAACTAAAAAATCTACTGTAAATAATCTCTACTGTTTTTTGGTATAATTTCTTGAATTTAAGTAGGGAAAGTTCCTTTTAGTATTATGGAAACCCTGCTCTGCTCTAACGTTGAATTTATATTACCCTTTGCCTTATACCGGTTGTCTTTAGATTAGCAGTTTTACGATGGCAACATTAAAAAACAACATTTTGAACAGCCATTATTCCCGCGCAAGATGAAAACGTTTCCTCAAATAAAATCCGAAATGTTTGCCAAATCACGAGAGTTTTCTGCTTTTAAAGTGATACTAAACACAAGTTTACGTTTTATTATTTAGACATTTAGACGAGATGAATGACATCTTTTGAAGTTTTTATTACTCATGAATTTTATTCATATTGACGTTTTCATTATTATTATTACAAGCGGAGAAAGAATTTAAGATTCGAACAATCTTCATCCACTTTTTAAAAAAATCATCATCATACGCATATGAATCGCTTGAAGATATGATGTTCTACACTTCTACGTTGTTTGATTTAAGATAAACGATAATGTCAAATTATTATGGAATATTTATACAATAACTGGAAGCCATAAATAATCTATTAGGTCCTTGTTTCATAAAATATTTTAAAAGTAATTGAGTTTCTCACAATACTACATTTTCAGGATCACAGTTACGGTGAATATAAGGTTTTTACCAGAAAAATAATATTTATAATATACTTTCAACACACTTATCGTAGAAATAATACAATTATAATATTTATTTTTAATTCCGGCCAACAATATTCAGTGTCGACTCGTCATTAGCCTTATTGGAAAAGGTTTAGGATGGTGACATGTGGGAACGTTACCAATACGAAATCTGATTGCAAGTCTATATAATACCGTCCGTCAAAGGGCGGTAAGTGTTCAAATATGTGTTTTCACTTGGTTCTTTGGGGATTAGCAACATATCGGAAGTATTTTTAGCACCGTAGTGTTAAGTAAATGTCCTTTTGGAAATAGTTGACTGTATCTAACGCTGTAATCAGTTTTGTTAATATTCACCGGGTACAAAATTGAGTACCATGGAATGTTAGATATTCGGTAATACTCTCTAAAAAATTGTCTCAGGCTTTAGTTAAATAAACTACACCAAGTAGCAGTTACACGTATATTCCGGTAATAAGTAAATTTTAGCGTATTTACATCGTTACTCATAAAATAAACGTATTTCTACCGTTTCTGTCACTTTTTGTCCCGTGTAACAAAGTCACTAACCGCTCTCATTAAAATATCTGAGCAGAACAGTTACATTCACGGATCACTAACTATTCAAATAATGATATTTCTTCTTTTTACGTAAATAAAACAACCTGATATTGACCACGTGACGCAATATTGTTGTATGCCCGATGGACTGTGAAAAGGTTATTTTTTAAATTGCATGCCGACAGGCAGTAAGCGCCATTTTGAGATCGATCTTAAATACCTAGACTAAGATTAAGATAGTTAATTTATTCAAAACACGACCATTATAAAGTGAAATATTATAATTATATAATGTAGGTTAATGTTTGCAGGATACTTTCAGTGGATGTTATCGTATTTTTTACAAATATTCCAATTTGTAATATTCATATAGTAAAGTTACATATTGACTACTCGACCACACAGGCGGCTATTGGCGTCGTTGGCTTCGGTTACGAAGGTCCAGGGTTCGAATCCCGATACGAACAGTTTTATAAATTGATTTTTCAATCGATTTATGAAATTCTGTTCGAAGGCATGGATGTATGTGATGTCTTGAATTCCCGCCTCCCATCCACCCTATCTTATGAACGGGGCGTATCGAGAGCTATTAGCTAACCACTAGTCCTGTCCTAGCCCTATCCTTGGATTCCTACTCTCTCAGTTGCTCAACCTCTCTTCGGAAAAAGAGAGGTTGAGCAACTGAGTAACAAGCAGTTCTCGTAGAAACACATCTGTTGATATAAACTCTATTAAAATTACATATGCTCCACGTTGGGAGCGGACATGGTTAAAAAAAACGTTACATATACTTAACAACAAATAGAGAACTATTCATTAAAAATGATATGTTTTTATACTGCAGTTCAACCAGCGATGGACTGCCAATATATTAACAAGTGACTCGCTTAATGTCAAAGCAATTCTCGGAGTTCTGGGGAAGGAGTGAATTTTTTTATCACTCCTATGCAATTGTATCCAATGCTTAAATAAGCAATCGATTGTTACTTAATACACTTATAATTTGTAACAATATGCAATTTACCGTAAACTAATCAATGTAAATGGCTAAAAATGTACTAATGCGTATACTGAAGTTGTTGTAGACAATATATTAGTCAGAAATTACAGTTATGTACTAACTTGATCTGATAATATTGTTTTCTATTAAATTAACAAGAGGCCCGCCGGCTTTAGTTAAATTTAACAAGAGGCTCGCAAAAACCCTATAGATAAATACAACTCAACAGGGAAGCGTAGTTGCTTCGTAATGATATTTTATAACAAATACATTTTTTTTTTGTAACAGTATTTTACAACTAGTTATGAATATAATACCTTATTATTTTCGTAAACAATAAATGTAGGCTTCTGTTTCATGTCTTTGTCAAATCAACATTATTTGCATTACAGTTTCAAAAAGTCCACTAAAAAAAAGAAAATTCAAAAAATCGCATGTACTTTCGGTGGCCGTTTCTATCCCCACGGCTGATGACTAACTGATGTATGTACCCTTCCTAACCAAAGATGAGTGATAGCAACGATATTCAGGTAGAAAAAGGATGAATAGTGGGATCAATAGACAACGGTGTTTACTGTGACCATATGGTCACGCTCGTCCTTAGGGGTTTAATGTCATTTCGGCCTTTCTAGTGAGTGAACTTAGTTTTTTTTATGTTTTCTTTCCATTTAATGATACTGATATAATGCTAGAGTCGTCCTCCCACGTTTCACGGTACGGTGTTTTGATATTTTGTTGTTATTGACTCACAATTTTTTTATTCGGATGGTGATTGACTGAATTGGCTTCCAATTCCACCATTATATAATAAACATAGATATTAACTAAATTCTGCGAAGCTTCTATAATATCAAATTAATATAATTGAAGAAGGCAAAGATATCAAATACACAAAGACTAGCATTTTGTTTTTAGTTTTACGAGTATTTTGTGTGTTTTTTCTTATTGTATTGAAATTCTAAAAGCAGTTGTCTATTCTCCATATATTCTATTTAAAATAAAAAAAATCACACTTTACATAATATATAGTTCTTTAATTTCAACGTAAATGGCTTTCAAACAATATTTATTTTTTATTCTTAAGGAAATGGATTCGCTTATCACAACGTTGACAATAAGGCTTGTCGGTTTTCAAAAACCGGTTTTTTGACAAAATTTGTGTCGTTCAAAAATCTGTTTTTCAACTTGGTAACCGGTTGTGCCGAATTTTCCATAAACGAGTCTATAAACAAATGGACAGAAAATTTGGATCTTTTATTTGATGGCTTAAAGACCATATACCTCACATCATTACCCAGAGAAAGGTTATTTTCGGTATCAGGAAATTTTGTTACAAAACTATTAGTAAACACTTTGTTTTCTTCAATCATATTTTCTGAGGAGTAACACCAAACAATTCCTTGTTGTGTATATCAATAAACAACATTAAAAAAAACTTGTTCTCTCTATTTTAATTGAATTATTCATTTTTTGTAAAACTTCGAATACCGGATAAAACCGGTTTTTTCGAAAGTCTGTTTTTGTATAAACCCTAGTTGACAATATTGATTCATTAAAAACTGGAATTTCGCAATGTCAATTTACTCATTTCTTATTTTATTATTTATGTGGTATTTAAACGTATTCCGAGTAATAGTGTTTAATTATAAATCCAATTGGAATGCACATCAACTTGTGTGCCACCTTTTTACTTCGTGATCTTTCTGTCAGTAATTTCAATAGCATTTTCCCAAATAGAGATTATTTTACTTAGAATTGCCTGACTATGGTAAGAATGTAAAATCGATTTGCCTCGTATGCAAACCGCCGGTCGTATATTCTCTTGAACATGCGTTTTCTCGCAAGTTTACTCTCTGCATTTGGAGAAGTAGTAAGAGCTAAGCGGTAAATGATACTTTTTTTCTATTTACAAGCCATTACCCGATACGCAGATCACGTTTTATTCCGTGTTTCAGTTACCATACAACGGTACAGCCAAAGCGGAATTGAGTCATTTATTTCTCTATTAAAGGTATTATAATATTATTAAAGTCACAGCTGAGTTCATGTGTAATCAATAATATTATGACATCGAACTTCAATTAAAAATTGAGTAATTTAATTCTCAAGTCATTTGCATTCATGAAAAACATACTCAGACATAATTTGTTGAAAAATATATTTGTATAAGAAGAATTTAAACAATTTTTATGATTGTGATTAAAACAATTAATGTATTTTATGACTTTTATCTATTTTAAAAGGGTAATTTCTCAATGATTATTTATTTGCTATTGATTCTACATCTTTATTTACAATGATTAAGTTTATGAAATGTTTATCAGTATTATGCTTTTTAACGATTTCAAATTATATTTCATTTACTTTAATACAATAAAAAATAATTACCTTTTTTTAATATCATAAAAATATTTGGCATTACAGCTAATGCTAATGCGCCAAACATTTTAAATTAATAAAATCTCGCGAGATAAACTCAATGACAGTTTTCGGAAGGTCACTCAAAAGGACCTATTCTTTTATCCATGACCGCACCCAATTTGGAGCATAATGAAGGTATCTCAACGAAAGTTTCTCTACGAAAACTGATTGTTACACAATTGCTCAACCTCTCTTTTTTCGAGAGAGTACTGATATACAGGATGGGGCTAGGACATGACTAGTGGTTGGCTGATCACTCTCGCTACACCCCGTTATTTTTAGAATTAGAATGGCGGGGGGAATTTCAAACAATACACACATTCATGCTTTTAACGGAAATATCGATTGAAAAAATGCTGCTCGTACCGGTATCCCAGTATGGGTTTAAATACATCATATAAACTTTTACTTTTCGATATTAATTGATATATTAACTTTGATATACGCTAATATCGCACTAAATATTCAAATACTGAATCGCACAATCAGTGCATTACCATTAGCCACGGAAATATATCACTACCAATAGAAAAATATTTTTAATTTAAATAAATTGATTCTATCTATTTAACATATTTACCGCTATACGCGATCCAATAAACAGTCTACAGTAAAAAAAAAGAACCATTGTATAACTGCACTATGCAAAAATGGAATTATAACAATAATATAAAAATTCTCTTATTATAACAGATGACTATTAGAAACGTGACGCAAAAAATTGCGGCGTTCTAGATCAGAAATCACAGCTCATTATCACATCTTTTTCTCTCTTGAAAACCACTTCTCGCAATAAAGAAACTGTAAATCGTTTATAGATCAGAAAAGTGAAAGGTAGACGTACTATCTGTTTAAGTACTTGCAAACATAATATTATAACCGCTATGGCATACTAGTGGCATACTCGTTGTTTATGAACTCGAACGAGATTTACTTAGGTTAAAACTTGGTATGGTGTACAAATCGTTAACTGGATCACTAGGGTATGCAAAATGCAAAAGGTTTTAACTTCGCTGTGTATTTATTCATTTATAATGAGAAATGACAAAGTGTGTTCCTTTTTAACAGTGTTTACTGTTGACAACACTGTTGTCTATTAATCCCACTATTCATCTTTTTTCTTTGTGAATATCGTTGTTTTCACTCATATTTGGTTAAGAAGGGTACAGACTTCAGTTAGTCATCAGCCACGGGAACAAAAACGGCCATCAAAAAGACATGCGATTTGTTGAATTTCCGTTTTTTTAAATGGACTTTTTGAAACTATTAGCTATTTTTTTATTAAAAACTATTTACAGATCTTTTACTAATATATTTGTATTGAAATTATGTTAATCTTAAGAGATCAAATTGTCAATATTTTTAAAAATTTCACGTTTAGTTATATTTTAACCCCGAATGTTTGTGTGTCCATACGGTCACGCTCGTCCTTACTGTTGTCCGTACACAATATTACACGGTAATAAAAGGATGAGCATGACCATATAGTCATGCGGGGTTTCTATACAACGACTTTTATTTTTTGTTAGGAATAAAAGTTATGCGCGACTTCAATATGGCTTAAAAAATATTTTTTTATCTAAAAAAAGCTCTCGTCTCTGGAGGATTAATATAACACATCAATTATGGGTACTTTTGATATTTCCGTTGGGTTTTGCCACACATAATACAAGTAATTAGTTTTTAATTAGTACTATCAAAGTTTATATCTTATCCCTTTTTGCGTCCAGTAGAAAAGAACAAACCTTGGCTTTTATTTTATAATTTATAACGTACGATTTGATTCAATTCTTTAGTTTATTTGTAAACGTTGTGATAGTCTTTATGCTTCATAAAAAGGCGACACACGAGTCACAATTTGTAGCACAACAAGTGAAATGACAAAAGTTATCAAATTTAATTTTATATCAATAATGGGCACTGTACTTATTATCCATTATTTGGAATTAATAATCGTCTTAAATATATTTATTTAAATTATTCCTTAAAACAAAAACAGACAGATATTATCTTATGACAGAATAATCAATGGGCATATGAGTGATCTTTTATCGATGAATAAGACTGTATTTGATCGAGACGCTCACTGAAAATTATTATTTCAAGCAAGATAAAATTGCAGTCAGTATTCGTAAGGGGGTTTTTTATTGCTTAAAAAATATTTAAGCTTACAAATTACGTTGTTATAAAATAAATATTTGAGAAAAGGATTTGACATTTGTTTTTAAAAATGACAGCAAAGTATGGTGCAAAGTATTTTTTTATTATTATTATTATGTATTTATTATATATTTCTGTTCAAATTTTATTTAAAAAAAATGTTGATTGTGAATGTATTTATAATATATTAATATAATATGATAGATCCAACCCTATATAATTATGCCTTATGCAAGGCTAACAAACAAGCCCAGAACACGTTTAAACCCATTCTTGTCCGTCAATAAAAGTGCTTAAGAGCGTTAAGTATATACCATATTTATTTTATTATATCAAGACATAAAACCACTTCAACAATTTTTCTATAATGTCCAGTCAAACCTGATTCAAAAATCTCTTTTCTGAAACCATATATAGAAGCAACCATGACCAGATATTTCAATGACATTCAATGGATATTGAAAAAAGTTATCAATGTGAAATTATTATTAAATGTCAGTAAAGGAATTTTTGCTTTGGTTTATTTAAGTAGTCAACAATGAATATATTTTTATTGCTTTTATATATACACTTGTAAAACATATTTTTGTCAATCCATTTACGCTCCTAATATATATCATATGGCCATTTATAGAAGTATCTCAGTTTTTTATGAGAACTACTTATCACTCAGTTTCTCAACCCATCTTTTTCGAAGAGAGTAGAGATAAAAAGATAGAAACTAAGACAGAATAAGTGGGCATAATAATCGTTCTCGCTACACCCCATTATTCTAGGATTGGAAGGGTTTGGGAACTAGGAAATTGGGAAATTTACAAGACAGCATCCAGTCGCGTCAGTGGTCATGGCAACACGTCAGAACTGGCTGAGTTACATGTTACGGACTGCCTCAGGAAGTCTTTAATCCTGCCTGCCTCTTCTTTCAGCCGGTGGGACTCCGGCGCCCTGGATGACCGTCGGGTACTGGTACTATCCATAGAATGTACTCGACGCAACTGAGGGATTCTGGAATGTCGTGGGAGGATGTAAAGCAATTGGTGGGAGACATGGAAACATGGAGACGCCGCGTGGCGGCCATATGATCCACATAGGGAGAGAATATGATTAAAGGAGAATAAAAAGTAAATGTTACATACAGTGTTCGGTTGACGTCTTAAATTATTTATGTTTATTCCATTAACCTACTTTTTGAAGGTGCAATTTTCCTCTGCCATCATCAAATTTGCCATTTTTCATAGATTAGCCTTTTATGTGCCGTATAAAAAAGTACGTAATTACCCAGCACACCGGCTATAATTTGCAATTATTAAATTAATTAGTTATTGACGAGTACTGCGAGTTGAGCACGAAAAATTTTACGAGATATCTCGTCAGTGGCAACTATCGAGTTAAAAGATGACAGCGATTTTTTTACTATCCAGATTATTGAAATTGACAAAAAAACTTAACATAACTGAGAAATTTTGAAAATGGGTAGTGTCATAAATATTATACAATGCAAAATACCGCCTATACCAGGGATGGCGAACCTTCAATTCGCTATACTTTTTCTCCGAATTATCTGCAAACCTCGTTTTTTTTTTTTAGCTCACCAAGGGATTTGAAATCATCGATTTGGTTTACTTTTTCCCTGATTGTCACAAAAACTCGTTTTTCATCATTTCTAAAAGTTCAAGCTAGTCAGATAATTTATCACGTGAGTCACTGTGTGACCCACGGGTCCCTGGTTTGCCATCCCTGGCCTATACGATACGATATGGATAATTCGAGGTTGGTACAATTGAAAATGCGGCAGTATCAATTAATTACGTATTGATTTATATTGACCCGCAATAAAACAATTATTGCGATAAACTGCATGCGCCAAATAAACAAAGGCTTATTAAATACTCATGTTCTTTGAGCGGTGATTCATTCATCTATCATGCAGGGTTCGTTCTCAAACGCTGCAGTCGATAATTTTCGTTCGACAGTTAAATTGAGACATCATACTTCGCGTTCGGTCACGTTAGCTTCGACAATAGCTTTATAAAGCTGTCAAACTCACTGAACCCGCGATTCAATGATTTTGGTTTGATGTTTATATGATTTTACAATATCGCTATTAATTATTGTATAGATAGAAATAATCATTGTGTCGTAATTGCGTTTACTGTTATCATTACCGTCATACACATAGTCAGCTCTACAATCAAACTCATAAAGTTGGACTTAATTAGGGTGTCATTGCATTTTAGGGTAATGGAACGGCTATTATTGTCAGTTAGAGTTAAAATACATGCATTTTTTGTTTATATATACTGCCCTGTTAAGTACAATTATGATATTTGAAAATTAAATGCAATTGTGGACGAAAATGGTTTGATTTTCAAATCCAAATTGTTTTAAAATTCTATTATAACGTAACATTGGAATTGTTTTTTTTTTTTTTAACGACCTGCAATCAACGGTCTCACGAGCTATGAAAATAAGTATACTTGTTTTAATTAAAGTTATGCAATATTGTTTTTTATGTTGCACTTTTTTCAGTAGATTCGGCGATAAATTTGTTATAGATCATTTTTAATATGAAAATTTCATATGACACGTACTTTGCTTATTTAGTATATTCAGAGAAACAATTGTAATGTTAGGGTAAAAATATCAACGTATTTCAGTTCTACAGTTTTTTTTTATATTTATGCGTTGATAGCTATTTCGACTATCGCCATCGTCAGAACTATTTAGTTAGAAAGCTGAAATAGCTATCAACGCATAAATATAAAAAACTGTAGAACTGAAATACGTTGATATTTTTACCCTATTACAATGGAGCTCTACCAAGTAAATGTCAAATCAATAAATAAATTGTAATGTTATTTACGAACAAACTAAAACAATCTAAAGGTTATAAATTTAACATTCGTGAGGTGCCTGTCGTTTTTAAAATATTATTTTCTAATATTTTATTTCTATTAATGATTCAAACAATTTCTATGAATTCTACTCTAATTAGAACTCGTTATTACTTACTAGAAAGAGTATTTCAACATTTTTATTTTTATTATAACTGTGATTATTTTTTATTAAATATCTAGTCACAAATTATTACACATCATGCGGAATAACAAATTTTATCATATTTTATTTATTTTATTTTTACAAATTTATTAATTTTATAATTTATGAAACTTGTAATATTGCATAACATTAATCATATTTTCTTAAGCATAGATGGTTTTACTTCCACTAGATTAAAATATTGGTGATTTTGCTTTGGCGAAAAGTTATAAAGATTGCTTAGCAATATTCAATAATCGGAACATATGTGCACCTCACCCCGCTGTGATTCAAAATAAATCGTTTGTACAAAAACTAGTAGTATTTCAGTCGTTCAACTTACTTTCCCGGATAGTTTATGAAATAATTTCATGCTTGATGGCAAAATCTATCCATTCTTTCACAATTTTAAATGAATGATTTTCTTAGATATTAAATATTTTTATATTGAACCTGAACAGCATTACAAAAAGCGTTTCCGCTTGACAATAGCAACGACATAATATTTGATTTCATTTCATTAATTGAAACACTTCTTTTTCTTCCAAATACACTTTCCATGGTTCATGATCGAATATTTAACTATACTATATATTTATTGATACTAGATCTCGGTATTTGAGAAACAAAAAGAATACTGAATTACAACTATTTTTATTAACTTAATTCTTTCATAAGATATTTTTGGCATATGGTTTAGGACCACCTAGAAAAAAAGCTTAATTGTTTGTAAAATGTTCGAAAGCCAATTTCTTCGAGGTTCAATTTAAGCATATCAAAAAAAAATGTGTTTAAGATTTAAATATAACAATGAGGAAAGAATATCAAAAATTAAAAATTTATTATAGTACCACTATTACAATTTTTTAGAAAATAAAATAAATTTACGTCTATAAGCACTTCAAATTAGCAAAACCCTAAAAAATTAGGGTTAAATAAGACCATCTGGATACCTTAGTGATTGCTCTAAATTATACCAAAATCGCATTAGTTGTAATTTGTTGTATAAATTTAATAATAATGATTCAAGATAATAATCCATATTGGGTATAAAAAAAACAAATTTGTAAATATGAATATAATATGAAAATACTTAAGTGCCATGAATTATTCATAGCGGTCTCCTTCGCCATCAAAGTTAGCCCCTTTTTGTAAGAAAATGTCGAAGAAATTATAATTGAGAACATCAAAAATGCATTTGGATATGCTAATTCGATCAGACTTTAAATGTTTCCTTATTAATGGTTACAAGATTTTTGGATAAATGTTGGAAATATGCTAAGTATAGAAATATTGGCATATTTATTATTATATAAATCGTATGCGACAATTCATTTTATTGATATATGATTATTGGAATACAACAAAAAAATTAACGAATTTATTTATTACAAACAATCCACGAGAACTGCTGTGTTACTCAGTTGTTCAATGTTTTTATTCGAAAAGAGAAATGGTCAGGAAGATAAGACTAGGATATGACTATTGAATATCTCATCGATCTTGCTGTGCTCTGATTTAGGATCGAATGGGTTGGTGGTAATTAAATACATTGCGGACATCCATACTTTCGAACACAAATCGATTACACAATCTATTTATAAAAACGTTCTGTACATGGATTCGAGTCCATGATCACCGAGACCGTAGCCAACGATGTTGAACACTGGACTACGAACCAGATCTATTGAATTAGCTTAAAATAAAAATAAAAAAAACATATCGAAATTTACTATATATTAAATGTTTTCTACACATCTATTTGTTTTGTCATAAATTTATCGCCTTTTAGCATCGTCTAGCATTCAAGTGTACGGATGAATTCCAACTGAAAGTTTGTGTCGTTAGTTCGTGTTTATTCGTACACTTGAATGTCTGAGGATACTGAAAGGCAAAACCCGGGACATTACAAAAACAAATTGAATTAAAAATTTGAGAAAATATAATTGTTGTTTATACATTTTACATCAATAAGCCAAAATTGAAAAGGTCACATTTGGTTTGCAGATAATTACCACAGTACTTCCTATAATCCTAAAGAATGTTCTCTACCAAAAAATTCAAACATGCTTGAACTGTTTCTGCATTATTTTGAGTAAGCACTAAATAAAAAAAAGTGTTCATATATATTATATATCGTTGTAAATCATCTGTGCATGTTAATTCGGGCTTTTACGTTGAAATCAAAACTCTGATAAACTCTTATTGTTAGTAAATGGGCCATGGAATCGTATCAAATCACTTTTAACGTTTTAGATTGCATACATTTCAATACAATATGAAAAACCCGTATTCACGTTTCTATTATATTTTTTATTGTGGGTATAACCTATACAGAACAGGTCAAATTTAATAATTGTATTGAACCATTTTTTCGTTTTAGTACTCTAATTGAAAATAATCATACATTCTATCGACAGCTTATTTAAACAAATAACAACGAACCTTGACACGTGAATTTAATTCGTCTATATTATCAAAACATTTTTATATCAGATATCCGGTTCCGAAGTCACGCGCAGAAGCAAATTCAAAACAAAAGCATTCCCTCCGACATTTTTATAATCTTAATTACAAAAAAAAAACTTTCTCGTGTAATTTAAAAATGGCGCAATAAATTATTACTTAGACAATTTTAATAGCTCCGTACGGGCTGCAATTAAGAAAGCCTTTTAAAATATATCGGTATTACATTGTCACGTCACACAATTTAAAAAAAAGTTTCCCCCTTTTGACCTGTCCATAAATTATGATCAGTATTCCTTCCGTACTAATAGGGAGCCAAAATTTCTAATTACCAAATTGTTATAAGGAATCGCAATTTTAATTTTGAAAAATGTCGGTTACAATACTTCTGAAACTGTAATGGTATTTTTTTAAATAATTTAATAGCTATTCTGTAAATATGCAATCATTTTTTTTGTAAACCGTAGGTATGTTGTTAAAAAACAGCAATTCAATGGAACTATGCAATCATAAAAAATCTAATTATAAATTATTGTTTATTTTGAATGAGGTATTTATTTCATTTACATTCTATCTGACAACAAAGCTAATAATCAAGACGACAATTTTTTTTGTTGTATCACTAAAGATCAACTTGAGGAGAAAAGACATTGTTAAGCATCTGAAATTTTATTTTCAATATTAAACTTCTTGAGACTTGAACACTAACCTTAGGGAAAAAAGGTAAAACTCTTACCACTAGAACAGGGGTGGGGAACCTTTTCTTTTCTAAAGGCTACATATGAATCTGATTCAACATAAGACCGCAGTAAATATAACGTTGATACTTCCTCCCACTTTTTTTTCGACTGTTCAACATATTAATTAAGTAATGGGTTGATTTTTATACAAATATTATATATATTCTAATCGTGTGTGAAATATAGAAAAAAACAAATGGAATCATTTTATATTTTTATGAATAAGCTAGGTAACGAATAATATGTTGAAAAGTCAATCAAAACCCGAAGGTAACGTCACTTTGAAAGTTGTAGAAGCAACGCCCAACCTTCTTTCACAGAACAGCATTTTAATTATTTAATAATAGACTATTAAGGAGCGGGTCCTATAATTATTTCATCGCCTTTGGAAAAAATAGCTTGGACTATAAAAGAATGACAACTACCTTTTGGCATTGGTATTTAAAAAAACATATGCACACATCGGTAGCGCCAGTAACAAAGTATTGTTGATAGTTGGCTGACGAAACAAAAAAAGACACTTCGAAATGTACATATTGCTACTTGAAAGCAACAATGAGAGAGATATGATGAAAAAAGTTGATTTTTATATGAGCATGTCAATTGATCGCTATAAGATAAACTCACATATTAAGCCACTGAGATATTTAATAAAAAAATATGTATGTCGTATTTAAAAAAACATTTCACTGTTACATTAATTTATAAATTGCCACCTGGAACATCACAACGTCAATGGGAAAAGTGGGATAACAAAGGTCATTAACACAAGTAAATTTCTACATCTTGTTTTTAGCTCTTCCCAGAATTTTCGAATCCAAAATCATAGAAATTTACCAATTTCTCCAAATGTACAGCGCGACACCTTTTTTTTGGCTCTTCCGTGTTTTATTTTCTTAATCCCGAAATTCAGGAAATAGTACTGTCGCAATCCTGGGATCGGATACCTTAGGATTCAATATACAAGTTGGTTGTTGAGTATCCCACCACCACCCGTTATGTGTATGCAGCCGCATTTTCACGGCCACCTTCCATAACGCAATGCGATCAAGAAAAGAAAAGAATTTATTCTTCATATTTTTTGGCCCGATACAGAGCTGCACGGGACCTATCTTTCAACCATGCACTGTTGTGCTTAAAAGATAAAGATAGAAAGAAAAAAGAGAATGTGACTTGCTCAGTCATTTATCCTGTGTATCCGTATACTGAGAATCCGCCGTGGCGGAAGAGTTTAATCTACAATATACCGTCAATACTCTAATTAGGAGTCAATATGCTCTCAATTGAGAACGGACATTTTATATTTAAAAAAAAAAAACCATAGTTCACACTGAGCTGTGGCGATTAACGTATCATACGAAGGTTAATATTACCGCATGATAGTGCTCAATGTGTCCTCGACGAGTGAATTTTTAATTGGAATCGTCGTAAAATTTTTGAAATTAAGATTTCTTGCGACGTTATCTTAATGGAATTCCCTTTTCGCTGAGAGTGTCGCCTTCACAGCAATAATGTAGGTATACTTTAATTTCTGAAATAAATGATTAAACTTTTACAGTCCTCGAAATGATAACTTGAAACAATTTTAATTTCACGTCCTCGCACTTTGTTACAGTATTTTTTTTTTTATTACAAAATTAATAAACCGTAAAAACACTAACCAGTTTTGCATATTACTTACTGACACTTAAAAATCTCACAGATTTCAATCGTTCTATTCATATAGTAGAGAAAAAAATCAATATTTAAATCATTCCTAAGCAGTTAATCAATTAATAAAGTCATGAAATCTCTTGTTTTAATGATAATTCAGTCGACAGTAAAATAGGTATTAATAAATTTACTACATAAATGGTAGAATATCTTTTATGCCAAACAGCGCTTGTAATATAGTCCAAAAACCAAATTCACAATATGTATTTGGTATTTATACTCTGAATGCAAAAATATATCTAAATCGATTTACGTCACAATTAATTGACATCGCAACCAATTGGGACTTTGAGAATAATGTATGTACAGTGCTTTGCTGTAATAAATAATGTATTTTTATACGTGACATACAAATCATATGTGAATATAAATATTTATTCAGATACTATAATTTCAGTTTAAATTTGATTCAACATATATAAAGAAAATATTTTTTAAAGTATTTTATATTTTTTTCACTATAGATGTAAGTTATTCACGGCGAAGCCAGTTCATTAAATCACTGTATATATTTTTTACGAAGACAATTGTGTGAAAGGTGAGGGTTTATTTTATTATTTTATCTAAAGGGAGTTGTTGAGCTGAATTTTTCTCGGGTTGAAATAATTAAGAAAATGTTCATGTTTTATTAACCTTAAATCAGTTTAATCAATAATATTGTTTATGATATGCAGTTAGTAATTATTTTATTTAGTACATCAAGCGACGGTCACCAGTCTACTTAAGCAAAAACGCCTTTGATACAAATACGATAAATATAATATTGACAAATAGAAACCTTCGAAAGTAACAGTTATGTTTATTCAAATTATTTTGGGTAAGTTTTTAAATAATAAATAAACATGAGTCGAAATAATCGAATACTTGACACCCGGATAATCGATAGTATATTGTTAAAATAAAATATATCACACTTAAATCGACCGATATTTTTTAATTTTGGTTATTAATTTTGGCTTCTGTCAATTTGGTTGCGCAAAAAAATATCTTAATAATGTTGGCAAAGACACCTGACTTCTGAATGGCTCATTATGTTGTACAAAGTCTGACCTTATCAATATTAAAAACACCTTTTGCTGTTAGTTTTGCCCCCCAGGCTCGCTCATTTTATCGTGCCCACATCCTTTCGCCACAATGATATCATGCTTAGGTACAATTAAGTACGCTTAATATCGAAATGTTTAATGTGACTAAATTATGTTTCTTTTTGTGAATATTTCAACATTTTCAGGGCTGTTAATATTAGTAAATTTACAAAGAATAATACAACTACAATTGAACTTGATTAATTTACGTCGAAATGAGCAGAAATTTCATTATTGCAAAACTTTTTGTTAGGACGGCTTTGTTTCATGAAAGAATATAACTCAACATAACAGAACATAAATGTGACTATTCAGAATATGGAAATTATAAAACACATAATATTATCATAATGATATGTTGATATGTTGCATATTAAATACACATAAACTTTGAAAGGAAAATGACTCAAAATTTTAAGATTTTTGGATAATGATATCATCGTATACAGAAAAGTGTTCTTGTCTATTTTCAATAAGAAACCAACTTTGATTGATCAAGTTTTTTACATGTGTTGTCACAAACAACCTGGGATTCGTCTTTAGGCATATTCAGGCATTTGAGTGTAAGTCATTTATACCAACGAGAAAACGCAGTAAATTTCATGTTGAACTATTTTGAAATTGATTTTTTCATTCAATAATAAGACAAACAAAGGAAAATACAATTGATTTTTTTATCTTTAGGTTGTTGTTAACTCGAATTTGAAATATGTCACTTGTTTCAATGTTTAATTTACATCATAAGAAGAGAAATGTCCAATCCGTTATGTCAGAAATAGTTAAAGATTTTTGACTTTTGCCTTTTAGAACGCATGTATCGACATATAAATTTATATAAATAATAATCTGAAGCTACAGTACAGTATCATTGATCTAACAGTGGTTGGTTTTATCATTATGTCATTCCCCTGGAAGTTATTAAAGTTAGTGTCTGAGAGGTTCGAAGGTAATGTCTTGCAACTTTTACTGCAGACATTTCCAATCTCAAGAGATCAAAATGTTTACGAGAGCCTTATGGAGAGGCTTCGAATACAGATGATTTATTGTTACCACAACATACTCAAAGCCCTAGGCGATACTAGCGAAATTCGCCAAATAATGAACAGATATATCTATTTTTCTACTTAATAAAATGTTAAGTCTGGTGGGTAATTTGGGCCTTTATATTACTCCTAAACTTTAAGCTTGTTTATTTTTACTTTTGTGGCAAAAATGTCACATTACAGAAATTAACTTTTATTTAATGCTAATGTTAGAAAATTCCCTCTCGCCCTTTCTGATCCCTTAATGACTGGGCGTTACAAAAGCGATTAGTAAACCACTAGTCCTGTTCTAACCTTATCTTTCTATCTCTACTACTGCCTTTGAAAAAGAGAGGCTGAGCGACTGAGTAACATACAGTTCTCGTAGAAAAATTTTCTATTGAAATATTTCCATTATGAGGTTATATGCTCAACATTGGCAGTGGACATGAATAAAAAAGATAAGCTTTTGTTCTGCAAAATACAATTTTATTTCTATCTTGGTTTTTTTACATTTTTCAAAGAATGACAAAACACGCAAATTCGTTGAAATAAAAATGATCAAGAATTACAATTTGTTTAAATAATATTTATTAAGGATCTGAAAAAACTCAATATCTGTAAGCAACTCAAATTCCAAGACGTTTGTGTTGTAATATCAGAGGTGGGAAATAGAGGGAAGGTCTCAGAGAGGCTTGCGCGAGCCATTTGTTAAAAAAAAAAAGAAAAAAATCAAATTAGTATCCATCTACAATTTTTGACATATGTACACTATTAAGATTTTGACAACAATTTTATATAATTAACAAGGAAATGCAAGATAATTTAAAAGCACTCCATCTGACTGATAAATCACGATAATGAACGTAGTCATTGAATTTTCCTTTAAAAACAGATACTGGTAGATGAATTTATTATGAACTCATATCATTACGTTTAATTAAATGTCACAAAATCAAAATATATATAATTGAGACATAAACAAGCTAATTTAAGCAATCTAATATTATTTGTTGATGTATTAAAAATAAATTATTATTGATTATAATCTAATATAATCTACTTAGCATACCGAATATATTAACAGTAAGTAATATCAATAAAAATTGTGTGGGCGACACCATTATATTAAATTAGGAAGTTTTATTATTAAAACTTTTATGTCAGCGTTCATTATGGATGTTTTATATTAATTGAATCTCACTATATTTGTTTAGTATTCGATTGCAGTGTAGAGTTTATGAACTCTAATGAAGTATCTTAGAAGAACGAAAAATATTAGTAAGTCAGAGAGAGAGAGGAATGTCCTGGAATCCTGGAATCTGGTGATGGAATCCTACACCCTACTATCTGCACTGGAAAAAAATTAGTGTATAAGATAAAAACATGACAAACATAGATATTGTTGTATTTTCGATTTGTAGTTTGATGAGTATGATATAATGATTGACCAAGTTGTGTCAGGAGATCGATTGATTTCTAAATTTTGTATTTTTTCCTCATAACGCAATGCCATATTTTTATGTATTATATACAACAAAAGCATTGCTCTTTTTCTTAAAAATAATTATTTTTTATTAAATCTTCCCGCTATTTTAAATTGTATCAGTATATTTATTTTTAATACCAACTCTTCTCAGAAAAAAAAACATGACACATATAATAATATTTATAAAACAGACGTTGTTAACCGTTTACAATCTGTAATACGCTTTTAAATAATATAATAATATGAATTTCAAAATTTCTTGTCAGATATTTTTTTTATATTTTTTTCCACTCATAATGCGATTTGGCAATCGCATCATCAAATAATTTAATTTATAAATACAAAATTTAAATTAGACTTTATGTTTTAAAGAGATTTTACCTTTGCGTATCTATCAAGCTAATATTTTTTTAAGTGAACTATTTGTACGTTTCTTTATTGTACGATTAAACTCCAAACGTAACTTTATTCAAAAATATCTTAAATCGTATTAATATATTTTTATACTAGGCCATCGAAATCTTGTACCTAGTTAAGCAGAAGAAATCTATCCTTAAAACTGTCGAACTTGGCGAAAAACGCGTTTAGCAGTAAAACAAGATAGAGGCAGTAAAACAAATTTTAACGCACAACATGCAATCCACATGGATATATTATACAAATCCATTTGTATTATAATTAATCAAATGTGAAAAAGAACTATAGTGCTTAAGCCACTTAGACTATTAGGTAGTTTTTTTATAAAGATTTATAAAGTTTTAGGTTTATACAAACGTTCATGATAATAGTTTTGTGATTGTCGATGGGGTTGAATGTTTTTATCGAACTGATATTTTGTCTTAGGATATCTTCAATTTATGGATACTTTAATTTTGAAAAAAATAGGATTTGATGATTTTCTTGCATGATAGGTGTAACAGCTTATATTTGAAGGGCTCAAATGACAATCGACTCAACCCAAATTTTTCACTTTTTTGAGTTCTCCAATAAAAAAATAATAAATGGAAATATAACTTAGGCAAAGTTTTCACTTATATCCTGTGCTATACAAATACATAAGCCGTTGGATTGTTTGTATGTCGTTCAATAAATGTATATGGTTAACAAACTTGACAAATCTCTCAAAACCTTCCATTTTAAATTTAAATATAACTTTTTTTGTTTGTAAAGAAGTTATGTTGTTTGATAAAAATGCTGACTAAAAATTTAATTCACTCAAAACTCTGTATATGGACTTGGGCCGTTTAACTTTTGGGCCCATAATTTTATTAATTATTTCATTAAATATAAAGGTATCTAAATTGTGTTCAGAGATTCACAAACCTTATAATCAGAACCACTGCCTTGCCAAATATGTCATGTTACATTTTTACGACTACAAAATTAACATAATATATTTTAAGTGACCGTTTTAAATACAGTCTCCGGAAATGCCTCTCGTTCTACTTTCCAGGTAGTACAATACATAAACTATCTATTTTATAGTAATCCCATTTTTTATTTGAAATACTGATAACGCGATAGTCTTTGAGGTTTTTATAAAGTCATGTTATATGTCAATAGTTTATTTTATCTCCATCTTGATTATTAAAAGTACATTAAGATGATTTTAAATAATTACGAATAACTGCATAAGTGGATTAATAAACTGTTTGTTATCAACTAGATTAAAGTAATAGACTTTTAATAGCTTTAATTTAACGACTTTTTTAATATACGCTTAAGGTTTTTTATCATTAGATCATGTGAGCAGTAGTAAACTTTCGGTATGCAATAACATTTTTATATCTCCCGTTGCTGAATGGAAACAAATGAGTAAAAATATTTTTTAAATAATACCTATGTAGTTCGTAAAAGTTTTAAAGCATGATAATTTTCACATATCATCATTAGTACTAAATCGAATTGTGAATCTTAGCTGATATCGATAAGTGTTTCCACGCAATTCGTTTCCGAAATTAAGTCAAATATTAATTATATTGCGAGGTTTCAAAAATTTTGGCTAGGTATTGTCTTGATCAATTGTTCCCGAGACAATCCTAGAACAAAACTGAACAACGCATAACGTTTGTTACGCCATTGGAAACAGATGTATGGTCGTGGAGGGTGGTGGAGGGAGTTGCATAGATATTGTGACGACATTTATTCTTTTTCTGACGAAAAAAAAGACTATTTTAGTAAAATTTAATTTTCGTAAGGCCACGTAAATCAATCTGTAACAATACAAATTATACCATTTAGACTTGCTATGTATGTAGAAGCCAGTTTAAAGTTAAAGATTTGGTGGAAAAAGTATAACTATTACTCTGAAATCTGAAAAGATTATCCACGGACATATCTAAAAAAAGATATGTTGATCATCAAAATTTTTAGTTGGAATTAATTATTACTATTAAACAATAAATTGGTACGTACACAATTTAAAAAAAAAATACATATTATATATATTATATACCGGCCAGAAATCTTCTTAAATCACTGTAGAAAGACAAGTCCTGTCCTTTTTGTATTTAGATAAAGTCATGAAGAAAATGCTTTCCCACATAGATATGAAGTCGCAGACGGAATAAGCATTTCCATGGCTTCCCTTGCAATAGACGGATATTCTTGCTGTGAGTTTATCCAAAATTATTTTTTCATTAAATTCTGTTTCAAGCAAATTAGATGAAAATTTTCGCTGACCCCCACAAAAAACCTGCGGACCTCAGTTTGGGAAGCACTACTATGATTCACCATGGATGGCTAACATAGCAGACTTTATTACTTATTATTTTCAACGCATCTGCGATGTATCGAAACAAATTTAAGGCCAGTAATCAAACCCAAGGTCCTTAAATTTACCATCATATCATCAAGTCTTATGAAAGATTACTTATCGCTGAGCTACAGGTGCTAACCAGTGATTGTAATACTAAAGGTTATAATACAAAGTTACGGATATTATTAATAAGTAAGTACCAGTGACTAGGCGAAAATAGTGCATTCCATTGGCAGCACTTTTTCCCACAATTGAATAACTAACCTATTGAAAATTATCTACCGAAATCGTTGCGTTTTTCTGACGTTGCGATATCTACAATAATTTAATATCAATATTATTTCAAATAAAATCTCAACATTTAATAATTATAAAAGATTTAATTTAGTCTACCAAGCATTTTATTTCTATAAAAGTATTTAATAGTTTGTCAAACAATCACAAAAGGTTACATTTAATTTGACTAAAAATAACGTTGACTAATAATAAACTATAATAAAAATCACTTTATTTTTTAACTTATTTAATTTGAATAACCCCATATTTGTTATCGTTCGAAGAAACACAAATGTCAAGTTAATAAATATAATACTATAATTCGTAAAAAAATCAAGATGTTAGAGTGGATAACAGGATATACTATTGTGTATCTCTTTTAAAACAGTTTATATTAGAGCTAAGTTATTTTAACTTTAAATTTAGTTCTGATGAAAGCATACGCCGAAATTGATTAAAAATAATATTTCTAGAACAATGAAATTCCACCATTTACTTGGTGCAAACAATTCATGTATATTACATACATATAAAAAAATAAATATTCATGTTGAATACTGTAGATAAAATATGACAGAAAATGTCATAAAAAAATATTAAGTGGCGAATAGTTCTTTAAAACTCTTCATTCATATAAAAATCCAAATATCACAATAGTTTGGCAATTTAACATCACCCCTTGAGTCGGTCTGGAGTGACATAAAAAGTCTCACCGATTTTATTTCATTTGATTTTAGCATTTCAAAATATCTGGTACATTGGCCAGTTATATTACATATATGACAAATTTAAATAAATAAAAAATATACTTGTATTTATAACCGAATGGTCACCATCGTTGGCTCCGGTTGCAGTGCTCACGGGCTCAACTCCCAATACGGATTGTATTTTTTAATCTATTTGTGTATTTGATTTCTAAATTACTTCACATATACCCGATCCTAAAAACGAGATTTAAATTAGCTTACAACTATTCTTGCAACAGTTTTGTTCTCACTCTTTGCAATATGGGGAGGTAAGGCGTCAGTTCTCAAAAATCAACGTCCGTTAGTACATGCTACAAGTAAACAACCTGGTACAATTGTATTCTTAATAATATGATATGGATTCAAATAAAAAAATATTATCCTCGCAAAACTTTTTAATAAAAAGTGGCGGTTGAGATATCTGTAACTTAATACCCGAGCAGGTATATCAACTGAATTAACATCATACTTAGTTTGTTAATCCTTCTCGCCCATTGTCTATTGTTTAAAATATATTCAGAAGCTGTTTTCAATCAATGCCAATACAATTTACCAGCGAAATAATAATTCACTAATGATATTTCGATTCCCATCAATTGAGCGTGTGGCTTTTCTCATAGAGTTACATAAAGTCTGCATGAATAACAATAACGGCGTGCAATTTTATTCTTCAGGTCCAAAGAAAAATATTCACAAGGATTACCCTTAGTCTGAGACATCAATGGAGAACATTTTTATTGTGCGCAATAGATAAGGCACATTATTTTGTAACGATGTATCTATTGGTTGATTTAGTATTCAAGTTGGTAGCGCAATAAAGTTTTGTTTCCTATCTCAGTAAGTCAATTGTATAAATCGGTTTTTGATGAAAAATTGATTTTAATATGCAAATCTCACAAAATGGATAAACACATTCAAACATCCATTTCCGATCTTAAAAAACGGAGAGTAGACGATTGATTAGTAGTACGTAGTGATTTGTCAACTAATTTTGCTCTTATTACCAAATCCTTTTCCTTCACAGCTTCGTAAAACACGTTCAAGTTTATTCAACTTTTTTTATCAATATCCGCTCCTAATGTGAAGCAGATGGCCTCCGAGTGGTATCTTACCAGAAGTTTTTCTACGAGAACTGATTGTTACTCAGTCACTCAACATCTCTTTTTACAAAAGAGTAGTAGGGATAGAAGGATAAGGCTAGGACAGGACTAGTGGTTAACTAATCGCTCTCGCTACGCCCAGTTATTGGAGGATCAGAAGGGTGGGAGAAAATTTTCAGACATCACAAACACCCATGCAGAAATTGATAAATCGATCGAAAAAAAATGCTGATCGTACTGGCACTCGAACCCGTAAGATCTGCTAACACCACAACGCTAACCCCTGCGTCATAGGACCCGACAAATTATTATTCATTTAGATTTGTGAAAGTCTATAACAAGGTAATGAATTACATTTTAAACTGTTTTGTGTTACTAACTCAAAATGACAATTATTTGTTTTGTGATACTCTAAAACTAGGAGCGCGATCAAGTTACTAATTAAAAAATAAAAATTAAGCCTTTTTCACGGCTGATATAAAGACAAACCTTTTTTTACATTATACGATTGCACTCGTGTCGAATGTTTTGCACTACTTACTCTTGGTGCGAAATTGTCTCTTTCGTAAGAAAAATTGCGGGTGTTAGTGTGAGAAAACATTGTGCAACGGAAGGAATAATGATCTTACTTCTAATAGAGAAATATGTTTTCACATTTCAAATGGCACACTATAGTGTAGAAACAAAGAAATAATATGTACAATGTTATGTAAATGTGGCAACACTACTACTTATTTATGGATTTCGACATGACTTGTAATGCAGGATCTTACAAACATATATAATATAATAAAAACTACCAAAGGGCAAAACAAACCTAATTGTATGAGTAACAAATCAAATTGTATTTAAGGTCACTAAGGGTCATATATATTATATATATACACTATGAAGTCATTTCTTTGATGAGTTGAGAAGGTCTAAATCTTAAATAATGAACAGTTATTGAAGTACACTCAACTTTCGACATTACACGAAAGATGCGTTCCACTAAAAGCCGCGTGAGAAACTGATATAATTCATAGAAAGATTAAAGACTTGATCCTTGAATTGAAATAACACTATATTTTTAAAAAATCACAACTGTAAAGAAATTCGTGTAAAGAAAATAATAATGATGGACCAATAAGTAAATTACACACAATATTATTATTTATATGAACTTGAATTAATACGGTATAATACTATTTATCGCTTATGAACGGGGACTTTTATGAGGGATTAGTCTAGTGGTGGGGAACCTGCGGCCTTTTGACTTGTGTAAATTTCTTTAAGATAAAGATTTTTTTAAATTACGTTTTGACTAATTTACATTGTGAATTAAAAATATTTACTTTATGCAGAGGGGGTGTCAACGTTTTCTTTACTGCGGCCTTATGTTGAATCAGATAAATGAATCTGACCTTAATAAACGGAAAAGGTTCCCCACCCTTGGACTAGACATTACTCGTTTGCATCACTAGACATTTATGACACGTCTAACGTGTTAGGATCTAATGAAGCTTTTAGTTAGTTATTACTGTCTTTTGTTTGTGAATTTCTTATTTATAGGAAAACCGTTTCTGTGTTTTTTGTGTCTGGGAATCGCAATAATATCCGTCGGGACATCGGACATAGGGCTGAAAATTTCTGTACTAGATCAAAGATATGGTGAGGAAAGGTTTGAGTTTTATTATTGATTTATTTATATATGTCACTAATATTTACTGCCAAATATGTTTACTTAAGAAGGTTATCATTGATTTGAAAAATATACACTTTTTTCAGTATGTTCGTAAATGAACACTTTACTTACAGACGCTTACAATGCTCCAAGTAAGAAACAATTGTTCGAAGTGTCAGTAATTTTAAAAGAAAATCCATACACCTAAGATTACTCAGTGTAATTTGAAAATGAAAAAGTATTGAAGCTTAAGAACATTACGACGTAATTTTCCATAAATATTGATATATTTTAATGTTATATGTGTGTTTAAAAATATTCAGAATATGGAATGCACTTAGTCGTAACAAACTAACACAATGTTCTAGAATATACTTAAGCAAAATTACTTATGTGTCTCGATATATTACATTATAATAAATAGTTAAAGCATGTGTAACTATGTACGCACTATTTTATTTTAATCTCACGAGAACTAAAAACTTTTGTTTCGTAAGGAGGTATTATACACATACAACACATTATAAGTTTATATCTCTCAATTTTGAAGACATTATCATGCAAATTATTATACAGAATTTTTACTTAGCAAACAAAAATATTTCCAGACACGAATCAGAAGTCCCCCCTGGCCAAAACTTTCATGAACTTGATAAAGTTTTATCATACTCTTGATAGTTCAGTCTTGTACTTAGTCTCGTAATATAAATATATATGCTTCAATTTTGTATTATTTGACAAGTGAATCGCTTTCTAACGCAGCTGTTATGAGAATATATTCCAACGTGAGATGAATACGATAATGTAAACTTTCGTCAAGTTTCATCGCTTTATATTGGCTCAAATTTCAAAATTAATAATCTTTAGTAGGTTTTGTATACGTACATCTTTATGATACTGTAAAAATATGCTTTTTATCTCTCAATGCAGTGTAGAAGAAGACCGTGAAACATATAGACTGTGGAAAGGAAAAAGGATGTAACCCTCAGTTTTTCTAAAACAGCTTTTTTCGATAATCACAATGTATACAACTTGACATACGTTGGAAAGGATGGAAGCTGAAAATGCCGAATTGGTATCTAAATTTAGCTTTTAAGTTTGAAAAAGATGACCTTGTAAAAATTTAAAACCAAGAAAAAACACTGAAATAAAGGTTTAACCTAGACAATTTCTTTAATTAATATTAGGTTATGTCAATTAAACACCAGTTTAGAAGTATCCGTGCACTTCAAGGTTGTGTATAATTCATAATATGCATATGGCCCAAAATCATAAAAACACGTTTTTTGCGCCTCCTGTAAAATTTGATATGTGTGGGTTACGTCCTTTTTCCTTTCCATAGTCAATATGTTGTACATTATCACGTGAAATGGTTAAATATATTTTTAACGATAATAAAAGGAATAATTATGGCCTGTTTTATTTTTATACTAAAAAATGTCCGCTCTAAGTGTGGACCACATAGACTCTAAACGGATTTTATCTAAACGTAAGTTTATCTACGCGAACTGCTTGATAGTCAGTTATTTAAACTGGTTTTTTCGAAGAGCGGTTTGGCAGTCAGAAGTGGTGGCACTGTTAAATTATATTTCTTATAAGTTGACAATTCTCGCCATGAGCGAAATCAGTCCTGATCTTGTTAAATAAAAGTGGATATTATTACAAAAAATATTGTGTTTTTCATTAATTAAATGCCATTCTACCAAGTATTGACAGTGAACACTCTAAAAGTCAATGATAATATCAATGAAAGTTGTAAGAAAGTTTATTTAATTGTAATGAACGCCACTTAATTTAAAATTTATTGTTTTGTATTAATTTCTTTAGTAATATGTTTTTTTAAATTTTTATAACGATATTAGTTTTGCAGATTTAATATATTTTACTTTTCGTAATTATTGTGCCGCCTGTGTGGTCGAGTGGTCAACATCGTTGGCTACCGCTACGGAGGTCACGGGTTCGAATCCCAGTACGGGCAGTTTTATAAATTGATTTTTAATCGATTTATGAATTTCTGTTCAAAGGCATGGATGTATGTGATGTCTTGAATTCCCCCCTCCCACCCATCCTATCCTATGAACGGGGCGTATCGAGAGCGATTAGCTAACCACTAGTCCTGTCCTAGCCCTTTCCTTATATTCCTACTCTCTTTGGAAAAAGAGAGGTTGAGCAACTGAGTAACAAGCAGTTCTCGTAGAAACATTTCTGTTGAGATAAACTCCATTAGGAGTCCATATGCTCCGTATTGGGAGCGGACATGGTAAAAAAAAATATTGTTTATAATTATTATATATGATGTAATAACAGTTTAATTTATCCAAAAAATGTTAAATGCTTATATATATTTACGGCAAATAAAATTACAGTGAAAGAAGAATAAGTAAATTTGTTTTTTCAAACTAGGTATCTCGTTGCGACGCTGCAAAGTATACTATCGGCGCAACAAATGAAGCCAATAGACTATTTTTTATTATTATTTATACGCTGGGAACCATTTTAATCACACAGAATCGAAATACTTTCACCTGTTGCCAAAGCCGCCTTTGTTGAATCGTCGTATCGAATCAAGTCATCTGTTAAAATATACGCTTGCAAAACGAAATGACTTTCAACTTTATCTGAACTAACTAAATCAAAAATCTAAATGTCGTGAAAATTGTTATGAACCGTACGTATTCTATAAGTTTATTGATTAAAAAGACGATGACGAAAGTATTTTAATTAGCTACATAAAACTTAAATCCCCTGCATTAGAATCGGCTATTTTTAAATTAAAACCATAAATGTTAGACTTTCATTCATCAAGATTCACAATCAACAACAGAAAGATTTGAGCCCAATCAGTGGCGGATTATCTTATAAGCAAATGAGGCGCGCGCTTGGGGCCTCCAAATTTAAGGGGCCTCAAAAATAACTTATATTATAAAACCCATTTAATTTTCGTTCAGATTTCTATATATTTTTACTATTTTACATTTAATTTTCTGTCATTATTATGTTATGCGAAAAACAGGGCCTCCAAATTTTATTGCGCCTGAGGCCTCTCGTGTGCTTTGAATATATCTGAAGTGAGTAATTTTTTTATAGGATTTTAGAAAAAAAAATCAGATGTGTTGTAATATTCTAAACATCGTAAAGATGAAGGAACCTCAGTTAATACACATTGCAATAGTGTTATCTCCGTAAAAAAAAAATATGCAATCCATCAAAACTGCAAGTAAAGACGTGATTGTACTTATTAAAAGTCCAAGAAAAAAGTTTTATCATTTTACTAATCAGTCACTTCACCTCCCGAGGGCTTATTTGTAATAAGAATTTTCAATTAAAATTCTCATAGTTTTTACATATTTTTAATCCTCCTTAATATAAAGTAGTTTTTCAACAGTTACGTTTTTTTTTTTTTTAAATCTTATCAGCAATTAAATGAAATAGGGAATCGCATAAGGGTAACGTGTTTTAAATCATATTTATCGATAAAATTTGTATACATATATTTTTATAGGTTGGAACAAGGTTGGGAACCTATGTTATAGATACTTAGTTATTAAAGATTTTTTTCCCATGTCCACTCCCAATGTGGAGCATATGGACTTCTAATGGAGTTTATCTCAACAAAAGTGTTTCTACGAGAACTGCTTGTTAGTCAGTTGCTCAACCTCTCTTTTTCCAAAGAGAGAAGTAATAGAAGGATAGGGCTATGACAGGACTAGTGGTTAGCTAGTCGCTCTCCATACGCTCCGTTCATAGGATAGGGTGAGAGGGGGAAATTTAAGACATCACATAAATCCATGCCTTCGAACAGAAATTCATAAATCGATTGAAAAATCATTTTATAAAACTGTCCATACTGGGGATTCGAACCCGTGACGTCCGTAACCGAAGCCACTGACGTTGACCACTCGACCACACAGGCAGCATATACATATATCCGGTTCACTTTTACACCTGTTTTTTTTTGTCTGGTCCTCTCAAATAAGTTTTCGATTAAGCTTTATTTTTTCTATACTGTAATCGATTTATGTAAATGTTCGTTCCTTATTTCAATTAATAATGGCGCTAATGCAGTGTGACACTGTGTCATAACAACATGTGGTATTTCAAAAAAAAAACCAATTTATTTTTTAATATTGTGTTCAATTAATTTTGTTGGATATTGCTAAAGAATTTTTGATATTTAAATTCATTGACCTGTTTTGGTTTCAAATCGGCATTTCTTGGATTGATTGTTCGATTATTGCTTTACAATTTTATTGTTCAATTAAGGTATTACCAGTTGTTTGATTATTACGTCAGTAATAAAACAGTCCAATCAGAATGCTTTCGGGCGTCTAATATCATTTGACTACAATGCGGCAGCCGCTTCAACATGGCAATCAGAGTTTAGATTCAATCTATAGTTCGAGACTTATTCCATAATAATCGATATTTATTAACTTATAATTAGTATCGTCTAACGATTTAACTTTTCTTTTATTTTACGACAAGGTCGGAAATGAAAATGTGAGTTTTCTTCCAAAAAACATTAGTGAGAATCCAAGACGTTTGTATAAAAACTATGCTTAGCTATTGTATATATGAATCTTTGAGAGCTAACGTGAACCAACTAGTGAAACGGATTTTTTTTTCATGATTATTAACGTCTTTACTTGGTGTTTTGGTGGATTTCATATTTTTATTTTATGGAGATAACACTATTGCGATATGACTAACTTCACTTTTACGATACTTTAAAACGTGTAGAAGGCTACAACGCATCTAACTTATTTTTTTTCTAAAATACCACTTGGCTCACTTCACCATTAAAGAGTTCAATTATTATACACTGCAAAGATTGTGTTCATAACCTTTATCCCACACATTTCATAATTATTTTTTCAGTGATTACTTCACTAAATAGTAATCACATAATTTCTCAGAGATTTTCGAAAATAATATAACACAATGAGTAGTGAAAATATTATTTTTATATATTCACAAATAAATTTATTTTACTATGTCAAATAATACTCATAAAAATAATCCAGTTTCAACGTCTTTTGAACCACATAGGAGGAACGACAATTTTTTTTAAATATTTACTTGAAAATCAAACAATTTTTTGTCTGACATAACACATCGTTTTGCTAACTTTATATTTCGATATATGCATTTTATTGATAGTCACTGTGTGATTGAACTTCGCTTTGTCATTTTGGATAGAAATGTCATACACAACTATATGTCGTGGTATAAAATAATTTATAATACATATATTAAATATTATATTACAATTAAGGCATCCAATCCCGGACCCTTTTTGTAGTCCCGGGATTGAACATTCAATATAAAATCGTGTAGACCAGGGTTTCTTAAACGGTATTCTCAAAATATGACCAATTGGGTATTTCAATATATCATCTAAAATACCGTCATTAAAAAATACATCATTATCATTAACGGATGATTTTCTTAAATAATAATACATTATTTAAAAGTGTCGTCAATTCTGGAACCTGTCAATATTGATACAACTCTTTAGATATGTAAAATATTGTAATTGGTCCCGAACAATTTCTTCAAAATATGTTATATCTAAACCTTCAAAATACTTGTATTTTTTTCATTTGCAAATTCAAAAATCTTGAATACCGATATTGTAATCCTAACCATAGTGACTATATTGGACATAGTCATTTTTCAATATTGTGGTCATGCTTTTAATATATGAGGTTTGTTTGTCTATATTGTCAGCAAAGATCAAAAGATACGCAACAAGAACGGAAATTGCTGACTTCCAAAACAACTCATCTATCTACACTACTACTGTAAATGTGTATTCAGAATACCTTCATAGTGTATAATAATTGTCAACGAACCGATGAGATTTAAAATACATACAAAATATTATATACCTACTCACATAATAAAAGTCTACCGTTAGAACAAATTTATGTCATGGAAAAAAAATAATTTGACATTTTGTTTTATACTAAACAGCTTACAAAGGCGAGCGAAATACCTTTTACAAAAAAAAGTTTTTTTTTTTCAATTTGTATGTAAATAATTTTTAAAATTATGTATAGAAAAATACGATATATGCCATAAAAATTTGAATTTTTATTCGTCATAATGAACCGACGAGGATAAATTTTATAATTATTTGGTTATGAAATTGAGAATTTTCAACACTTTTTGACAGAACAATTATTAAATATGTTTGTCGGAATAGTTTTTATTACTTAATCAATTTGTTCAATTTATAAATAACGTATTTAAATGTATTTATTGACTTGTACGTCAGATGTTAATTATAACCATACTGTTAATTATTCTCTTTATATGGAAATCTTGTCACTTATTCTGATATTATTCTTGGCTGTATTTTACATTTATATTTAAATCGATAGAAAAATAATGATGTAAAATTAACATGTTAATCACTCAAAATGCGATGGATATTTCCAAATAAACTTCATCTCGGTGTTTTAGTGTAACAAATATCGCAGCGCTGTGACAGAAGTAATTAATATAAATATCGTTTATAATGTGCGGTCGGAGGAGCTAAATAAAATAAATATGCTATTCTCACCCACCTTTGAGAAAACACGAGACGATCTTATTATGTCAGAAACTTTCAACATACGAAATAATTATTTTGTATTATGTATATACTTGCATCAATTTCACGAATCTGCTACCAATGATGCTGATAAATATCTATTAATGATTTTCAATTATTTTGATATTTTTTCTCCAAATAACCCTTGTTGGCTTCACAAAATCATCATGTGTTTTTACTTTTTTCAATCGTATTAAGGTTTGATTATATAACTAATGGATTCGGAAGTCAATAAATTTAAAACAGAAAATAATATACATTTAGAATTCTTATCATATCGCGATTTCAAACGGACTTAAAAATAAATAAATTCGTTTTTGAAATCTCTCAAAAGTTTCATAGCGAGGTAGGCAAATATTACATTCCAAAATTTTCTGAAGTTTATAATTATGACGAGACCCTCAGAATTAATAAGACTGGGAGCAGTTCATTTCGTCGTCCCCTCATATATTAGATTTTTCTAATTAATTAATATTACTGAAAGCACCACACGTAGCACCATGAAAATGAATCTTTTTGGCTCACTTTTTTATGAATTGTATGTATTTATATAATATTATAATAATTATATAAATACATATTATGGTGTCCATGTAAACTGGCTTCACTGTGAATTATTCACCTCTGAAGCTTTCACTTCTATCAGAAACGATGGAAAAGAAATGCCATGGCCAATAATATCATCGATGAAGTAAACTTGAAAAACAATAATCCTAGCTCGACCTAGGACTAAAAGCTCCATAAATCTAAATTTGTTAGTTTTACCAGTTTTTACATTTTTTTTTATGAGGAGCTACGGCGTATGTGCGTATATATATTTTTTTAATATTATAAAAAAATATTTTTTGATTGTGCTTTGTAGCAGCTGCTTTTGAATCATATTTTGTTTACAGTCTGTTTTATCGATACAATAAATTCATCACTATGGATGGTGCAATTTTAAATTGCGAAGCGCAATATATTTTTTTCCATGTCCGCTCCCAATATGGAGCATATGGACTCCTAATGGAGTTTATCTCAACAGAAATGTTTCTACGAGAACTGCTTGTTACTCAGTTGCTCAACCTCTCTTTTTCCAAAGAGAGTAGGACTAGAAGGAAAGGGCAAGGACAGGACTAGTGGTTAGCTAATCGCTCTCTATACGCCCCGTTCATAGGATAGGATGGGTAGGAGGGGGGAATTCAAGACATCACATACATCCATGCCTTTGAACAGAAATTCATAAATCGATTGAAAAATCAATTTATAAAACTGCCCGTACCGGGATTCGAACCCGTGCCCTCCGTAGCGGTAGCCAACGATGTTGACCACTCGACCACACAGGCGGCATATTTTTTTATTAATATTTATTTATTGACTTGGCATTTACTTGGTAGAACTCCATTATAATAAGGCAAAAATAGCAACGTATTTAGTTATACAGTACAAAACTGTAGAACTAAATACGTTGCTATTTACTATATACGTAAATATTTACCTTATTGCAATATTTTTGTATACGTTTGGTTTACTTCATTCGAAAAACGTAATATTAATGTCAATACAAGAGTTTTATTTTTATATAAGAAGGTCACATTCAGGATTTTTTTTGTTTGCAATTTTTCATTTCTCCTCTACGACTTTTCTTCACGACGAGTCGTTAAAAGTGTCAAGAATATCTAAAAAAACATTTTTAAAAATGTATACAAATGAAGTTATTTTTGAAAATACCTGAATATATACTATTTATATCTGGTTGTAAACATCTGCTATTATTATTCTCGGAATCTATTTCATTAAGATTCTGTAAGTTTTGGGCGTCGGTGGCTTAATGCATCGCAGTATAGTCACACTCACAAGTCACGCCTCTGTCAATGTCAAGGTGAGTATACTCGTAAAGCTCAGACGCTGCCTGTTTTTTTTTTCTTCTTTTTCAACAAATTTGTTATTTTTCGCTTGAATTCCCTTTGGGTTAAATCTAATCAATTCATATTCGAAACACTTTATCTACGGGCACCTCGTAATATACTTTTGTAACAAAATAAATAAAAATGATTTTTTTTAATGATATTTTTTCAGTAATAACAATTTATGATGGTCTTTTACTAGCTTATTATCCTTCTACTATAACTTTTCAAAACGGTTAACTCCATAAAAATAATTAACTAAATCCATTACAAAAAAAATCGCTATCATCTTAGCGTATATCGATTACTAATACATGACTTACTTGTATAATAATTAATTATATTGTACAATAAGTCCAAACTATTAATCTCTTCGAAGATGTAAAAAAGTGACGATTGACTAGGATTGGACACATATTTTATTTGTATTTTTAAATTAAAAAATGGCTTTACAGCTAATGCTAATGCGCCAAATATTTTTTAGCTGAAAGATCATACGAGATAAGCTCGATAAGATTTTTTTGTAAGTCACTCGAGATCAACTCGAGGAGAATTGATATTAACAACACCCATGTCTTAAAAAAATCTAAATTCGACATTTAACTTACCGAAAATTGAAGCCAGACCCATCTGGTCGTTAGAACTAGAGTATCCAATCCCGGAGCCTTTTTCCAATCCCGGGATTTCGGGATTGATAAATTTTCAATCCCGGGATGCCGGGATCCCGGGGTTAGGATTAGTTCACCGAGGAATTTGAAATCCTCAATTCCCTATACTTTTTCCTCAGATTATCTCGACCTTGTTTTTTTTTTTTAGCTCACCGAGGAATTTCAAATCCACAATTTGCCAATTTCGTCTCAATTTTCGGAATTTGCTTAAAATTTCTCAATCCCGAAATCGCGACCATGTCAATCCCGGAATTTCGGGATCAGAAAATTGAGCGGGATCCCGAATCCCGGGATTGGATGCCCTAGTTAGAGCCAAGCTTTTACCAACTAAACCACAGTGTACCTGATGCCTCTTCTACCAACCGAATGAAGTGAAAATGATTCCGTCTCCTTGGAAGACTTCTTATGACTACGCATAAGATATATTTAGCAGAGCGCAAGAGTGGCCTATGAAGAATCAAAGAGTCTATCGGAGAATAGAGAATCTTTGAGGCATTGTGAAGCCACACGCTTCAAGTAGAGAGGGAATACGTTTAAGAAATAAGGGTAGTAAAGGTAATGATTTCTGGATGAAATACTCGTATGTGTTATATTTTTGGGAATAGGTAGAAGATTAGATATCTCAACCTCTCTTTTTCCAAAGAGAGTAAGAACAGAAGGATAGGTCTAGGACAGGACTATTGGTTGGCTAATCGCTGCTCTCGATACGCCCCGTTCATAGGATAGGATGAGTGGGAGGGGGGAATTTAAGACATCACATACATCCATGCCTTCGAACAGAAATTCATAAATGGATTGAAAAATCAATTTATAAAACTGTCCGTACTGGGATTCGAACCCGTGACCTCCGTAACCGAAGCCAACGACGTTGACCACTCGACCACACAGGCGGCATCGATTACCCTTCAGGTAAGTCACCAGTAATTTTGAATATTTCCAAACATAAATACAATAAATAATTACTTACATTCTCGAAATTCAACATTTAAGATAGTTAAGTGTCACTTATTTAAAATTGATTGAGTCTCCGACTGTTATACCTCAATAAATATCTGAACTCACCTTAAGCTGGATAAAACACCTTTGCGATTAATTTAGCATTTAATGTCTTAAGGCCCGAGACCAATAAATTAGATTTCTCGAAAATCGATGTCATTTACTTCATCGCGCTTAATATATTTTTGGTAAAATAATTTAAATTTTTAGTTTACCTTTGGGTGTAATATTATGAAAACTTTTTTTAACTAACCGATTTATTTAAATTTATTAGTCTATAATCGTGCGAGAATATACTTTGAAATAACACTATACAGTAAGTCCGTGATTTCGACATACGCGATTTCGGACTTACGCGATTTAAAAAGAAATGCATTTTTTACTTCGCTGATCTTTATTTACAAGTGTCGCGCTCGATTTTTTCTTTCACAACATTAATCCATAACCCTTAACAATGCCAAACAGTGATAAAAGAAGTAGACGTGCCATTACTATGGAGACGAAAGTTAAAATTATAAGCCAATTCGAGAAAGGCGAAAAGATGGCAGACATCGCACGCTCTCATAAAATCGTTCCATAAATTTAAAGCTCGTAAAGGCCTACACAACATTAAAGTGACCGGTGAAGCTGCCAGTGCAGACTTAGAGGGGGCTACGAATTTTATCAAGAGTTTAGCAAATATCATAAAAGATGACGGTTATCTGTCACAACAAATTTTTAACGTAGACGAAACGGGATTATATTGGAAAAAAATCCCAGATCGTTCATATATATCCCAACTAGAACATACTTCCAAATAGAATATATAGGTGAACTTTTAGAAATGACCAAAGAACTGAATCTAGATCTGAATGAAGAGGATTTCTTCAATTAAATCGACAGTTATTCAACAGAAATGAGTAACAAAGTTTTAATGGAACTCGACGATTTGACAATAAAAGACACTTTTTTAGAAGAAAATGAAGAACCAAAGCTATTTGAAACCAAGAAGATGGCTGAAAATTTAAGCATGATCGAAAATGGTTTAGCTGGTTTCGAGGCTCAAGACCCTGATTCAGAACGATTTGCAAGAGTTTCAAAAGCAGTGCGTTATGCTATTTTATGCTATACTATAATTTATGAAGAAAAGAAAAGGGCTACAAGGCAAACAAAACTAGACCAGTATTTTAATAAGTAATCTGAATACTGAATAAATAATATTATTATCTATAAACAATTGTTTTATTGATTATTTATACATGTAATTCTATTATGACCCATATCATATAAAATTTCTCAAATTTAAGGTTTGTTCGACTTACGCGAAAACCTTCGGAACGAATTAATCGCGTAAGTCGAGGACTTACTGTATGTGTATTAAAAATAGCAGAAAAATGCTTCTGTTGTCGAGTAGTTTATGCTTTTATGCGCTTGTCTTCACAAACTGGAGTGTCTAAGTAGAACACTTTCATTAATTAGTTTTTCAATCAATTTATTGATTTGTGTTAAAAAAACATAGATGTCGATGTTATCTTACACATCCGACTCTAACAGCAGGAAGTATAGCAAACGATAAGCAAGTCCTGTCCTGCTACTATCCCTACTCTCGCCAAAATAGTCATTCTTTGTAGAAGTCTTCATTATTTTTTGTAGAAAAATCTCTTCTCAAATGATTCATTAGGAGTCTCTTCTTCCTCACATTGGGAGTGGGCATGGCTTTAATAAGAAATAATAATAACAACCATAACATGAAACTATATGAGCACTTGAAAAGTGAAGTGAGCCAATTAGCTAAATAGTAAATCTTTTCTATTGTACTTTTAATTTTGGGTTCAATCGTTTTTTTTAATGTTTTTGTGGATTGTATATTTTTATTTTACAAAGAACTCACTATTTTAAAACTAGTATTTTTACTAAACTTATTTCACTTACACGAGACTTTTAGACATGTAGAATATTATAATCCATCAAATTAAATGTTTCCTGAAATACTACTTGGCTCATTTCACTTCTCAGGGGCTCATATGATGTATTTAACATATATTATTTTTAGTTTCATCCATCGTAGCTTCTCTTAGCGTTTTATATTGATTTCTTATTTGATGTATATAAAATCAGCTAAAAAATCTACGAGAACTGCTTGTTATTCAATACAATTTTTAACTAATAATAATGGCAAAGATAGGACTAGTGGTTAGCTAATCGCTCAGTTATTTAGTATTCGAAGGGTGGGAGTGAATATTTTAACATCACAAACATCTATCTACCCCTTCGACCATAAATAATCAAATCGATTGAAAAAATGGTATTAGTATTGGGATTCGAATTAGTTAAATCTGTCATGGAACCAACGGCATCGACCATTGCACTACTGACTTGACAGCTAGAGATAACAAGATTCAAAACTTTCAATCAGTTAGTCAGTTTTAGTTAGTCGTTAAAAAAAATGTAAAATAGCAGTGACGTCGAAAATTCTAAATAATTATTTGATTATATAAATTAATCATATTTTATACCCTTAGACGGGAAATTGCATTTTACTTGTTACACTTATAATTCTTTTTCCATAATACATATAAAGAATTGTCTTATATTGCAAATACTATTATATTTTCAGTTAAAACTGTTCACTAACTGCGAAACTGGTTTTGATCATTACTTACAAATAATAGTATATTTTTTATAAGTTTAATTTCCTTGGTATATTAAAATTAGATTCTCACTTTGCAATTGTGCCATAAAACTAGTGTCCAAACCACAAAATATAATTCATGTGTAACAAATTGCACGTACAGAGAATGGATTTGTATCATTTTATATGACTGCCATTATCGTAATGTGGGCTATCGTGAAAATAATAAACGTATGAATATATTATTCAATAATAATTATTATTATGTTTTCAGGTCTGCTGGTCACAAGCTGTTGTTTTTTTTTTATAAATTTACAGGTGCAGCAAACCGTTGGGTATAGAGTCAGGCAATTATTATGAACACCAGACAATATGATGTGGGCGTAAATTCGCATTTTAATTTGATGACGAAGAGTGGATATTAAACAAACGAATCAATAAAAATAGTTTTTTTCTTACTATAGTTAATACAGATTCTGGTGACTAACATTACAGGCTTTGTGTATTTTTAATTTATACCATTATGTGTATTAACAGCCGCCCAACTTGTTTTTGTTTTCAAATAGAGTAGTAGGGATAGAAGGATAAGGTTAGGACCAAGACTAAAGGATCGGAAATGGTGGGAGAGACATAACAAATACCCATGAACAGAAATCGAAAAAATGTTGTTCGTACTGGGACTCAAATCCGTGAGGTCTGGCACGGAAGCCCACAATGCTAAAAGCTGTTCCATATGACCCGGCAATAAGAAAATAAGCCATATTGAAGGTATGAGAATTTTTGTCTCCTTAAAATTAAACATATTAGTAATTCTGTAATAAAATAGTCATCACATTTTTATTTCAACAGATACACCTGATGTAATAAATTAAATGCGAGTGCATGCACCGACAAAGGTTGGTCACCGCACATAAAAATAATTATTGTTATTAAAACGTGTGTGTCGATACAAAAATGCGCCGGTAATTACCGTTTCCGAGTAACGAACATCTCGTATATACTGGGGGTGACCATAACGTCATAACTTCGGGCTCTCCTGTGACATATAATTATTTTTTGAATGTGTGTTTTTACAATTTCAACCGGTGTTCAAATATATTTTATGATATAAGTCATCAGATAATGTGAAGTCGTTGTACCGTTGAAGTCATGCGCATTGTCATTGATTTCATGTCCCGAAGGTTTGATTGATCATTAGATTTGAAGCACAGTTCATTTTTATGATCATTTTTTATGTTATCATTTTTTATGATCAAGTGATTTTTCATTAGATTTTCAATTTAACTTAAATTTACAAAATATTGATCTATACATAACTTTTAATTAATTTAATGTTGCCAAAAGCATAATATTTTTGACAATTAAAAATGGCGCCGTCCATATTTTAGCATTTTTATAATACAAGTTGTGAATTATAAACACTATATTTCTGTGTGTGAGAGTTAAGTTATGTATACCAGTGCTTCCCAACCAGGGGTCCGCGAAAAATTTCATTCTTTCAACATTGTTTGTGATAAAATATGAACATATGAAATAAAAAAAAATTGGGGGTCCGCAGATTATTTTTTTGAGATTTAGGGATACGTGGCATGAAAAAAGTTGGGAAGCACTGCTATACAGGAATTCACTTTCTAGTAATATTATATAAAAACACCTGAAGAATAATACAATCAATAATAGTAAAAAAAACAGAGATTTTCTGACGGGTCGGGTTCTATGGCGCAGCGGTTAGCGTTGTTGAGTTTCATGCTGAATATCATGGGTTCGAGTCACAGTATGAACAGCATTCTTTCGAACGATTTATTGATTTCTGTTCAAAGGCGTCCCTTCGACCCTTACAATCCTTCAATGACTAGGCGTAGAGATAGCGATTAGTTAACCCTGCCTTAGCATTATCCTTCTATCCCTACTACTCTCTTTGGAAAGGAGAGACAGATAAATAAACAGTTCCCGTAGAAAACTTCTGTTGAGATATCTATATTAGGAGGCTATATGCTTCACATTGGGAGCGGATATGGATTAAAAAATGGAAAAAAAATGGATGACGCTATGACTGATATGCGTATTGAAATTTTATCAAAAGATAGTTTTAAGATGAAACCATTATATAATTATTATATTTATGCAGTACAGTGGAACCCCCAATTACACTACACCGAATTACGCGCTGGCTTGAAATATTCGCCGCAAATCCCCCAATTGCACGGTCGCATTCCATTGTCGTTACTACGAGACGGTCGTCTGTGCCGCGCATACTGTCAAATGTTGGCTAGCGTCTTTGTATTCAACACGTGCCAGACTGACATAGCTGGGCGTCTGCTGTGTGCGGGATATTTACTACTACAAAAACTAAATATTTCGTCCATATTTTTTTTTTGCAAAACTAAAGGAAATCTTAGTTTTGCATTTTCCGCGGGAAAAAACCAAATCCATAATTATGTATGAGATTCACACCCCAATTACACTACCCCCAATTACACGGTCCCGACTCAAGTGTAAATGGGAGTTTTACTGTACTTGTAATTTCATAAAATATAAAAATAGTTAATTTGTTACTTATGTGTTCGACGATATAAAAAATAATTTAAAGGAAAATGTTTTCTCGAAAAATATTCCAGATGACTTTTACAATATTGGTTTTATAATCGATGAATCACTGATAGCAATCAATAAAGCTTGTTAGTCACTATAATAATGGCTCGAAATATTACAAAAATGCAGTAGATGTTGATCATCAATATAATGATGCTTTGTGTTCTCATGATGGCTTATAGGGTAATTTTACAAAAAACAGTCACCTTATACTTAAATCGGCATATCAGGCATAATCTCCATTTAAACCCACACAAGCTTGTTTTTGAATTTGCCAAAATGTAGCCACCGTGTTAACCCCTTGCCGCCCATCACATCATTATAAATATAGTAATTGAATATCGTGTATTGCATGTATTTTTTTTTTCATTTCAAAGAATTATTTGTATTCCAATTATCGAATATCCGACACCACAAACATCCATGTGTTAGAACAAAAATCTATTTTTCAATTGAAAATTCAAACTGCCCCTATTGGGATTCGAGCTCGTGACTTTCGTATCCTAAGCCAACGAAGGTGACCATTCGACCATATCGACTGTAGAACGGAAAAAGGATGTAGTCCACACAAAACAAATTTTACAGAAGGCACAAAAAACATTTGATGATACAATGTACACTACCTTGAAGTCCATGGAGACTGATAAATTGGTTTTTAATTGACTTTATCTTCTTTGTTTCAAAAAAAAGCTTTTATTAAAAGTATGAAGTATTTTTTCCTGAAAGGAATTTTCTCAAGCCCTTATTTTTTTTCAAACATAAAAGTCTAATTTAAATAATAGTTCAGCATTTTCAGCCTGCACCCTTTTAATAGAACATGTATCAAGTTGTATAAATTGTGATTATCGAAAAAGAAAACTGTGGGTTACGGCTTATTTTTGGCACAGTCGATATCCTACCCGTATGTTTTTTTTAATTACGTGATATTTTTGTTTGTAATATTAAAAGTCGTATATTTATATATAAAAAAAAATAAGAAAACAATTGAAGAAGCTATACTTATTATATACAGAACGGTCGGCTTAAGCAAATACTTCCTCGCTGAATTTGTCTGGTCCTTTGCTATACGGAGATTTTAGTGCAGTTTTTACCAGTTTTATCACAAGCTAAAGTGTTTAACATAAGCTTATTTTTAATAAAAAAAGGTTTAAAAACATTGCACTTAACATTATACGCAACACTGTAAAACACGCGTTCTTACTTTCCAGGCAGTAACAGGTTAAAGCATCTTATGATAGATTTTGCGATACCCGAAACAGGTTTCAAGTGGAATCAACTAACGAAAAATTTGTCGACGGATCATTAAATTCCTCGTGAATGTCTCGTAATTTCGGAAGGAAAATCGTTTCTTAGAATGATTTCATAAAACTCAGGACTATGTGGCGGTACATGATCGTAATAAAATACACCATTTTATTTGACCAATTCTACGCTAACAATGTAACTTGGCCTACGACGTGGCGTGTAAGCATTTTAAAGTATGCCAATTCTCAGAAATGTATGAGAATATCTACTTATTAGTGAGGCATTTTCCCTGCGTCCGGTCATCAGCGATCACACTATAGATATTGCACGTTATATTGCAATTATATATTTTTAAAAATACGATGATTATAACAAAAGAATTTCCTTGAAAATTAATAAATTACTTTAATTCATATAATATTGTTGGCGTCTGTAGCATTGCAGTAAGACTTTATACCTGGCGATCAGAACATTCGAAATCAAGTTTCGAGCTAGGCAATAGAGCATGTTGATTTTGTTGCTATCGAAGGAAACTCGAGTAGAAAATGATACTTCATTTTTCGTGTATTTATCATAAAGTGATTGAATATTTCGTAAAATCTATAATTCTTCATAATACCAAGTATTTTTAAGTAAAAGTGAAAGTGGAAAATAGGGGTCATTTTACTAATTAATCATCTTCTTTTCTTCTGTGGTACTTCTTAATATCATATATCCCCATTCACAGCTGGATTTTTATTACGGATTTACAAAAAATAGCTCCGCGACGTCCGCCATTATGCTCTTCCCTATATCGTTTTATCAATACCCGTGGCCCCCCTAAGCTGTGTTGTGGCTCCCCAAAACAAAAATAAATCTCTGTGGCCCCCTGGGGGGCCACATGGCCCACCGTTGAGAAACCCTGATGTAGATAATACTCATGATGTGATTAAGATTTTGAAACTGGAAGATTGTCCACAGTGACGGATTACCCTATAAGCAAATGAGGCGCTTGGAGCCTCCGAATATAAGGGGCCTCAAAAATAATTTATATAATATAATCAATATTTTTTTTGTTCAGATTTTATATATTTTTATTATTTTACTTGGAATTTTCGGACGTAATAATAATAATAAAAAATTTATCCGAAAAACAGGGCATCCAAATTTAATTGCGCCTGAGGTCTCCCATGTGCTTAGTCTGGCATATTTTTCTTATTTATAGAAAAGTATGAGACCTTACCCAACATTAACTCCATGTAACAGTAAAAAAAAAGTAGACGCATAGGAACTAAGGATTTATCAGATAGAACCAGTGACGTTCCTAGGCTATTGCCGCCCCTAGGCAAAGTTTTAAATAGTGCTGAGATCGGTAAATGTCACATTTAAAAAAGATTCGATAAATTGAGCTACTTTTTACCCATCGGTCATAATATTATTACCATTGAAAATGTTTTTTGTCGAGATTTTTCATTCTAAACTAAATTCGTGTGTCAAAAATATTCAGTCATTCAAAAAAAACTGTGATCATTTGCCGCTCCCTTGGACTTGCCGCTCCTAGGCAACTGCTTACTCGTCTATGCCCTCGGAACGTCTCTGGATAGAACTCCAATACATCAAAGACAAATTCAAAATTGCTTACTGTATACACATTGCATATTTAGTTTTTTTTTAATCAAAATAATGTGCGAGTCTTATACCATTTTAAATTTATTTGTAAATATTTTATTTTAAGCAGCTTATTTAAAATGAAAAATTTACGTACTATTTCATTCTGAGCCAATTAATATTGACTCGATATTTGTATTTCAAAGTTCGAAGAGACAATATATGTCGAATATGTTAATAAAAACACAATAATCCTTTGTACTTCATTCCACTTTATTTAATATGACATTTGAATCATTCAAATTATGTACACTCCCACAGATTTTGTCACTAACGACCCGGGTTTCGCCTTTCGGCATCTTCAGGCGTTCAAGCGCACGGATGAACTTGAACTGAGTTCAAGTTCATCCGTGCGCTTGAACGCCTGAAGATGCCGAAAGGCGAAACCCGGGTCGTTAGTGACAAAATCTGTGGGAGTGTACATAATTTGAATGATTCAAATTTAATATTGAAATTCCACCAAGCACCTTCAGTCGAAATCTTAAATTATATTAATATGACATATTAAATAAAGTGGAATGAAGTACAAAGGATTATTGTGTTTTTATTAATATAATGCCTTTCCACCAAGTATTGACAGTGAACACCCTAAAAGTGGTCGAATATGTTGTTTGCTAATTCTATCAATTTTGTCACACTGAAATGTATTTTATAAAATAATTCAAAATTTTAAAGCCTTTTTTGAAACGCACTTTCTACATTAGCATTCTGTCAAAAGTGCCCCGGGAGCTTCTCATAAAGACGATCATCTCGCGCAGGCGCAGTACATTATAATAATGATCAACGGCCGTGCCCATGCGTGATTTTTTTCTCCGTACTCCAGCCGGCGACTTCCAATACAGCCCTCGGCTACCACCGATCATTATTATCATCACAGCGATGTGATGGTAGGAGATGTCGCAAATGATGGAGTCAGGTTATGAGCTTGACCGCTATGTAGGGAAATAAACATCAACGATGACGTGTAAGAAATACTAAATAATACAGCCTATACTTAATTCATAAACTCTACAATAGTATTGATTATCTCTACGCCTATACCATGCAAGTCAAACCAGTGGCCCGCAGGGCACATGTTCCCAAATTGAAGGTTTTTTGTAGCTCTTTCGAGGATTCCAACTTTGAATACGGTATGCTTATTGGTATTGAAAAAATATACAAATTAAATTTGTCAGTGGCGAATTATTAACTGGGTGATTGCATGATGGCGCCAGACATTTGTTTGTAGTAATGTAAGTGTTATGCGGGACAGCGCTAGCCGACTGCGCAAGACAGAGCGAATGTAATGCTGTTTTTTCCATGGCTATGCCAGTTGCTGTCTCGTTCTAATAGGTTGATTTAGAATGAGACGGCTGCTGTTCCGTCAAATAATACGAATTCGATTGTAAGCATTGACTTTAATTTAATAAATTTATAACATAACCGGAGGCATCGAAAATCAAAAACCGATGTTTCCACTTTGCGATGTCAGTATGAAGGATTTGTGATTCATGCTTAAATTTTTATTTTTTACGATAGTTTGTTTTTCAAGTCTATAATCGGTTTCTGTGAGTGATTTACGTGACCTGCGGAAGTTTTATAAGTTACATATCAAATCACAATATGTTATTTGACGTGGTTTATAATTTATATTTTTACATAATTTTTGTTGAAATTTGATAACATGTGGATTTAATCGGTTTTAGTTTAAGACGAATCATATTATATACAAGTAATTTCCATAACTGTTAATAGTGCTAAGAGTCATTTTTTAGTAAAAATACGTAATATCTATAGGAATAAAACACATTTTTTTAAATGACAGGTCTAGTTACTAGGGATTCCAACTATTCGGATAATAATATCGAATAGTAAAACTGAAACTATCGGATATATATTCGGATATCCAGATAGTTTTTAGTATATACATACATTATATGTTTATACTAAAATATCATATTAAATTAATACCTATATTAAAAACGATCTCATTTGTAATAAAAGCCATTTATTCAAATTTCAAAAATGCATATTTTAAAAATAATGTTTCATATTTTAAATTTATTTTTATTTAGTTCTTAATTGTTCCTGCCGTTGAAAATACTCTTTTAGTAGCAGTCAACGTTGGTTTTATTGTTAGAAGTGTTTTAAACAACTCGTCTAACTTTTCTATTATTTTTTTTTAATTGATCCAAATATATCATATACTAAATATTTTTAAAACTATTTAAAGATATTTCCCCTAATATCCGAATATCGAATAGTTGAAAAAGGGCCGAATATATCCGGATATCGAATATTCGAATATCCGGATTGGAATCCCTACTAGTTACTATGCAAGTGAGAACATTCATTTCATTCACTATTAGTTAGAAACTTAGCCGACGTGATCCATTTCAGTAACAGCTTTAGTGTGTAACTTGAATCTCATCCTTAAAAAGCTCCTTTTACGATTATGAATGTCTATTTAACGCTCTTGACAAACCTGTTCTTTTAAATGTAACCTTTCCCGGTGTTTCTTGTAGGTACAAAATTATGTCACATAAGTTTTTTCACAAGCACACTTTGTTGCGTCTTACGCGGTAGGGAATAATTACCAAGTGAGATTTTATGAATTTTATCGACACTAAACTCTTAACTGCATATTAAAACCTGCACCTTTTTATGTCCCTTCCAGAGCATTCTCATTCTCGTTATCCATGGTTGGAAGCTCAGTTATGGCACTACCATATCGTAAAATATTTCTTTTTACATGTGTACATTAGTGAATCTCATAAAGTTTACATCCCTTTATTGATTTTTAGATCCAAATTGAAATTATAAGTTGATTACGGGTATTAAACATGATCATTTTTATATGTCATCAAAAATATATAGGGAATGATCAAATTTATTTAGTGGAATTTTAATGAAAATCGTATTTTTTTAGGCTTCTCTTAAATTTTCCTTTTAGCCTCCATTAATAGTATTACGATACTTGACAATTGTTAATAAAAGTGATGATATTTATTTTTATTACAATAAAAATTTAAAAGATTGAGAGTTGTAAAATAAAGTTGGGTCCAATGGCGCAGCGATTAGCGTTGTTGCTTTCCTAATTGGGATATAAGGATAAGGCTAGGAAAGGACTAGTGGTTAACTAATCGTCTCGCTACGCCCAGTTATTAAAATATCGGAATGGTGGGAGGAAATTTTTAGATATCACAAAAACCCATGATTTCGAACACAAATCGATAAATCGATCAAAAAATGATTTTCGTACTGGGACTTGAACCCGTGATGTCCGGCAAGGTGGCCCACAACGCAAACCGCTGCGCCATATGACCAGTGTTCCCTCTAAGCCGCGCACACAACTCGCCGAGGGCGCGCACATACATTACAATAGAGCGCACAAAAGTTACATCAAAGTTACAGCTTTACCATCACTAGAATAAATTGATTGACATTTTATAGTGTTTTTAATTATTTTCATTATTAAAAATCAACCTTTTCGTTTAGTATGTCTAAATACCGTTATGTGTCGCAAAAATCTTTTTACTTCTTGTCAAAGATGCACAGCCAATGTCTTTTGCGCACATATCCTTCCGAAAATTAGAGGGAACATTGCATACGACCTGTATTATTAATATATTATATTAAAATATTCAGGAAGAACTAATTAAAAGAACATTGATTGACATCACAATGTTATCAAAAAAAGTCTTGCACTACTACTAAAATAAATGAAAACGAAAAACAGTTACGATATTAAATATGCAATGAAAAATAATAATAGTATACAACAAAAAGTCACTTATAAAAATTGTTAATTATAATAACTTATAAACATTTAACTTGCGGCGATTTAAAAATTAAAAAACAATAACTCACAAAGCCTTGGAAAACAAAAATATTTCGTGATTAATTATCTCTTGTCGAAGTGACGCAATGCTATAGTATAAAAATAAAACTTTCACCATTGTGTATGAAATTATATATACGCTAATTACATCGATGATTTAAAAAAAAAACCCGAGAAACAAATGTAGAATTGTAAGTCTTCCGTCTTGGTCAATATTATCTATACCGGTTCTCATAACATTACAATATATTCAGGATTTATAGGTATAGTAGACACATTCATAATACTTTAAACAATGTTGTGTTTCTAGATTAAATAAAAAATTATTTTTATAGATGATAAAGATTATAGTGTTCGATATAAAATTACATAAAAGATAGCACCTACAAACACGTTAATTTAAATTTTATGTTACCAGTAACTAGAAGATCTAAAATCAAGTCAGTGCACATCAGGCTTTAATATATATGTACATAAAATGCAAACTCTAGATAATTGTGAATATTTTTTTACTCCAGTGCGCTCGTGAGCGTATTTTCAATTAAAAGTTTTCTTTGTGCAGCGTCTCGCGTCTCTTTTGTTAGTACCTTTTTAATATAGTATATAATATAATAATTATTTTATTTTAGTATTACATGGATTTATCTATACTTGATAATATTATTATTTTTATTATATTCTTAGCATGTTATAAAATATCTATATTATACTTTTATATTTCATGTCCATGTGTGTTATCTATTTCAAAAAGAGGCACCCTTAACTATTTATCAACCTACCGCTTATTTTTATTTAAGAGTTTTCTTCTCTTCTTCTTCTTTTACCATATTCGCTTCCTATGTGGAGCATATTCCCTGTCTCCCGCCAATTGCTCCAATGACATGCCATCATCCCTCAGTTCCGCCGAGTACATCCTATGGATAGTACCCGACGGTCGTCCGGGACGCCAAAATCCTACCAGTCGAAAGAAGAGGCAGAAAGGATTAAGGCTTTTACGGAGGCATCTGCAGCAAGTGAGCCAGCCAGTTCCAACGTCTCTACATGATCACTGACGTGACGGGGCGCTATCTTATACGTTACCTTATCTCCAAATTCCTCAAAAAAATCAAACCACCTCACCCCTATTATCCAACGCAATCATCTGTTCTGAAAGCTAAGTATTATGAATCTTCGTCAGTGACATGATTCGCTACCGTAAAGTATTCGTACTATTCGTACATTACAATCATGGCCACTGACTTCCTTTCTTACTCTAACAATGCTTCTTCAATATTCGATAGAATGAGTAAAAAATTGATGCATTGATAAGGGAACTATTTTTTCTTTATGCAGTTATACAACTCGTACTGAAAAATCGTATATGGAAATCGCTTTAATAACTTAATCTATTTTCTGTATTTATCTCGAAATATTATTACGGATCGAAAAATATAGCTTTCAGCTTTTTAAAAAAAAAAAGATTATCAAAAATAAATGGCTTACTTTTTACCACTTCAAAACAAGGCTCATATATATATTTTTACATTTCTAGTTTAAAAAAAACATATTTACGATCAATTTTATCTTTTGAAAGTAGGAACGGTCAAGATTTTTTTGTTAATACTACCTAAATCATAAAACATTTAATATACAGTTTAAAATAGCGGTATTTAAAAATCTATTTAAATAATTTGAATATGCAAATTTAAAGTAACAAAAATGAAAAATAATTAAAATTCCAATTTCAAAGGTAACATAATAAAATAATACCAGGCTTTAGTTACCCGTGAAACCTTAAATCCGACGGCCCGAGATTGGCAGAAAGAAAACGATCTTTGACCGACTGGGCTATAAATTCACCTTACACTTTACTGCCAAATGAGAGTTCCAAATTTTAATTAGTCAATTAACGGCTGCATCGTTTGGAAGGATTCAGTTCTGAATATAGCTGAATTAAGAACGAAAGAGTGATGCCTATACCGTGAATAAAAACTCAACAATATCTCTCTGTTAAAGTTACATGAAATTTAGTAGACTTCACAATAATAACATGTTATGTTAACTCCAAAAACCAAAATTGTTGGCAAAGTGAAAAAAACTGCTGTGGGCTTTTTGGATTTGAGTAGGTTTTGAAACTAAGCACGTTTTTGTAAATGCGTTTTCTCTGTATTTAGAGAGGTTTTGAAATCGAAAATTTATTAATTGTGTAGATATTGAAATAGAGAACAAGTAAGCATCAAAATTTGAAAAAAACAAAAATGGTCTTTAGGTTGACTTTTGAAATTGAGGTGCTCAATATGTGATAGTGTAATTAAATTTAATTAAGTGGATAAATAAGATGAATCGCTTTTAAGTTGTTCACTGTCAATGATTGGTGAGAAGGCGATGTAATAAAAAATAAAATTAACACTTTTTTGTATTTTCCCCACAATTATTTACTAGTAGCGGGGCTGGTTTCGCTCTCACGCGCATCTTTAAATTATCAATTTTACTTAAAATTCGAGTTTTGTCAGTTGAAAATATTCGTGATGAGCGTAACCAGTCTTGATCTTAATAAACAATAATGGAAAATGTAGATTTTTTAAATTATTTTCTTAACATTAGATAAAGTTTAAAAAAAATAGTCCAACTATGAATGGGGCGTCATGTTCTGATGCTTAGATTCTGAGAAATTAAAGATAAATTTTGGCAGCCGACGACATCATTAGCATCTGATTCGTATATCATATTTTAAAATTTTCATATGGTATTGCTGGCAATTCATTTTCTAAGCAGTATAGTGTTCACAGAGTAGTCTTATTATCACTCTCAGACTTATATTTTATTATAGGTAGCAAGAAACCACGTTAAGCCACTGTTACTTTTCACTTATTTCTTTTTAAAAAATGGTTTAACATTTTAGTAACTGTGTTATTTTTGTTAAAATACATACTATATAAAAAAGCGATATTTAACAATTTATTGAAAAAAAATGGATAATATCGTTTAGCATCTTTCTTTAATTGTGTTACAAGGTTGGTTCCACGGAACAGAGGTAACGATGCATCTCGCATGCAACGAGACAATTAAAAATTCAATCTCTTTTCTCTCGTTCGCTCCGGGTAAAAACGGAAATTGAATTGGGAAAATGTGACCAATTGTTGCAGATGTAGCGTATTATATTTAGTGTCTTGGAATGTCGGTTATTAATGACTATGACATATGTATTTAGAATAGGCAAGAAACGAATATTAAATAAGCATATTCTTTTTAAATTTTTCAGCTTATCACCAGGGCCGGCGCCTAGACATTTGGCTGCCCCAGGCAATATTATATTTTTCCACCGTTGTCATATAAAATTCCATAGGCGCTAAATATTTCGCGACCAAAGAACTGCAAGGTTTTAAGGGAAAAAAAAGTGTGAATACCATTATTGGTATTCATTGTTACTTTGTCTAGTCAAAAATCTAAACATGGAACCTTACAGCTGTCGGGTCGTGATTTGGCCGCCTATCCAGAATTACCACTTAATACGGTCGCCTGTTCCTCCTGCACCTAGCGCCCACTGTTGCTACCATATTATTGCTGATTTGCAATAACTATAGATATTTTTGGAACTGACCTCTTAAAATATTTTGCTTAAATAAAACATTGTGGGCTTATTAACAATTTAAACGTTCGTTTCAAACCATAAAGCTTATTTTATTTTGTATTTGTTGACTCTTTTTACACTGTTAATCACATATAATTGACTTAATTCAAATTTCAAAGAGATCTCAAAATTGTATATTGAAAAACTCCAGGTTTCGTTTTTGTTATCTTCATGCATTCGAGTGCACGAATGAACTTGAACAAACAATAATATTTTTTCTGATTGTAATTATCAAAAAATCGTGTTTTTTTTTCCTTTTTTCACAAGTGTTCTACCATTTAACAATAAAAAATGGTGTAGATGTCTAACGTTTTAAAAATTTCGTCATTATTAGGTTAAGTGAGGATCAACAATAACCGAAAGACAAATTTAAGCAAATACAACCAAGCAGGTAAAATAAATAAGTGTTCCTTTCAGGGATAGTCCATGAACAGGAAAGTAAAAACACAAATGCAGACGATATTTATGATTATTAAAAAAGATAAGCAGAATATTAAAAAAACTAATATAAATCTTTGAATGCAATAAATGTTTTTATAATATCTCAAGAGTCCAAAAAATCTCCATTACAAGCTCGAAAAAAGATCATTAAAACAGAACTCTCACTTTTATAGAAGTGAGTATCCGCAGGTAAGTATGTTATTTGTATGCTGTAATACAGGGGTTGACAAACTTTTTAGTCAAAGGGACCATTTTGAAATTTTAAAAATTGGCGGGTCACCACTTATTTTGTAAATAGTTTTTGTTAAAAAACATCAGGCAAAAATATATAAAATAAATTTCGTTGTTTACTCTTACATAATTCGACTGGAAAAGGAAAAAGGACGTCACCCACAAAAAACGTATTTTGATGATTTTGGGACATATACAAATTATGAAATATACACAAACTTTAGGGGAGACTTCTAAACTGGTGATTAATTGACATAATTTAATATTAATTAAAGAAATTGTCTGGGAAAAACCTTTTTTTAATCTTTTTTCTTGCTTTCAATTTTCACAAGCTCTTCTTTTTTCAAACTTAAAAGCTAAATTTAGATACTAATTTGGGATGTGCAGATTACATCCTTTTGATAGTACGTTATCAAGTTTGATACATTGTGATTATGAAAAAAAGCTGTTTTGAAAAAACTGTGGGTTACGTCCTTTTTCCTTTCCACAGTCGATATATTTATAACTAAATAAATGTTTTTATTACTCTTACTAATTGTTTATACTAAAAATATATATCACAATGTGATTCAAGCAATCTATGTTCGCAAAATATGTGCGATATTGCTGTCTATTAATTTCGATCTCAAGTTTGTTATATAAAGAAGCCATATGATGAGCATGTTTAACTATATTTGGATATACCTCAAGTGAAAGTCCTATGTAGAATTAAATTTAACTAGCTGTAAGCCCGTTGACCTCAACGGGGGGATTTTTGTTGCATTTTTAAGAAGTCAGAAAATTACAAACCTATTTATTGAATAAGCCAGAAATTCTAAAAATAAAATAAATATATCTCGGGGCATATATCGACAGCATGCCCTGTTGTATTTAAATTGTAAATTATTTAATTTTTGGAATAATGTTGAGTTTGCTAACAATTATTTTTCCTATTAGCAGAAATATACCTCGTAAATTACCTAATTTTTGGAATAATGTTTAAGTTTGCTAACATTTTTTTTCGTAGTGACAGAAATTTCGTAAAATATTAAATCTTTGGAATAATGTTCAAGTTTGCTAACAATCATTTTTCATAGTAGCATAAATCGACCTCGGCGCATATATCGACAGCCCTGCAGTTTTAAATTGTAAATTACTTAATTTTTGAAATAATGTTTAAGTTTGCTAATAATCATTTTTCACATGCAAAATGGTATAAATTAATTGCACATTTTATCAAAACAAAATTATCAATTTTCCATGTTACAATCAAATGCATATTTATCAAATTAATAAGAATAAATTAACTTCACTAATTCGCCAAACGGAGCTTATTTTTAGGAATATATGAGTCTTTAAGGGAACCAAACATAAAAATGGTGAAACTTTTCCATTTGACTTTTAAGTGCAATTACATTTTCAATTTTTTTTTGTGGGAACTGTCATCAACTTTTAATTTTATGTGAAAGTTTTTTCAATAAATAAGCATAAAAAAGTAATACAAAATAACTTAGATTATTCCACGTATTGTGCTACAAACTGTGACACGTGTTTCGCCTATTTCAGAGGCATCCTCAGACAGACTTACTTTCAGTAAGTAAAAGTAAGTCTGTCTGAGGATGCCTCTGAAAGAGGCGAAACACGTGTCACAGTTTGTAGCACAATACGTGGAATAATCTAAGTTATTTTTTATTTTATATTCAAATGAACTTCCACAAAGTTACCGACGAATCCATCGAAAGCATGAACAATGTATTTTAGAGAAAAAATGATTTAAGTTATGCAATAAAAAGGGTGGGTTCAGTTCACTTTTTCCCATCATCCTAACTTGGCTCACTTTGCCGTATTTTAATCTCGTTGTCCCCAATCTATCAAACTATTTCGCTTACTTTATTTATATTACTATTTGAGCATAAATTTACCTTTTCCAAAGCATAGACTCGTTTACTCGTTATTTAAAACAAAAGATACAAAATTATTAAATTATCGGGATAAATTCTAAATACCCTCTGTTAAAACGTAAAATATTTAATAGCCGTCAGCATATGACACACATGGAATATTTGCATTTAACTGTCGAAACTATATTATGTAAAATATACCACATTCATATTTGACAGACGTCACAATCTTGAATAAAAACAATCGAAGTCAGTTTGTGAATCACAAATATCGTTCCATTTTCAAATGCTTGATTTATATAATGTATTTTTATCGCCTTGATATTTATGACGTTAGCTCAGTTGATAGAGAGCTCGACTGGTAATCCAGAGTTCTGTGTTCGATCCACGGTCGCGGCGTTTTTTTGTATGAAATTTTTTCAGCGATTTGATTTGTTTCGTCAAATAATAAACAGTGTATTGGGAAAATATGTCTTTAGTATGAATAAAAATATTGCGTCAGCGGAGCTGGTGAAGGAGGAGGGAGCGGGAAGGAAGGGGCAGGGGGAGGGGAAAAACGCGGACAATCATGCAATCATTCGGACATTATCGAGTATTAATATATAGATTATTATCACGATAAGATGCTTTTGTTTCCAGGTTCTCTTGAAAATCTATTAATGCAAACTGCATATTTACGGGAACAGCGTCCGGGTTACACGAAAAGAGATATTGAAATCTGTTAAAATTTATTTTATGTTTATTAAAATCTAAGAAGCACTTAATATTGTTAATATTCCATACTAAGAAAAAAAAAGTCAAAAAGTCACGCGGGCTACAAGTGGCCCGCGGGACGCACTTTGTGAACCCCTGCTGTAATATATTGTTTTATTGCTTTTTATATCCGACGGTAAAAATTGCAAATTACCCGACGCTCGAAACGTTTTTAATTTTCATCTAATGAATCGAATTAATTGCAAAATACTCCATATTTTATGGTACACATCGTCATAAAAATTTATCATTATATAATATTTAATGCTGTTATATTTATAACTACGAAATTGGTAATAAATATTCGGTGAGCTTAAAAATGCGGTGAACACGTCATGTTTTATTAATTCGACTGGGAATTACATGTATTCGACGAGAACTGGTTGTTGTGCGCTCGTTATTTTGGAGAGGAATACATTTGTGCAAGGATGGGTCAAAAAAATGATTTGAAGTACGTTAATTTATTGAGTATTGTATACGAGATGGTTAGGTAAAAAGTAGAAAAAAATATTTACCTTGATCACAAACTTTTTCAAAATATTGTAAACTCTTAACAATCAATAGCTATAAAAATAAAAAGAAAATAAATAGCAGCTGACTCCACTGCACTAGGGCTTCCAAACCGGTTAACCGGTTTATCGCGTGTTTTGAAAAAACCCGAAAACCGGTTTATTTCACTCGGTTAACCGGGTTCTATCAACATACTCTTTTCTTATTTTTCATTGTTTTTTACCAAAAGAAAAATGTTTTATAATGAATTTACTGCGTTATATAGAAAATAATTCACAAAATACAACAACCATGTACATATACATATATATATATATATATGTATGTATATATATATAAAATATATTTATATATTATATATACATTTTGTAGAATAATCTACTTTTGTCTCAAAGTTGTCCATGATGTGAACAGAAATGACTCTTTCAAATAATTTGTCATTTTTTCGTAATTAAATATTAACACAAATGAATTTTGGTATTCTACTCTATTTTTGTCTAAATATTGGATTTATTGTCTTATCCAGTTGATACTTTTTAAAAATTGAATGCATTTAAACATCGTTCTTTTGGTGGGTTTTATAATCAAGCTCTATTTTTTTTATTTGACGTATATTTTTTTTATCATAAAATATTTTTTCACATGTTATAGTAATTGTTACTTTGCCATAGCAAACAGGTTGGTAACTAGATTCCCATTAAGATAAATATTGTGTGTTTTGTTTGAAATTGGAGTATTAGCTGTTATACCAAATATTGAAATATTTCTACGATTTTTTTTTGCATACCTAATTAATTAAAATACATGATATTTCGGTTTAAACCGGTTAACCGGTTTATTTGTCAGAAAAAACCGAAAACCGGTCAGTGATTAAGTCCGGTTAATTGGAAGCCCTACACTGCACCATGCATACGGCAAATATAATGAAAAAAAAAATATTTTAATAATTTATTTATATTTTATATAAAACAATTATTACATTTTAACGTATTATTATAACACAAATTACATACATTTTTTTAGTAAAATAAAAATATTTACGTATAAATTATCAAGTTTATCAATTTCTTCTTAAATTGGTATCCATTAGAACAGCCATACTCAACCTTTTTTTCCTCCGGGCCGCATTCCGATATTTGCTTTTCTACGTGGGCCGCAACATATTTATGGTATACTCATTTTTTTAAGCTCACCGAGGAATTTGAAATCCACGATTTGGTAAGAGCTTACTGGGCCGCACATTAGGGCTTACTGGGCCGCAGGTTGAGTATGACTGCATTAGAAGTTTAAACAAAAAGTTTAAAACCCATTTTCGCCAACGTCATATTTATTAGAATTATTATTTTAAATGTAAATATTATTATTTTTAGAGATAAAAAAAGCAAAACAATGATAATTTTTGCAATCAATTGGGATTGAGAAACTGTCTTAAAAACAGAATGAACTTTAAAATTGTTTAATAAAAGACAAGCAATGGAAAACAATTTTAAAAAAAAACTCAGAATATTGATACAATTAAATTACAATATGAGTAGCATTAGCAATAATCAACGTATGACTGACTACGAGGGAAAAAACTATAATGGTGATTAAGAAAATAATAACAGAAAATTTTTAATGTTGCTTTGATTTTCAATTTCAAAATACTGGTATTTTGTATTGAAAAAGTAACTGAAATTACGACTTCAACATTATTGGTAAAATGATCCCTCTATTGTGAGCAATAATTTCAGTTGGAAAAACGAAATATTAGTTCATCATCCATTTATCTTAACAATGAATCCGTTTTCTGTCTTAAGAGCAGTTATCTGTATAGTCCAATTTAAACCTACTCTAGTGGTTCTCAAATATGTTCATCTCATCATTCTTCAACCACGATCGCAATGCCATAATTTATATCGGTAAAATAACGATTCAGTTCTGAGATTTATTTTTTGCAGCGCAGTTTCATTTTAAATTCCGCGCCATCCTTTCCATTGCTATAATTAACGCTGGACTGCACCCCCTTTCTATGCACTATTTTATGAACACACCATTGTACAGGTTCGCTCCAATTTCATGACGACTTCAAAACTTGTGTTAAATCTTTACTGTTATATGTTTCGGTGATCAGATTGCCATATCATGCCAAAGGTGAGATGCTGTCTCATTATACGATATAATATTTCAAATATTCTTTACTTCGATTCCTAATTCAAAAATAGTTTTGAGTTAGGAATCGGCTACTTCTGTCCGTATGAACTTCTCACGGAGAATTTTATTAAAAGTTATTTAATGAAAAATGGTTAGTAATCATTTGATCCCCCCCTGGCAGAACAGATACGGAAATAAAAATAAAATAATAAATAGCACTCTCTATCTTTTGTTTCTAGAATCTGATGAAGGTGTTTAAATAGTATATTTTATTTTTACAAAAAAATATTTTTTAAATCGATGTCCGCTGCCTATGTAGATCATATGGCCTCCTAATGAGGGTTTATCAGCAGATGTTTTTTTTCTATGAGGACTGTTTGTTACTTAATCGCTCATCGTCTCTTTGTCAAAGAGACAAACGAAATGTTTTTTCAATAAAAATAAGTGTTCATTTTTTTATAAATTTCCATTAAAATAAGAATTTATTTAACTGTCCTTACTAGGGTTCAATCAAACTTCATTGATAATTTAACCACAAACCCAACAAAGGGTAATAATATTTTATTTTATTTTACCATGTCCGCTCCTAATGTGGAGCATATGGACTCCTAATGGAGCTTATCTCAACAGAAGTGTTTCTACGAGAACTGCTTGTTACTCAGTAGCTCAACCTCTCTTTTTCCAAAGAGAGTAGAAATAGAAGGATAGGGCTAGGAAAGGACTAGTGGTTAGCTAATCGCTCTCGGTACGCCCCGTTCATAGGATAGGATGGGTGAGAGGAGGGAATTCAAGACATCACATACATCCATGCTTTCGAACAGAAATTCATAAATCGATTGAAAAATCAATTTATAAAACTGTCCGCACTGGGATTCGAACCCGTGACCTCCGTAGTCGAAGCCAACGACGTTGTTGACAACTCGACCACACAGACGGCATAATAATAGATGTATAATATTGCGAAAAAACAGTAAAACATATTTAAAATGACTATAACCTTTTGGGCCAACGTGTCGATATTGAACTAGCGGAATACCAAGTAGTTTCTGTCGATTGGCTACAAAAAGTATTAGAATGTGCATATCTGATGGCGTCAATTAATATTCCGGTGGCGAATTGTTTTATAAGTCACTCAGATGCGCGAACAACTCAATCAAGCTTAATAGAATCATCGGAATGTTCGCCCAAAACCCGAATAAAAAAATGTCACAATAAATTTGCCCCTGTCCGTTTCAGTAATTAAGTCCGAATTAGTTCGACCCTCTTTGTAGGAGAATTGTTTGCATCGGCATAGATGTTTGTTATGTTTTTAAATTCGGTGATCATAATTAATATTCAACATATTTCTATAACTTCAATATTTTATTAAACAATTGATTTTCATGAATTTAAATTCTTACTCCTTAAGAAAAAAAACTCGTAATATTATAAAAAAAAGTGCGTAATAAGAACTTGGTATGCAAAACTCTGTAAAAAAGTAAAAGAATTTATTTAAAAAAATTGAAGATTGGTTCCATGAATTCTAACAACCGTATTGCTTGAAAAAATAGCAAAATTTTGGTATATCGTCTAAAAAATATCTATTTTAAAATATAAAAAAAATATTCTTTATAATGCTACTTGATTATGTACGGGGACTTTTATGAGGGACTAGACATAAATCGTTTTCATCTCTAGAAATTTCTGATTCGTCTAATGCAGTGTCTGCCAAACTGTGTGCCTCAAGAAGTCTCAGGTGTGCCGCTGTGGAAGAAGCCTTAAAAATGTCAATTTTAAATAATGCCTATTCGGTGCCAAATCGAGGATTTCAAATTCCTCGGTGGGATGAAAAAAAAAAGGAGTTTTTGAGATAATCTGCTGCATCTTGGCGTGCCGCGGTACTAGTTCCATTCATCAGTGTGCCGTAAAGGAAAAAAAGTTTGGCAGACACTGGACTAATGTGTAAGGATCTTATGAAACCTTTTATTTGTTATTATTGTCTTGTGTCTTGTGTAAGAAAAAATAATATTCGCTATTTTTAGTTAACCGTGCTATTTCAAAACCGTGTATAAAAAACCTTGTGGAAAAATGTTAAGTTTATGTATATAGCAATATATGACTGGTAAGTAGCCTTTTGTTATTGAAAACATATTTTCAAAGTTTTTTTACCTTTTCATGAAAACTTATCACGACTTAAATTGTAAGTGGATACTACTGATTTTCTTTGTAATTTATTTCTTGGCTTTTCTCAATTTTTTTCAAAACAAATAATATTTCTGTTTTTAAGTTATTTTAAACAAAACTAATACATAACCTTGGCGGTATAACAATGGTCAAAAAAGTAATACCAACTCTACAATACTTTTGAAAAAAATATTGATTTATTTTTAATAAAAATAAAATAAAATATTCCCATAATTATTGCTTCCGTCCGTTTTATATATGTGCTTCATTGTATTTGCAACAAAAACATGAGTCTTGCACACAAAGAAACCACTTAATTATAATTCCATTCAATCTATTGAGCATATCACCTTGTAGGTTAAAATAATTCAATTGAGTTTACTATTTTTAATACACCAAGTGGATCGTCCTTGATCTAAGAAACATACTGCAATTATTTAGCATGAAATGCAGCTACAGCACAACAATGGGGCAATTATTATCATTAAATATTGAATTATTATACATGAATGAAATTCATTGTTATTACAACCTTTTGCGTATTATTTATTATGTATATTCTATAATACACACTACTAGGTCATAGCAAAATAGTTTTAAAATAGTATTTTTCTATGGCTGTTTTGTCCTGAAGAAATAAGATGACTCTGACTTTAGATGAATATAAGTCTTTAATATATATTTTTAGGCAAATTAGCATGTAGTGGCGCTACTTTTGACCGTAGCGATTTCAATACACATTTTTTTGAAAAGGACTCGAAGTTATAAATTAAAGTTTGACTCCACGACTCCGACATCGACTCCAACTCAACTGGGACATTTTGAAAATTCTATTAAGCTAGATTCTATCAATTACACGAGTGTTCGTAAAAAGTCACTTAACATTTTTTCTTAATTATAGGTGTCGCTGTAAGCCGCTACAGTTACTTACCCTTTTAAACCATGTCCGCTCCCAATGTGGAGCATATGGACTCCTAATGAAGTTTATCTCAACAGAAGTGTTTCTACGAGAACTGCTTGTTACTCAGTTGCTCAACCTCTCTTTTTTCAAAGAGAGTAGGGATAGAAGGATAGGGCTAGGAAAAGATTAGTGGTAAGCTAATCGCTCACGATACGCCCCCGTTCATAGGATAGGATGGGTGAGAGGGGGGAATTCAAGACATCACATACATCCATGGCTTTGAACAGAAATTCATAAATCGATTGAAAAATCAATTTATAAAACTGTCCGTACCGGGACTTGAACCCGGGCCCTCCGTAGCCGAAGCCAACAACGTTGACCACTCGACCACAACGGCGGCCTTACCCTTAAAAAATGTTTATAGTATGAAAAACAACAAGTACAACTGATGTCTGTCCTCAAATAGTTACTTTATACATAACATTATTTATACATATTATTATTACTAGGCATCATTTACCTTATACGTTCAGTAAAATAAAAATAATCTCTTCTTATTTTTTTACATAATTTTATTTTTCTATAATTCAGTTTTAATTAAAATTTAATTAAAATCAATCGTAAATGATGGAATTATTCAATATATTCTAAAGTAGACAGCTTTTTCATTGGGTAAAGACGATTTTAATTTGGCTTTTACAATTTTATATAGTATAATATTATACATTTCAATTGCCTAAAACATTGTGAACACACTATGGTTTTATTTTGCTTTAAGAGCTTTGTTTTTACTCACTGAGCCTTTTTGTAAAATAAAAGCAAAAATGACAAGGTCAGAAATAATAATTAGCCGTATTGATTCAAGTATTAGTACTCTAACGTAATGTTGATTAATAAATAACATGACTAAGGATTTAACTGCATAGTTGTAGTCATTTTCAAACTATGGGCACAAAGTAAAGTGAAATAATTACTTATTACTTTTAGTGTGGCTGTCAATTCATGATGGATAGATCTTGAGAATACACGCGATGGGCGAAAAAAGTCTTTATCATAACATAAATTTTACTGTTCATATCAATGTTTGTAGAAAAAACAACATGTTAAAATTAAACAAAAAGCCAGGATCGAGATCTAGTGGCAATTTATGAGGCAAGTTTCTTAAATATGTTTTCAGTTGATTTATGGATTTCAGATCCATAAATGTACTCGATTAAAACCAAATGCCACTTATTCAAAGCTTGCATTCTGACGGTACTGCTTTACGGTTGCGAATCATGGCACCTAACGAAGACTCAGAAAAACCGTATACTGAGCTTCGAGAACAGATGCTTGCGTCGGATAATGGGGGTGAGGTGGTTTGATTTTGTGAGGAATTCAGAGATAAGGGAGCGTACAAGACAGCGTCCCGTCACGTCAGTGGTTATGGAGAGACGTTGGAACTGGCTGGGTCACGTGCTGCGGATGCCTCCGGAAAGCCTCAATCCTGCCTGCCTTTTCTTTCGACCGGTGGGATTCCGGCGTCCCGGACGTCCGTCGGGTACTATCCATAGGATGTACTTGGTGGAACTGAGGGATGCTGGCATGTCATGGGAGGAAGCAAAGCAATTGGCGGGAGACAGGGAAACATGGAGGTGCCGCGTGGCGGCCATATGCTCCACATAGGGAGCGAACATGGCCAAAGAAGAAGAAGAAGAAATGTCTGTTATGTTTTTAATTACTCTTCTCATTTAATAATTAAAAATAAATGCAGTAAAAGCGATAATATGACTCTCTTGTTTAGCATTGTATCCCTACACTCATTGGAAAAGAGAGTTTGTGCAACTGAGATGCAATCTATTCTCAAAGAAAAACTTCATTAGAAATCAATCTGCTCCATATTGAGAGTAGACAAAGTTTAAAAATATCTTAGATTCGCCGCTCTAAGCAATATTTTGCACATACCAAACATGAGAGAATATAAAGCTGCAGATTTTTCCATGTGTTTTTGATAGATATTTGACATACACTAAGCCACATCAAGCCTTTCTATAGATGTACCATTTTAACTTGACTGTGGCATAACTCAGAACTAAAATTGTCGCCCTAGGACGTGCTGACTATGGCAATGTTAATGATGCGATGGTGGCGCCTTCGCGGGCAGTCAAGTTACGCTGGTACATCTATAATCAGCATTCATCCCTTATAATGTTAGAAGTAATACAATCCCAAAATCCCAGAAACGAATTATGTGATCCCGTAATCCATGATTTCGAAAATTTTCGATCCATAAACGTATAAGTAAATAATAATGTTTTTGTTTTTTTTTTTAGTAGGTATATTAAGTGGCAGAAGCATTTGCTGGCCATTTCAGATCTGTATACTCAAATGATATACCACACCTTAATATTGAATCAATTTTAAAAAGTCGTACAAATGGTGCCCAATGCATTGATGTCATGCAAATCGATGAATCAGATGTAATTTTTTTTACCAAAAAACTTAAAAACACCCGCTCGCTCGGTCCCGACAGGGTGCCTACATGTTTTTTAAAAGGATGTATTGACCTCATCAAAAGTCCTTTGTGTTATATATTTAATCTCGTTATGAAATCAGGCATTTTCCCTGAAATATGGAAAATATCTAAGATTACACCAATTTTTAAGAATGGCGCAGAATCATCAGTGGAAAATTATAGTCCGGTGGCTGTTCTCTCAGCGCCAGCTAAGGTTCTTGAGATGATTATGCATCATATGATTTTAAAAAGGATTGAACCATTTATAATTAGTGAGCAGCATGGGTTCAGAGTCGGAAGATCAACCGACACAAACTTGATGGTGTTTACGGATTACGTGTCGACGGCGTTAGATAAAGGACTGCAAGTTGACTGTTCTTACAATGATTTCTCGAAGGCATTTGACAGGGTCGATCATGACATTCTTTTGGAAAAACTCCAATTGATCGGTTTGTCTGATGGTTTTGTTAGGTTTTTTGGTAGTTATTTTAGGAACAGAAAACAATACGTATCGTATGGGCTTTTCGAATCAATGCCGTTTTGCACGTACTCTGGTGTTCCGCAGGGTTCAAACCTGGGGCCATTGCTGTTCACTATTTTCATAAATGATATAGCAAGCGTTATTAAAAATTCTATGTTCTTGTTATTCGCTGATGATTTGAAACTTTTTTTGAAGGTTGTCACCTTAGATGATTGTCATCGTCTTCAGTCTGATATAGATAAAATAATAGATTGGGGGCGGTGTAACAAACTCGATTTCAATATTGATAAATGCAATCTTTTATCCTTTACAAGAGGGTCGCGAGTGTTATTTTTCCGTTATTCAATGAATGGCCGAATTCTCTCGCGAATTTCATCAGTCAGAGATCTTGGCGTACAATTTGAGAGCAAACTAACATTCTATAATCACATTAAGATTACTTGCAAGAAAGCATTACAAATGTTGGGCTTTGTCATCCGTACCACCAGAGTCTTTTCGGGAGTTAAAGTTCTAATATTAATGTACAACGCTTTGGTTCGAAGCAGACTTGAGAGTGGGTCAATTGTTTGGGCCCCAAGATGCTCGAAATATACCCTTATGGTGGAGAAGATTCAGAAGAAATTTTTGAGACTTCTCTATATGAGGGTGTATGGATATTACCCATGGCTTTATCCAACTGACTTTCTCTTAGGCATGCTTAACTTCAATAGTTTGAATGTTCGAAGAGAAATGTATCTGGCCATATATTTCTTTCGACTTATACGTGGCCAAAATGAGAATTCCACCATTCTTGAGAATGTGAATCTAAATGTTCCTGATTATTTTTTGAGAAATCGTGGACATGAATTGTTTGTTCTCCCAAGGTGTAGAACCAGCCTGCCAATGGGGATGCCACTGGGGAGAGCTTTAACGGTGTTCAACAATATTGCTTCGGATGTCGACATATTCCACGTAGACGTGGGTGAGTTCCGACGAATACTATTTTTTATGTATTAAAGTAGAGTTCGTCGGAGCTTACTCAGTTGACTTCTTTGCCATTTTTTTTTCTACTGATTTTAATATTAAATTGTACTAATTTTTTTTCTTCATAGTAAAAGTTTTAAATTTATAATTTGCCAACCTTTTGCAATGTTAATTAAATAAAAAAATAAATAAATAAGTTTTCGAAAATGCTTTGTGTAAAATTGCGCGTTCAATTCGCACATATTTTTTTCTCGATAATAAGAAATTGAGGTTATATCACATTTTAAAACTAGAAGGTTTAAATATAGTTCAGTTTATTATGTATGAATTATTCATGTATTTATATATGCTAAATATGATTTTAAATAACCAATTTATATACAGTAAATAATTAAACTAAGTTTCCAAAAACATTCAATGTTTGTGTCTCATAAACTCGTTATTTAAACATAATATATTTATGTTGTAAGACATTGAAACACTTGATTAAAGTTTACTGTGTACTAATATAGACATATAGCATTAAGTTTTAATAAAAATAGTGATACAATTTCGACTCAATTTATATGCGTATTATTTGATTTGTTTTCGACACCATTTCTTACAAATAATTCCCGCAGTATCTACATAATGTACTGGAAAATTTAGCATTAGCAATTTAGTTGAGTGTTCAGCAATACGAAATTTTGAGAACGATTTGAATGGGAGATTTAAATGATAGCTAGTAGGTAGAGGTCATCGCGAAACGGTTGTAAATATGGTTTTTAGTGTCTGAAAATGGCTATCGGAAATTGAGCAAAAAATACAACGGGACGTGATCACTATTCATATCACTATCTGTAGATTCTCCCAAGGCCATCGTAAATTTAACATCCTATTTTATTGGGTACATCTTTGATAATATATTACTGATATGTTGATAAGGAATGATGCTAGTATATGAGTAATGTCGATTTCTATAATAAAAGAGAACCATAACACCTTTAATTATTTTTAATAAAAAATATTTATTACCAGATAAATTATATCGACTTTGGAAAGGAAAAAAGACGTAACCCACAGTTTTTTTCAAAACAGCTCTTTTTCGATGATCACAATGTATCCAACATGATTTACGATCTATCATAAGGATGTAAGCTGCAAATGCCGAATTAGCATTCAAATTTAACTTTTAAGTTTGAAAAATGATGTGCTTGAGAAAATTGAAACCAAAAAAAAAATTCCTCGACATTTTCTTAAATAATTATTAGAATACATCAATTAAACATCAGTTTAAAAGTCTCCGTGCACTTCAAGGTTGTATTTATTTCATAATTTAAATAAGGCCAAAAATCATCAAAACACGTTTTTTGTGCCTCCTGTAAAATTTGCAGTGTGTGGGTTACGTCCTTTTTCCTTTACAGCGTCGATATATAAACATTCGATTTTCAAGAATTTTAAATTATTATTAATTTTTAAATTAATTGAATTTTTAAAAACAACAAATTATATACAAAAATAGCACAGTTCTCTTTTCTAATAACCAAGTTCTATATTCTATAAGTGTCTCAATTTTTAACTTAAGATTGAATAAAGAAATCAAATTTAATTAGTTTTTGCCAATACAATATAAACGTAAAAAAACAATCTTGTTTCAAGTACATGGTATTGAGCATTTGTTTAAGAAGTCTTAGCATTTAATTCCAGTTATTTTCTTTCCATTTTAGTGATAGATTCGATAAATGCTTATTTTTAAGTACATGCTAGAGACAAGCACATCGCTTATCAATTTAGAATACCAAACACTTATCCTTCACTAGGACTGTCTTAAGTTTACCCTTTTGTAAACTTTTACATACCAAGTCAAAAAAAAGAGCCCATCAAAAATTTAAAAATATTCTTATTTTGGGATTTTAATATGCATATATCGACATTCGCCATCCCGATATTACAACTAGATATCTCTGATTTGATTATTGTCGGAAATATTAAGTTAAAATTGTATTTGTTTAACATACATACATCTAAGCCAGCCATACTCAACCTGCGGCCCAATCAGCTCTCATATACGGCTCAAAATAATTATAGTCACCAAATATTTTTAAAAGATAGTTAAAAGTTTGATAATTCACATTAATTCTTAAGTATACGATTTAATATGTTGGATACATTAGTATTTTTGTGTACTTTTTACGTATTTTTTATTTGTTATTTTTTACTATGAAAAATACATAAATGCATAAATGTATACATATGTATATCTATATATATAAAACAAAGTGGGGTTATTTACACCACGTATATCTCGAGAATTACTACAAGGATTTCAATGATATTTGATTTATAAAATTCTTATTTACCTAGAATAGCAGAATAAGCATTAAAACATCGGAAAAATATCACGGAAAAGAAATTATAAAGAAAATAAATATCTTCATACAGAATAAAATTTTCAAATGACGAATAGCTTCATCAAACGATAAAATGTCGTAAGCTGGTTTCAGAAAAATCCACCAGATCGCACTGTTTTCTATATTTGTTTGTTTTTGCTTCTTTTGCGTACGACTGAAATTTTAAATTTAGAATATGGATAAGAATAAAAGAAATCGATGATATGAAATGAAAACGAAAGAAAATCGGATAATATTGAAATAAGGTTATGTTTATAATTAGGTATGATAAATTTTTGACAACAATATTTTGTACGAACGTTGCTTTACTCTGAGATGACACGTTATTACACTTGGAACGCTATATCGAAGAAATTTTAACGTCAAAAGCAAAGCGATGCGGTTCCTGATCACCCGAATGCTCTTGGTCGCATTTACACAGTTCATCCGAAAAATGACGAATGTTTCTACTTGCATGTCAAGAGCTCAATTTGCTTGAAAATTATACTTATTGGGACATGCCAATTTTACAGACATTTTACATCGAATTCGTGTCAGTTCAAGGAATCCCGATCTCGAGGTGAATGAAGAGATAAATAACCAGGCTTTGATTTAGATCGAAGACATGTGTTACCTCATGTGAGGCATTTTGTTAATCAAGTTAGGAATGCCAACTTTAAACTAAATCGAAACTAAATCTTCAATATCCATTCAAAAAAAAAACTTTTAGGAATTTATGTCTCATGTTCATCACCGTCGCTAAAATATATACTGAAATGTGAAAAGACGAATGAAAGTACATAAAATCAGAAGGTTTGTAAAAAAAAATCAGTATACTTTTCATGTATATTATATTGTCATAGAATACTATCAAATCATTATTTTATTTTTGATCCCTATATACAGTCAATCCTGTTTTTATGCGGTTTTTTTATGCGATTTCGAAGTAATGCGGTTTTTTAGAAATGCATTTTTTTAAATGTACCATATTTTACGATATATAAAAATGTTAAATATTACATCGAGAGCATATATTGTTGTATATTGGATAGAATAGAGAGAATCATAAACACAACCGACATTTGAAAAAAAAATAGGATTTCGGACTGTTTAAATCATGTTGCATCTGCCATCGCTGAATTAAGTCCACCTAATTAGGTGTGTTACAGTCGATGAAACCATTGAAGCATCGGTAATATCAGCTGAAATGATTACTTTAGCACCTGAACTTGGCGAAGAAAGGTTTGATACCTTTAGCGAAAATTATATCGACGAATTACTTACAGATAAAGCTATAAGTGACGAAGATGTTCATAATTTAAATTTAATTATTGACAAAAAACCAGAAAACAATGACGAACTGAAAGAAATTCCAGTTCCTTCACTGCGAAAATAATTGAAGAAGGTATCCAACTTTTCAATAAATTAGAAGATCATTTCTTTCTAAATGATTCAAATTCTGATCGCGCATTCAAGTTTCAACGATAACTTTAGAATATATTATCTATATGGGTATAACAAACTGCATAAACAATTAATTATCGAAAAAGAAAATCTGAACAAACTCTGATCACTAATTTTATTGTTAGAAAACAACCATAGTTTTATGAAATTGATGCGCATACTATTTCTTCTGAAAAAGAGTGATTTAGAACCACATGCTTTAAAACACACATAGAATTGTAATACAGTGACTATTAAATAATTTAATATACTATTTTTTAATATTTTTACGCCGTGGTTTTCCCCTAATTTTCTTATACTTTGCGATTTAGTGTATATTTTAACTCGCTGTTTCAAAGTTATGCGGATTTTAAAATTTAAGTAACGCACCCCACTATTTCTATGGAAGTCAAGTTTTTTTTATGCGATTTTTTTTTTGCGATATTTCGTGGAACCCATATACCGCATAAAAACAGGATTGACTGTATAACTGTTTGTATGTGTGGAACATTAAACAAAATTTTTTTTTTTTTCTAATGAAAGATAATCTCATAAATATAATATTGAAGATTTGGAAAATGTTGCGTTCTTTGTTATAATGAGAATTTATGTCATTTCGTAATATAAAAAATATGAAAATTTAGAATGAACTTTCGTAAAATTATAAAAAAGTATTATTTGAATAATTTTGAAAAGATCCCTGTCATTATGTTGGTGACAAGCATTGAGAACGAATTTATCCTAGACCAACACATTTCTTAGCAACAGTCTTTCTTTGACAGTTACTGTCAAACAAAAGTAGTCGTTTGTCAACATTGTGAAGATGTAATTTTATTATTTAAAATACAGTGAAATAAAGAGGTATTAGCTATGCCAAGTACTTCTAAACCAATCAGTAAGAGTGCTCGGAATGGTTTTCTAAGAGTCTTTCAGTTCTGTGAACATGAAAAATCTGAAAAACAACCAATAATTCCCTTCGGGTAGACATTTCGAATCATTTCGAACTGTCAATGGCGTCGTATGCCTAACATTTCGTGCCGCATGTCAATAGCTCAATTTGCTTGAAAACTAAACTCATTGGGACATGACAATCGCTGAAGCAATGGTTTCTGCGTCTCCAAGTCAGATACGCACATTATTTGCTATCTTTTTTTCGACATGCTTCCCATCGAATCCACGTGAATTGTGGAAAAAGTACAAGGATGACATGTCCGAAGACACTTTACACCGAATTCGCGTCAGTTCAGGGAATCCCGATCTCGAGGTGAATGAGGAGATACATAACCAGGCGTTGCTTTTGATCGAAGATATGTGTTACCTCATGCGATGCATGATGCGTCGCCAGATCGAGGAATGAACGACGCTTTCAATCGAAAATCGGAACGTAAACGTGAATATGATCGAGATGCATTGAACCAATCACTTCGAACGAATGTACCACTGTTGAACCCCTAACAGAAAGTGTACGATACTTTAATGAAGGCAATTGATGAGGGAAATGGTGGCTTATTTTTCCTCCGCATTGGAAGCACTCAACCAAACTATGAAAGATCAGCGCAATGACTCAAAATGTTTTGGAGGCGCAATGATTCTACTATCTGGCGATTTTCGCCAAACACTACCAGTTATTCCAAGATCGACCACTGCCGATGAAATAAACGCTTGACTTAAAACATCGACTCTGTGGCGCTATGTTAAGAAACTTCAGCTAACGACAAACATGCGAGTTGCATTTCTAAACGACCATCTGCCGCAGATTTCTCCAAGCATTTGCTGACTATCTGTAACGGCCGTGTTCCTGTCGACGAATCGAATGGATTGATTTCGTTTTTGCCAAATTTTTGAAATTTCGTCTCATCGAAGGACAATCAACAAAGTGTTCCTGAATATCATTGCTAATCACAAACATCATAATTGGTTGAGTGAACGAGCAATTCTTGCAGCAAATAACAAAGATGTGTATCATTTCAACTTCACAATTCAAAATCAAATCGTTGGTCCACTGCATTCCTTTAAATCTATCGACTGTGCCACGTGAATAACATCATTTCAATGTAATTAAAATACTTTTCATTTTTAATTTTGCACATTTATTGAACTTAATTCATTTTGAGTATTCATTCAAACTGAATTTAACTCATCCAATAAATGAACACAACATTTATTGATTCTGAGGCGGTACGAAGTTCGTCGGGCCAGCTAGTATTTACATAAAATAAAATAGTTTTATTTTGACATCATAATACATACATGTGTGCAGTATAGTATGTGTTATATTAGTTTACTTTAAATATTTTGCGGCCCACGTAGAGAAGCAAAAATCGGAATGAGGCCCGGAGGAAAAAAGGTTGAGTATGGCTGATCTAGGCTATGGTACCTATTTTTGTTTGTAATACTGTAATAAATGTTGTCAATTGAAATATATGATCATATGAGCGCTTGAGAGGTTAAGTAAGCCAAGTGGTATTTTATAAAAAAAAAGGTGTTGGCTCTGTTATAATATTCTACATGTCTTAAAGTAAAATAAAAGTGAAGTGAGCTCAGTAAATATACATTAAAAAAAGTCTTATCTCCCTAAAATAAAAATATGCAATCCACCAAAACAGCATGTTAAGAGGTGTTTTGTTTAATAAAAAAAAGTTGTACTATTTTACTTTTTGGCTCATTCCACCTCTCGAGAGCTCAATTATTTAATAGATAGTTCATTAATATGAAAAATCAAGCTAGTTAGTAGTAAAATAAATTTATGTGGTGATATTACACAAATCTAACTTTTTAATCTATTTTGTTTTGTTATTTATGAGAAAGTGTAAGATTGGCTCACACCTTGATAAAGATAACTGTCAAAAGATTAAAATTCTGTATAATTTCACCGTGGTCTAGCATTACAATATTCGATAAGTCCTGCACATTTGTATTCAATACCACAACAAAATTAAGATGCAAGTCTTGTAAAATATCGAGCAGACGAAAAAGAATCATCAATCCACTCAAAAATGAATGATAAAGTAAAACTCGAATTCAAAATGCAAACAAAAAAAATGTTTCAAAGCAATCTGTATTGAAATTGAACGTTTGAAGTGCATATCAAAAAGTCCGTAAATGAAATCTATACCTCTCTTTATATGAGTCGAAATCGACTCATGCAACCGTATTTAATGAATATTGAATTCTATTTTATAACCTCCCTGTAAATCACATAATACTCTTATCTTTCTTTGCGAAACAAATAATCAAAACCCTTTATTTGTTTGTCGATTTTAATTAACCCTGCGGGGCCGATTGAAAGATTAATTTAATAATTAAAATTAAAATAAAGACACCATTGTTTGCTATCATGAAGATGTGTATTAGAGAAAAATTCATGTCAATATGGTATAAGAACATGTTCGGCTTCCAATTTGAATGATATTAAATTGTATGGAGGTATTACAGAAGCGAGTACTGAACGAACAACTGTTGGTAGAGTTAGGATAGTGGTACAGATTAAGCAATCGATATAATTCTCTCATAACACTTTATTTTTTACTGACGATGTCCGATCCCAATGCACGGCATATAAACTTCTGTAGAACAAATCTGAAAATTTGTTTTTGAATTTGTTGAAAAGAAGTTTGTTTTACGAAAACTGTTTGTTACTCAGATACTCAACATACCATTTTTTAAAGAGAGTACGGATAGTAAGATAAAGCTGATTATCTTACTATCCCTCGAAGATTCAGCTTCATCCCAATGGCATATATGACAATTATTGAAGAACGAACTTACTACTACGATGCTATCTTGAAAGAATATTTATTTTAGGTGTCGTTTTTTTTTATTCCATATAAAATATTCCATTGATATCAAAATTGAAAATCAATATTCAGTCACTTCTCGACTTACAACAGGGTTTCGTTCTTACACTCTTTTCGTAAGTTGAAATAGATAACTGATGCACTTTGCAATGCTCTATCTGATGATTCTTCTTAAAAAGATGAGACACGTGTCACAATTTTTAACACAAGTGTATTAATAAAGTTATCAAATTAAATTGAATATTAAAAATGAACTTTTACAAAGTTACTAGTATTAGTGTATAAATGCCATGTCATGTTCAAAAAGATAAATTGAGTTAATGACTTACAACATTTTTTCGTAAAATAAAACTCTGTTGTGACACAGTGATGATCTCTAAGGTTTTTATATGCTTTATAATACAGGAGCAGGCATTGTTTTTTAAAACAATTTTATATCTTTCTTCTGTCGCAAAGGGTTAATATTTCTTTAGCATCTTCTACATTACTGCTATGGGCGTCAGAAAAGAGACAAATATATGTTGCCGACTCCTCCTAAAATGCTATTTGCCCGCCCAAAAAGGCTTATTTTTAAGTATAATTGAATCGAATACACAAAATATGTTTAATGTATTTCGAGGTGGGCCAGAACAAATTCAATTTGTACAGAATAAATAAGACCTGTGAAATATCGATACTATCAAACGTTGGGCCTTCTTTGGCTTCTTTTATTCATATAAAATATATAAATATTGAGATGTTTTTCTTCTTGGAATATTAATATTAATAGAGTTCAGAAGAGGACGAGCGAGAATCACGCAGCTGTCTAGCGATCATAGAGTCTCTAACACTTAATCTATTTATCGATACTCAACATTTTTTTGCCAGAGCCGCATGCTGGATTTTGGTATATTACGTGGGCCGCAACACGTTTATACTATACGTACACGTGAGAATACCGCATACTATACATAAAATAAATCTCAGTACTCAAAAAAATAAATGTTCCCAAAATATGTACTTATTCATTTACATATTTGTTTGCAAACAATGAATACCTGATGTTCATATGAAGTGACTATGACTTTTTGGGCCTAATATAAAATCTGAATGGGCTGCAGATTGAGTATCGCTGATTTAGATCTGACCATGGTCGTCTTTAATAATTATTGTTTCATTTTTAACTCACATTAATGTTATAATTGAACTTTATGTATATAATACGATTGACTACAAAAATTAACATGACAAGCTACATTTTCTACACCAATCTCTAAACCAGTTTTAAATTATTTCTTTATTTTGTGATTCTGTTATTTATTTGATTGGCAGTTTTTTCTCATCTAATTTCCCAAAGAAAAACAAAATTGATTTTTAATATTCCTTCTTTAAGAATATACATATGTACTTAGACTTTTCTACATGAATACTAACGCAAAATTACTTAAAGAATATCAAATCCATCATTCTTCTATGTTTTGATATCATGGACAATCCACAGCTGAGGAGTCGGAGTCGGAAAAACTAGAGAAAAACAATTTTAAAAATTATTAGTTGAATTATTATTCATCATATAGATTGGTCAAATCTACTAAAACTATTATTTTCACTAGAATGATCTGATGGTATACAGATATTTAAGTTAAACGAAAATGTGTGAAAAAGTCAATTTGTAGTCGGGGTCAGTTTTTATCTAATGCCGGAGTCGGAGTCGTTTTTATTTACACAATTCCACAGCCCTAGTTTTGACACAAGTCCATTGAAATATATACACATATTGTAACTGTAATAGGGGTTACAAAAATTTGCAATAATATTGTACAAATAAAATAGCCAAACAAAGTTTTTTTTTGTGATTGCATTTATTTGGTGAAACTCTATTAAAATAAAGTAATATATGCAAGTTTTTAATTCATTCTTAGTCAATATAATAATAATTTTCTTTTTTTCATTCAAATACAGAATCTACTGTATGATAAAAAATTAAAGCTTTAACAATGAATCTACAAATAGTCAATCAAAAAAATACTTTTATTATCGTATCCATAATCAGAAATTAATCATCTACAATTCGTGTAATTCATTGAGCAAAAGTCAATAAAAACTAACTACCTTATTAGATGACCATTTCAATGCCATTTTTTTTGTGTACATAGTTAAATGAAATACATCTTGATATTTAAAGCCTACAATAATATTTTAACTATGATTTATTATTAACTGATTGCAATGATCATTCAAATACGTCGAATGATTGCATTTAATGATTTTTTTGAGCAAAAAATAACCTCTATAATAAACACCTTAACTAGTGTTAATGATATCTACATGACTTGAAAAAACGATGTTAATAATCATGTTTGTTTTTTTGGTATAGATCTCGTTAATTATTTAAAAATAAAATTGAATTCAAATAAATAAGTTCAGTATACATTCGCCTTGATATTTAAGAAGTGCACAATTTAACATTCCTTTCAACAATGTTGTAATACTCATGTTTTTTGTGTAACAAATAATTGAATATATTTTTTATCAAACGTAAATAATTTTATTATATTTTTATTCATTTTTCAATAAATACGAAGTACTGTGACAGTACTTTTTGTCAAAATCAATCATCTCAGTGAATTTTAAACGGTTTTTACGTGACGCACAATTTGACTTCATAAAATATTAAACAGTGTCTATTCAAATACAACATAATCACATTATTAATAAATAATAAAAAAATACACATACATCAAGCACTATATATAAAATGTGATACTCAATTTTTTTGTCACGTCCGCTACTAATATGGAGTATATGGAATTTTTGTAGCGCTTATCTCAATGAATTTTTTGAACGCTTTTAATTCAGTTGCTTAACTCCTTGCTTTGTATGAGAGTAGGGATATGATGGCAGGGCTAGGACAGGACCAGTGGATAGCTTATCGGTCTTGCTTCTCTCCAATTGTTTATAATCGGAAGAGTAGAAGGAAGTTTTAGACATCAGTTATCTACAAACCTTTGAACAGAATAAGTTGCAAAATATCCAAAATTATATAAATATTTAAGTTAGTTTCTTTAATGGATCACATGGGTTCAAGTCCCAATACGAATATCATTTTGATATATTTTAAAAATTTTGTTCTAAGGCATGGTTTTTTGTGATATCAAAAATTTTCCAATCCAAAAATAACAAGACGCCCTTAGAGCAATCTTTTCTATCCCTACTGTCTTAACACTTAAGTACCGAAATATCTAAAACAGGATCGAGGAGCGATGGGGTACAAAGTGACCTCAGACAAATTTGCGTAATATTTACATTACATTTATTGAGGTATTGTTGACAATTACAATAAATATCTGAATGATTGAAATAAGAAGAATTTTGCAATGTAAATGCACCCCATAGGAACTCGAAGCTTAAAAAAGAAAAGTCTGGCAACTGAAGCAGTTCTTGCAAAAAACTTCTGAAAAAGTTTGGTGCTTTTTTCTTTTGTCTTTCGTGTTATGAGTTTCGGATTGATATTAACTATTTGTATAAAATAGATTTATCTTGCGCGCGATAAAGAATACCCGCGTAAGCTGAGGTTTGTGTGTTTTTAATTATATATTTTTAAATAATTATAATACGTGTAGATATTGTAATGTTTTATTAAATACAGAGCGTGTGCATCATAGCTCGTCAACTTTTTTTAGAACGATTGTAAAATGAGCGTCCTTTTGAATAAGTCAGATATAGATAAATCCTTCTTTGGGTTTATTTGATTGACGTAACTTTATATAATCCTCGCTGCCTTTTGTGCGCAACCAATGCACAGTTTGATATGCTTGACAGAATACATTTGAAGACATATAAAAATACAACAGACAGGTGCCTCCACTAAACACTTATACAATGTTATGTATTTTTTTTTAATTCGTTTGATAACGTTTCAAATTTGGTTGCTGGTTCTGTCATGGTGCAGTTTTTTTGTATGCACATGCCGATTTAAAGCGAATTTTGTGATACATTTTTGAAATTAATATTATACCTAATAAGGAGAAAAGTATATTATTAAAATATACATTTTTTGTATTAATTAATGTTATTTATATTTTTTTATGTTTCGGATACTTTGGCGATAGTTCTTTTGCCATTCTCTTAATTTGCATTTTCTCTGAATAACTCCATTATGATATTATAATCATAATCAATGTCTTAATTCTACATTAATGATAGTGTAATTTAATAATTTCTTCTTCATTCTTTGTTGTTTAAATCATTCGTATCATAAATTGAGACGTCCTCCAATACCTATAACTATATGTTGGTATACAATCACTTATTTCAGTGCTGAATTCTATAACGATTCAATAGGAAACAATTACCCGATGTTGAACATTGTGAGGCCATATACTCTACATTGGGAGTGGAAATGGATGAAAATTGTTTTTTTTTCACTTTTTGTTTAAATAAAAATATGGCTAATTTCGCCAAATATTTTTAAGTCGAATGATCATACTACTATACTTAATAAGAATTTTTCACTCAAAATCAATTCTAGGTTGAATTGACATTACAAACACCCGTGTACTTAGATCTGAAATTTAAATTGAAAAAAAAAGTGACATTGACCTTACTGGGAATGAAACCCAGACCAGCAGGTAGATAGTGCAGAGCCTTTACCAACTAGACCATTCCCATATTGAGGGTCGCGGATTTCTCCGGGGGGCGCTGCAGAACATGTTTTATATTGAGGAGGGCCGTGGATTATTTTTTTTCAGATTTAGGGGGCCGTGGAATGAAAAAGGTTGGGAAGCACTGAACTAGACCACAATGCAGTATATTACACTGATTCCATATGTTACTCAAAATAACAGGAACAATACTTTACATGAGATGTAAAAAAATGAGATATCACATTTATATAATCTACAATGCGACAGTAACGAATTAAATTATTTTTGATTTTCGTTTAAAAAAAATTGTTGCATCAGTCAAAGTTTAAAAAAATATATGATTGTCACTTCATACAATGATAGTTATCTTCACATCAATCAAATTCGAATGCAAAATTATTCCAGATATCTATCGGTAATGCCTTTGCTAATCTTTTATGCAATTCTATGACTTCAATATTTTTTGCTATGCACTTGGATAGCAGATCAGATACAGTACGCCTCAAAAATATAAGTAGTAAATTCCAACGTGACGTTATTATTGTAATAGCTTACTGTGTCCTAGAAATCAAACTTTAATTTATTATTAATAATCGTAACGGCATTTATCTGGCAGCCGGTCAAAAATAATTCAAAAGCATTCGATGTAAAAAAAAATAGAATCAAATTTAGTATAACTGCATTTTCATTATCAGCCATCTTTAAACTACCTTCCCATTATTAAACGATTTCTATCCGTCCAAAGTTTGCCGTTGTGCCACTTCGTTCCTTCAAACATGGCAGATCATCAATCCTGTTGTTTCTTGGATGATTTTGAGGTCATAGCACCTCTAAGACCCAGCTGGGTGTTGATATTCAACAAATAGTCATCTTTAAACGGCCCCTGTTTCCATAAACACAACTAGTCACAAGAAAAACCAAATTTCTCCACTTTTTCTAAAATACGGTAGATACATTCCACAGAAAACCGTGTAAAAAATGATGAATTCATAAAAGATTTGAAGAAAATAAAAAAATCGCAAAAATCATCGCTACTTGATTATATGTATGAGGGGACTTTTATGAGGGACTGGACATACATCTGTTTCATTGCTAGAAATTTTTCACATGTCTAATGTGTTAAGACTTAATGAAGCCTTTTTTTCTATATATGTCTTGTGTTGCATTTATTTTGATTATGAAATTCGTTATCTGCTTATTGTGTATGGAAATCGTTTTAAAACAAATAATTCTTGTTAAAATATAGTATTTGTTCTTTTAAGTAGACCGTGTTATTTAAAAATAGTGTAAAAATGTGTTATAAAGATTTGAGTGTACGTCAAATTATTTGTTGACAATCTCTACGTATTAAAAGGAAATACACCATCCATAATATTACACTATCTCTGATCTTGATTGGTTATTTTTAAAACTTTTGCCGATATGTTTTGGGAGGCAATGTGAAATGTTTTTATCTAGCATAAAAATTATCTATTTTTGCAAGTAAGTTTAGTTAAGATTAAATTTATTTTACATTTGAAGCGTTGAATTAAACAAAAGCTCCAACATCAAAGAAATCAAAACTGAGGAATGCCTAAAAGCCAACGCCAATGCCGTAAATAACGAAATAGGATCAAGTCTCAAAATATTTTTTATACGAATATGACGCTAAGTCATATTAAACTAAGTTCTAATAGTCCGTAGAGAGATTTTAAAATATTTTTTTTGGTAGTATATATATATATATGCTTTATTACCTTTTTTAAGATAAATGTTTTCAAAAACTTGCAATATCTTTGCAAAAAAAGAGTGTATTTTTTATAAGTTTTCCTGCAGATAAAAATTGGTCCATAACTCTTTATTTATTTCAAATCTTCATTATTCTATTGAACGGAATTTCTCAATGAAATGAAATTATGCAATATTGTTATGAAAAGGAAAACATGGGGAATACATCGTCAATAGCTTGAAAATCAATAATCAAATCGGGTTTCATAATAAACAGTTTTCTTGCAATCAGTAAAATATATTTAAAAAATCCATTGAAAATCAATAACGTCGAAGACTTATATACAAAAATACGACTTAACTTAAACGTTCTCAGTCAAAACTACAGTGATATTGTTTATATACCAAAAATGGATAATTATCCGAAAAAAGATGAATAGTGAAATATAATGTTTAAAAGGAAAACTCATCTGATATAGGATTTTAATTGTTTGCAATGGAAAAATCCCAAACGAAAAGTGCACCCATAAAACTATTATTTAATGAATTATTTCGACGAAAACATACCAGACTAACACATTACAAGACTAAATTCCAGTAGAATTTTGCTGAGAAAACCGGTTCTTCTTTATGTTAGTAATAAATCGCAGCTTATTCCTGAATAGGAATTCCTGGAACCAGGACTTAAGTTTAGAACATGAGAGGTTTATTGGTTGAACTATAAGCTTTTATTAAACTTAAGGAATTTATTCACGTGCTTCAGCGATGAAATTAGGAAAACTTAGTAACATTGTTAACTATAATTGACAAACTATAAACAATATTAAGTATTTTCTTGCAATAAGTGGTTGGTTCAGATGACGGACAATGACTTGACATAAGAATATTTTATCATCTGAAAAAATGGTAAAATACATTCATTGATTCTCAGTAATAGTGTTGAGATCGAAAAAACACAAATATCTTAAATTATTTCCAATGCTCTCTCCAAGAAAAATAGAGGGGTTTGGTTACTGAATGACCAGCAGTTTTTGTGTTATGATACCTTCATTATAGAGTCCATGTGATGCATATTGGAAACGGGGATGATTTAAAAAACATCGCATTTTTTCTGGATGAATTAGTTGTGTATGGAATGTACTTATATACTAAGTGGTAGAGACTTCAATTCGAGTATCGAGTACTCGATACTCGAGAATACTCATCCATTTTTTAAGTACTCAATACTCGAGTATTTTGAAAAATACACAAGTAATTAATACCGTAGTTAACTTGCCGCCTGTGTGGTCGAGTGGTCAGCGTTGTTGGCTTCGGCTACGGAGGGCACGGGTTCAAATCCCGGTACGGACAGTTTTATCAATTGATTTTTCAATCTATTTATGAATTACTGTTCGAAGGCATGGATGTATGTGATGTGTTGAATTCCCCCCTCTCACCCATCCTATCCTATGAATGGGGCGTATCAAGAGCGATTAGCTCTAGAACCACTAGTCCTGTCCTAGCCCTATCCTTCTATCCCTACTCTCTTTGAAAAAAGGCAGGTTGAGCAACTGAGTAACAAGCAGTTCTCGTAGAAAACACTTCTGTTGAGATAAACTCCATTAGGAGTCCATATGCTTCACATTAGGAGCTGACATGGTTAAAATAAAATTGATACTCGTAATTTATAAACGAAGATTTATTTCCAAATTTTATTTAATTATTTCAAAAAAATATATATATAATGTTTAACCGTTACGTTTAATTGAGTCTTGCGTGTAGATTTTTTAAATGGTTTTGCCCAGTTTTGCCGTTGACTATGGCTATGCAAGAATTTATTTTGTACTTTTGCTTTGGGTCCTGCTGACTTATCTTATCAATGACAAGTTTATGATGACGAGAGTTTATGATGACAAAAGACAAAATAACATATTGAAAAGTAATCCTTTATTTAAATAATCATTTATTTTAATAAATTGAAATAAATGTATTGATGAAATTAAATAAGCTTTTTTATTTATTTATCATCTATTTATATACACAAATTTGAATTATTAATATAAATTTTGGTACATCTGAAACTACTCGATTATACTCGAGTATTTTAAAACTTTACTACTCGATACTCGAGTAGTTGATATGTCGAGTGATTGGAGTCTCTACTATGTAGGTTTAAGCCCGTTAAAAATATTGTCTGTTACAAATATTACACAATCGTATTTAAAAAAAGGAAAATAGAAATCAATTCCAATAACACACTCCGTCGTATTATTTAATTTAAGTATTTGAAAAACAAACTACGGATGCCTTGAAAATCTTTTACTTCGAATATTTTTTATGCATCTTTGGATTACATCAAATAAAACACATTATTATTAATTTTATATCACAATAATTTAAAGTAAAAACAAATTATTAATCTTACTCAAATCTTGTAATCCAGCGGTCAAACACCTTTCGTACATTTCAATTAATCATGTTTTTTATTTAATATATTTTTTAGAAGATTACAATACGTGAGAGATAAAATATTACGTATTCAGACTAGTTTAATTACACGTCTTGGATCTTGGCAAGTTTTAATCATTTTCGCCTACGCGACGAACAAACCGTTTTTTTTTTAATATGGTACCTATGTAATTATTTAAAAATGTTTTTTTGGTGTTACGAATTCGATTCGTTCCAATTCAATTGGGTTCCGGTTATTTAGTAACGAAATGTATTTAAGCAATAAACTTTTTATGACACTTTCTAATGGTCTCGATCATTAGCAGTATATTAATCACATAATCAGATAATTAAATAAATGATCAATAAAAACGAAAGTATACTATTTTTGATTAATTACGTACTTAATATTATCACCGCAAATGTGTTAAATGACATGTATTCTGACGTTTTTAATAATGACAAAAAACAGTTTCGTCTTGATTTATGTCAATCAGTTACACATCACATATAAATACACACTCCTCCTATGACGTTGCATGCGCAGAAAGAAAAAGGTTGTGCGAAAGTATGTAGTGATTTTATTTAATTTAATCGAACATTTCACACGCACCACATACACCCACTCCCTATCCTCGTTCTGTCTGCGCATCGTTTTCATCACATATTCAACGAATTCTGAATATTTGTTGGTTTGAGGTTTTTATTGAATAATTTCAAATTTATAAAATATATGTGATATAGCTGTGTGTTTCAATACCATAGCCGTCATCATCAGAACAATTTATGTCATAAAGCTGAAATAATGTTCAAATATATTTAATAATTATTTTTAAACTATTGACATTAATTAACAATAAAATAAAAATTCAATCAATTATTTTATTCACAATTTGGGGTACAAGTAACTTAATTCTTGGATACTAAATCAATTCAGCCAATTTATTATTGAATTACTATCAATGATATTATTACGTAAGGGCGCAAATTTGATGGAAAGGAAAAAATATATACTGTACCTGACTGCCATAATAATTATTTTAATACGTCTAGAACATATTATTTGATTTAATGTGAAGAAATTCACAATACACAGTTGAATAAAACAGTTTTTGTTTATTATGTAGTATTCTTATAAAAATATTATTGTGTTTTTTTAAATTTGTTAATATGTTAAATATTGCAATACTTTTTTCCCTATTTCGCCTATGCAAATATTCGTTTTTTGCTGACGAAGATACGTGTACATTTGAAATGATAGTATTGTATGTGTGTAATTCATTTACAATGGATTCTTTGAAGCAATCTTAAATATTTTTTAATAGGCTACACACGATTATCTATTCTCACTCTGACAATAATAGCCAAAGAGCGGAAAACATTGTTAGTAGCTTCATGTTAAATCGTCTAACAGAGTAATGTAATATACCCACATCTTTTAAAACACCTGTTAACTGCCACGCTAATTTATATGAACAACACAATATTTGCTTTAAAATTCAGACCTCAAACAGTCGCTATTTAGACCTTAGGTACAGCACCTTCCGACAATGCTTTTTAGCTGCTAAGCTTCCCACACCTGAATACCTACGTAATGAAGTAATGATTAACCTTTTTTATATTGAAACGACGTTAATATTCTTAACGTTATTCTAAATATCGCAAAAAAAAAATATCCTAGTAATTATAGTTTCATTTTCATTCATTTACTTTACACAAAGTGTGTCCCGCGAGATTTATATTGAATCTGTATATAAATATTTTATTCTTCATCCGTAAAATTAAAAATTAACTTTGAAAAAAAATATCATATGGCAAGAATGAATGGTCTGAAGTTTTGATATTTATTTATTTAACATGCTCATCGAATTACAACCATATTGCATCTGATTTGCGTATTCAAATTCATTTTAAACGAACAATTGCATAAATTAGATGGTTAAAAATTAGTGTATTTAAAATGAGTTATAAATTGTATATTAACTCAAAAATATTATACAAACAATGAATTTAATTTTTATTTTTTGCTTACTGTTTTCAATAAAAAGAAAATTTTTACAAAAAAATGTAGCCCTCCAAAATTTTTGGATTTCAATAGGTACATGTTGTCTCTTTGACGAAAAAGTTTGTGAACCCCTGTTCTACGTGATTCAAGCAACTTTGAAATTATTCATAGCTAATAAGACACTAAAAACTGTAATTTTTAAATCATATTTGAATCGAATAAACACCGAAAAGTTTTTTCAACTTCAACGTTTTTGTCCAGTTTTCATTTTATTTACAAACTATATATTTCCTTTTAAATAACCAGTATTTATTATATTTATTTATAGATCATGATAATATAATTGTTTAAATGTTTACATCAAAGGAAAAAAAAATACTCTTATACAATTATGATGATATGATTTTTTGTTAGACGTTGTTTGCGGAAGAAATTAAACAGTAAAATGTCTAGTAAACCTTTGTCAGTTTCTTTAAAATATACACAAATTATCAAGACAAACATTTTTTTTGTCAAAATTATTCGAATTCCTGACATGAATTGTTTCTATTTCCGTCTTCTTACTTGTATGCTAATTAGAATAGCGTTGTCTGGAGTTCCCTGTTTGTCAGAAAAGTCCCGCGGGCCAGGTGTTACTGAGAACTGTCATAGACGGTAGTAGGTATTATGTCGTAAATTATAAATAAACGAATCGGCTGAGATAATTCGGAGCCTTACTTAATTAAATACTTAAAAATGAATCAAGATAAACAGCTTAGCGTCGACTTTTTCAAAATAATTGACAATCGGAATAATTTGAACGGGCACCTGCTGTAATATCATAATATGAAGAGATTCACATGTTTTTTTAAAATTATAATTCAAGTGTTCACTGAATAATGCTACTCTGCATACATATCAAAATTAAGACAATTTTACAAAAAAAAACACATAATAGAATTGTCAATTAAATTTCAAGATTTGAAAAATAAGACGATCAGTTATTTTGTTGAAATTTTACTAATTCTATACTGGGATTATAAAACTTAGAAGTGTAGTTTATATATAATTATAAATTAAATAAAAAGAAAGTTCTTTCGGTGGATTCGGCGGTAACTTTGTGGAAGTTCATTTTAATATAAAATTGATGTATTTATTTCTATAATATATTTATTTTTATAAAATATCAGAATAGTAAAATTAAAATCATTCGTACTTATGCAAGAATTGTGAAAGTAAGTCTGTCTAAGGATGCTTCTGAAAGAAGTGTCACAGTTTGTAGCACAATACGTGGAATAATTTAAGTTATTTTATATTAAAAAGAAAGTAGTTTTTCTTTGACGAATTTTTTTAACTCATTTATTTATTTTATCACTCGAAAATATCAATCGTTTTTTATTCTAAGCATTATATTTAAATAAATGTTTTCACGGTACCCTTTTCAAAGTCAGTACAATTCGATTTTAACACAATTTGAAAATCATAGATACCAATGTTTTCAATCTCAGTATTTGCAGTAACTGCATTAAAAGACCGACTGGCCTTGGGTTGAATAACATACATATGAGCTTTTATCATTGCTTAAAAAAATGAAATATTTTTTTCATTAATTGCGAACAATTAAATTGTGTCGAAGGAAACGTGTGGAAAACCAAGTTACCTAGTGTAGTATATGCCACCTTTCACAAATCAAGTGAAGAAAATGATACTGAATTGAAATATATCTTGTCCAAAAGTACAGTTAAGAATTTCGTAACCGCTACACCAAATGGATGTCGAGTAGTAAAAATCCACTAAGTGAATACTAGTTAAATTAAAAATACATAAACAAATTCTGGTCCGATATTAGGTCAAGTAATATCATGAGAAATTTTCTCACCTTACGCATTACGGTAAATCCAGAGAAACCCATCAAAATGGTCGTAAAATATACATGAACAAAATACATATGACGGCAATATACACCTTAAAACTTTTACACGTTCATAAAGACAAAATGTATTAAAGTAAATCATAAATTATTGTAATTTATTTGTTTTATGCATGTTTTTGCAAAGCCATCGGATTACACGTCTTACGTCATATGGCACTAATATAACGATCTAAACATCAAGCTGTCTCGTAAATCATAAATCCGCTACCTACCTGCATTTTTTACCGATCGATTCATAAAAAAAATGTTTCTTGGAAATACACACCTGTGTGTTATTGACCTCTGCATCCTTGCAACAAAAATTTATAATATCTAATAAAATATATTATTTTATTGTTGAAAAATCTTTTTTTTTCTTATCATTCGGCTTCATTGAATAAACAGTGGTAAATAAAATAGTTCTTTACATCAAAACAGTTTCATTGAATACTATTTTCGCAACAAAGTTTCATAAATACTTCATTAAATAATAATACGTTGAATGTAAATTCATTCATGTAAATATTAATTTATAAATAAATACCAGGGCTGTGGAGTCACGTGAAAAAAAGACGACTCCGATTCCAGCTTTAAAATAATTGACGACTCCGACCAAAATACCGCGACTCCGCGACTGCGACTCTGACTCCAACTCCGACTCCGACTCCACAGCCATGGTTCTTTATATCAAAACAGTTTCATAAATACTATTTTCGCAACAGAGTTTCGTGAATACTTCATTAAATAATAATTCGTTGAATGTAAATATTAATTTATAAATAAATACTGTTATACAAATTCTTGTAAGATCACAGAAATCAATAATATTTTTGTAGGTACACAAAAATGTCAATTTTTTTTATCCATATCCGACCTCAATGTGGAGAATATGGCTTCCTAATGGAGGTATCTCAACAGAGCTTTTTCTATGAGAATTGCTTTTTTATTACTCAGTCGCTTAACCTCTCTTCTTCAAAGAAAGTAATAGGGATAGAAGGATAAGGCTTGGACAGGACTAGTAGTTAATGAATCGCATTCGTTATGTCCAGTTATTGAAGAATCGGAAAAGGTGGGAGATGATTTTTCAGACATCACAAACTACGAACAGAATTCGATAAATCGATTGAATAAGTACTGTTCGTACTGGGATTTGTATCCGTGAGATCCGGCACGGAAGCCTACAACGCTAACCACTGCACCATAGGACCCGGCATGTTCAAGATATTCTGGAAATAAAATAGCCAAAATAAAACGATACACATAGCATTTTTTTTATCTTGTTCTTTTGATAGTAAGCGTTGTTTACGTAGAAAGTAATTATTATTTAATAAGTTAAATAATCTGAGTATAAGCGAAATACGATTCACACGTACGCTGTAATAATAATGTTATAAATTTGATATTGAGTTATTTATTATGACTTAACATAAACGCTTCAACTTTCCGAAGTTTCATCCCTTTATTAATAATAGGATAGGTATTTTGAATTATCTTACTACGTTCAGAATTGCTTCGGTAAAACGAATATTCCTTAGCAGGTTTGCATTTGCCCGTGAACTTAGTATTATTTATAGCCCTAAGACATTCATTGCATATGCAGGTCATTATTTATACTAAAAGCTGCAGAATATGATAATATAATAATAGAACGCGCATGCGTGGGAGTGAAGAAGAAATAAGCGATTGTCTTTATGGGCATAGTAGCCTTGCACTTGGATTTGCGATTCTATTAGCATAAAATCAGCAAGACTTACGTCACTTTCTTGTACGGTGATTTATAGCAGGTAAGTTGATTTCATGGTGTAAGTTTTTTATGTAGAGACATATAATACCGATACAAAAAACGTGTTTTGATATCGAACCGATTGAAAATTGATAGGATTCCGAATTGTTTGTTGATTATGGTCACGGCTACGCCTTTTAATATCTCCAGGCTATTATGAACCGGATGTGCTTAGAATCTTGACAAGTAGATGCGTTTTTCAATTAAAGATAATACACCCAGAGCTTAAAGCTCTTGCAAAATACTTTGATGAGAAAATATTTAATATTTAGCAACAGAAATGACAGATTATATCGTTTTGTCTGGAAATCAAAACTCAACGTCCACTGATCATAACATTTTGATTTCATTTGTTTTTTGCATTCTGTAAAAATATTGAAAACTGTAATGTTCATATTTTTATAATTCAGTTTACGCGCAAAAATATATCTAACAAACCAATGTCGTTTTATCAAGCAATATTATTTTTTATAATATTAATAAAATGCATATTTATCACTTTATTAACATACAAAAAATCACAGTGTTTTGTAATCGAGACCAGGGTTTCTCAACCGGTTTCAGGGGGGCCAAAGAGATTTATTTTTGTTTTCAGGAGCCACAGCACAGTCTAGGGGTGCCACGGGCAGATTTTGCGAAATTCTAAAATACCTGTGATTTTGGATTGGAAGAGCTAATAAAAGGTCCAAAGTTGGTTATTTGGGCAAACCCGCAAACTCCTGGGATTTTGAATCTGAAGTCCTTGGAAGAGCTAAAAAAAGGTCCCACGCTGGATATTTCGGCAATTCTGCAAATTCCTGGGAATTTCTTGAAATTCGAATTTTTATGGGAAGACAAAACAATGGTATGGAGGGCACAGTAAAATAAAGACACTCAAAAGAGGCCACGGTTCAATGTTCCCGCTAAGGTGTGCGCGTGTCCGCGCACATACCTCCCAAAATGTGCCCGCACACATTTTTCCTTCCCCGCACAAGGCCGCACACAGAGATATTGTAAAAATAAGTTTGTTTCACCAAATTTTTATATTTGTGCACATTTTTTATTTTGCTGAAAATTTACTGCTCACAGAAGTCGATGGTCCGCACACACAATAGAAAAATTAAAGGGAACGTTGCCACGGGCCCAAAAAGGCTGAGACACTGATCTAGACTGACGATATACGAACTGAGATAAACTTATTTCACAATATAACATTTATTTAGATGAAATTGAAGATAATGTTATTGCATTTAACATTATTGTGATAACGTAGAGAAGATATTAATTTCGCATCACTTGGAAAGAACTTAAAACATTTTGGGTGAATGTTAAAAATAAATTATTACGTTTTTTTAGTAATACATTTTTCATTCGTTGTACTTGAAAACGATTATTAAGTCGCATAAAGATTAATCGCGTTTTTCGGTAAATTTAAAAGTAAATTTTAAATTAATAATTCAATGTAATTGAGATCAATTTTAAACAGCCTAATCGGATGATTTTTTTTGACAAAACATATAAATACTTATGACCAGAATACATCGCGTACATATCAAATGACCATTAGCGGTTAGCCAAATTTAATTATGTTATATTATTTGGTCAGCTGATATCCATGGGATTTTAAGATATGAATGAAGTAGTGCGGAAGTTTTAGTCAATACAGAAACAAAAACTAAAAAAGGTTCATTCAGCAGAAAAGATCATATAATGGTGGTGACCCAATTATTATTGATTATATTTTATCGCGATCAATTTTTAATCTCACGCTGATAAAAGGATCGTAATGTCAATATTACTGAAACCGGGAACTTTATATTCATAGTGTGTTTTCACCAGGGCTGTAGGTAAAAAAAGACGACTCCGACTTCAGCTTTAAAATAAAAAACGACTACGATTCCGAAGAAATTTTTAATATTTTTATTTTTACTTATATAACCATAAAACCTTTAAAGAACCATATACCTAGGCTAGGTATTTTTTTGCGATTTTCTCAAAACTAGAATTTTGGTACTAAGCCACCCAAATATATTAATGACCAGTAAAAATTCAAAAAGTGAATTGTCACACAAATACAGAGTTTGGGAAATTATGATTTGAGTGTTGGAAAAATCACGGTTTGCTTGAATGGGTCAACTTTATGATTTTATTTTTTGTATAAAAAAACCTTTTTTGAACACTTATTGTGAGAACCGATATTAATCGGTATTTTTTTTAAATTTGTGACAAATCACTTTTTAAATGTTTGCTGCTCATTTAAGATTGATACATTCTTTAAATAAGTATGTCTGAAAAAACGATTTTTTTATCAAACTGTTTATTACTAAGTTATTAGAGAAAAATATCATCTAACAGACTAAACTGCATAAACGGTCGCCAATCTGTTGTAAAAAAACTTTACAAGTTTGATTCCTTCGTACTTATAACTTGCCAATATGATATGATGAACATTATAATGAATACACTGTATAGGTGTTATTAGTTAATTATTTAATAATTAATAATAACCAAGTCGTGCCAGTCAGTAGCAAGTTACTTCCTACAATATTATTAATGCATAAATAAGCCCGGTATGAGTAGAATCATGATGTAAATGGTTAGACAGAAGATGAGATGATGCAAAATTGCTTAACAGTAAAAAACCATTACGAACCAGTATTGCTTTCAGAGGTCTAGGTCACTGGTCATATGGATGAAAGGCCATGACCGCCAACCACTTTTATTCAGGGTTGCCAATTCATATCAAATTCATTTATACAATTATAATAAACGGCTTTTATTTTTTTTCTTTCGATACCATGTGTTGAAATGAAATACTTTAATCAAAAAGATCTGTGGAGTCGGAAGAATCGGAGAGTCTCTTCATTACATTGATTCACTAGAACAGGCGTGGGGAACCTGCGGCCTTTTGACTACTCTGGTGCGGCCTTCTGGCCAATTATCTGATTCTGTATTTTTTTGTAATTTCGTAAATTCTTGGGATTTTCGATGTCAAAATCCTTGAAAGACCTAAAGAAAAGGTTCCACGCTGGTAATTTTGGGAAATCCGCAAATTTCTGGGATTTAGAAATTAACATGAAATTTTTTCCGGCCAAAAATTCCCTAGCCGAATCAGAAAAATGAATGCGGCTTTAGATAAGAGAAGGTTCCCCACCTCTGCACTAGAATGATATGATGGGAAACAGATATGTAAGATAGATTTCAATTGATTGAAAAAAAGTCAAGTCAGAGTTGTTATATTTATGCATAGTGGAACCCCCAATTACACTACACCGAATTACGCGCTGGCTTGAAATATTCGCCGCAAATCCCCCAATTGCACGGTCGCATTCCATTGTCGTTACTACGAGATGGTCGTCTGTACCGCGCATACAGTCAAATGTTGGCTGGCGTCTGTGTATTCAACACGTGCCAGGCTATATACACATGGCTGGCTTCTATCTGTGTGCGGAATATTTACTACTACAAAAATTAGATATTTCATCCATATTTTTTTTTTGCAAAACTAAGGGAAATCTTAGTTTTGTATTTTTCGCGGAAAAAATCAAATCCTTAATTTTGTATGAGATTCACACTCCCAATTACACTACTCCCAATTACACGGTCCCGACTATAGTGTAAATGGGGGTTTTACTGTACTTGTGTTTAAACCACATGTTATATGAATAAGAATCCAATAATAAAAATACTGTTTCAACTCTCCTACTTATCGCTATTTTATTAGATACTTAGTTTATTTATTTTACGTTATTATATGTTCCTATTGAAAGGTACATAAAAAGAGATAACATAATTTCTGGGCCACCTACGCCTTTAGTTACTGACATGATGACCACAAAATTATTGTAATATGCATTGACTCAATAAATAAAAGCAAGGACAGGTATATTATCGTCTTTCAAAATGATATTATTCACAAGTAAATTATTTGCAGAAAATAAACGTACCTTGTTAGCAATCTAATAATTCAAGATTTTATTTTAATGTCGTTTCTGGTAACGTTGTTTTATAAATAACGTCCTGAAGTTTCATTATATAGTACGGAACATATTTTTAAATCCACGGAGCATATCATCTCAACAGAAATTGTTTCACGAGAATTGCTTGTTACTCAGTTGCTTAACCACACTTTTTTTCGAAGAGAGTAAGTATAGAAAGTATATAACTAGTGCTTATTTAATCGCTCTAGCTTCGTCCTGTTATTTTAAGATTTGAAGAGTGGGAGGGAATGTTCAGACATCAATAATCTCCTTACCTTCAAATAGGAATCGATTAAAAAAATGCGTTTTGTACAGGGACATGAACCAGTGAAATCCGTCACAGAAGCCATTAACCGTAACCACTACACCACCAAAATTAACCACAAGTAGGAGACTTTTTTACCAATAATTATTTTTTAAGCCATATTGAAATCACAGATAACTTTTATTCCTAACAAGAATTTTTGAAAAAAAAAGGAAAGTCGTTGTATAGAAAACCCGCATGACTATATGGTCATGCTCATTCTTCTATTACCGTGTAATATTGTGTACGGACAGTAGTAAGGACGAGTGTGACCGTATTTGTACGCAAACATTCGGGGTTCAAATATAACTAAACGTGATTTTTTTTAAATTATTTACAATTTGACCTCTTTAGATCAACATAATTTCAATACAAACATATTAGCGAAAGAACTGTAAATAAGTTTTGATAAAAACATTTTCAAAAAATCCATTAAAAAAAACGGAAATTCAAAAAATCGCATGTGCTTTTGGTGGCCGTTTCTGTTCCCAAGGCTGATGACTTACTGAAGTCTGTGCCCTGATTAACCAAATATGAGTGAAAGTAACGATATTTAGGTAGAAAAAGGATGAATAGTGGGATCAATAGACAACGGAGTTTACTGTGACCATATGGTCACGCTCGTCCTTGAAGGGTTAAGTAGACTTTTCACTTCTCTGAAAATATATTCTATATCTTAACGAAACGGATATTTTCTTTGTGCAGTGGAGTAGGAAGGGGTCCTGCTGCCCTGTGCGATCCTTGATTTTACCGCCACCAATATGTCCTCTAATTTTGTTTTTATATCACTTCAACTATTAATACGGAGTTTTTACCACAGGTGGCTTATTTTTGTATGTATAAATATAATTTCTCGCAAAATATTGTATTTATTTTTGAAAATGCCGCCCACAAAAATGTGCTGCCCGGGGCGGTCCGCCCCTCCCACACCCCCCCTTGCTACGCTACTGCCTTTGTGGATTAATACATCAGTGCTTAAAGTTAATCTTTTTTGAAAAACCATTCCTGATTATTAAATAATTCTGGAAGTACAACAAAAATTTTATACTAATACATACTATATAATACATTTCAACTAAAAATTGTCATTTAATACTTGAATACCAAGCGGACACAGGTGTCCAAGACATTTAAAAAATCAAATACTTGGTATTCTAATAGAATATAAGCATCATTTTTATGAATATGTGTAGTGCCATCTATAATGAGTAAATAACATATTTAAAATATCGAATTCTAGTGTATATTAGGCAAAATTATTTTTCTCAAAAACACGCAGTATCTCTGGGACATATTAATGATTTATTTGCGCGGTATTCAAACTAGGGTATCCAATCCCGGAGCCTTTTTTCAATCCCGGGATTTCGGGATTGATAAATTTTCAATCCCGGGATTCCGGGATTAGGATTAGCTCACCGAGGAATTTAAAATCATCAATTCCCTATACGTTTTCCTCAGATTATCTCCAAACCATGTTTTTTTTTTCTTTTAGCTCACCAAAGAATTTGAAATCTCCGATTTGGTATACTTTTTCTCCGGATTGTCACAGAAGCTCGTTTTTTTTTTTATCTCACCGAGGAATTTGAAATCCACAATTTGCCATTTTCGTGATCTGCTAAAAAAATCTCAATCCCGAAATCCTGGGATCGCGACCATGTCAATCCCGGGATTTCTGGATCAGAAAATTGAACAGGATCCCGGGATTACGAGATCCCGAATCCCGATTGGATGCACTTATTCAAACGGTATAATAAGTGTCCAAAAATCATATCCTAGCAATTTCAAAAGGCTTAAGCTCTTTAGTGTAGTTAGAAAAATTCGATGTTATGCAATATTAATATTTTATTTCGTAACAAATATCTGTGACAAAATAATCCACAGAATTTTACGGTGAATTAAAAATAAATGGAAAGCACCTTTGAATAGATTGCTATAATAGTTACTTGCGCTTAATGAGGTGTTTGGTCTTGAAATAATAATTATTATTCTCTAAAAGTACGTTTTAAGTCTAGCGATGAGTTGAGTTGATTCATTTTTACGATGCCATCGTGAATGACAGTTAGCTACATATAAAACGTTCTTATCAAATATCCACGCCAAGCTTAAGTGTGACTTAAAAATTGAAATATACAAATGCGGTTTTATAGTGTTGACTTATCATGTGTTGTACAGTGTGGGGCAAAGACATTAACTTCAACAGTGATTTGATTTGCACAGAGAGTGAGAGTAGAATTTATTAAGATAAGTCTAGTGCAAGGGTGGGGAACCTTTTCTTTTCTTAAGGCCGCATTCATTTTTCTGATTCGACATAAGGCCGCAGTAAAAATTGAATAGAGAATCTTTGGCCGGAAAAAAAATATTACAATTTCTAAAGCCTAGAAATTTGCGGATTTCCCAAAATTATCAGCGTGGGACCATTTTTTTTAGGTCTTTCAAAGATTTTGACATCAAAAATCCCAAGAATTTACGGATTTGCCCGAATTAGCAGCGTGAAACCTTTTCTTTAAGTCTTCTAGGAATTTTCAAACCTAAAATGTACAGAATTTCAGAATTGGCCAGAAGGCCGCACTAGAGTAGCCAAAAGGCCGCAGGTTCCCCACGCCTGGTCTAGTGGTTAATTAATGGTTTTCATTTCGCCATATTTTCTGTATCTTTATTTGAACATCGCGTATAATATTATACCTATACCGAATACAAATCCATAAATCCATTTATTAAACTATCCGTGCTGGAATTCAAGCCCATGAACCGTAACTATAAATTTTAGGCCCATATTCAAGAGTAATCAATGGGTCCCAATTTTTTATAAAAATATTTTTTTTGCATAGAAAAGTACGGCTTTGACTTAGAAATTTCAAGCTGTCAACAGATTAATGGCAGTATACATCTTTTTTTAAAAAAAAACTGGCGGTAAAGACAAAAAAACCGTTTTTAGTAATTTTCATATACTGTGGGAACCAATCTTCAATTTTTTTTACAAATTCACTTTTTTAAACTGTTTTTTTTATATAAGGTTTTTGGTAGAACGAATCAACAACAGTTGTTATTGATTCTGATACAAACTGTACTTTGGTTTTACGACCTTTTAATTTAAATAATACCGTTCGAAAAAGCGCCTAAAGTTAAATATAAAAACCGAAGTTATTACTTAATACCTACGCAGATGTCATTCGGTACGTTGACTCAATCAAGAACCATTGCTCCGGGATTGATATGCGATGGCTAAAAATGTATTCACCTTGTTGAGAATGCATTAACATCTATTTTATGGAACATTATGAACAGGTTACCGTACGAATATATAATATATTATGCATATGCATTTAATATAAACTAAAATCCCCGTTAGATGCAGTAAAATAGAACGAAATTCGTGGGCTCACAGCCAAGACAAGTCAATCGCTTACTATGAATTTATTATTATACTGTTTTCATTGCGCTCGTATACAATTACTTTTAATAACTTTTTATTTTCAATTACATGATTTAACGAAATATAATAAACAGAAAACCAATTAATTTTTGTCTTCGTGAAATAAAAAACAACTTGCATCATTCGAATGCTACGTTACATGTCAGTTTGTGATTTGTTCCACCAGCACCCGTTATGTGTATGCAGTTGATGTTTTACGACCGCTTTTCATGCCGCAATTACAGTCAAGAATATAAACTAATTTTCTTGGCTTGATACAGAAATGCACGGGACCTATCTTTTCACTATGCACTGTTTCTTTTAAAAAAATGTGACTTGTTGAGCTATTTAGTTTTTTTTTACTCTTATTACTTGGAACAGAAGTGAAATCACAAAAAACCAACTAACTCTGGAGTACACAAAAAATCAGGCGTTGGTTTCGTATTTCTTTGTCTATTTGCGGAGTGCGTTTGTCCATTTGTATAATAGTAACAATTTGACGATTTAAAAAGCATAGCAGGGATGTTTATGTTGGGCACAGCAAGGAAAAAAAACAAAATAAATAAAGTACAGTTGATCATAATAATGGATCACCAAGACTAGGAGGTGGCATAAAAATTAAATAACAAGGCTAGAGAAAACAGCTATGTTGGTTGAGAAACCGCTGGATTGATGATATACTCAAGCTGGTGACAAGACGTCTAAAGAAATGGAATTAACTATAGTGTATTCTCAATTATAAGGCTCACCCTTATTTATTAATCTCAATACTACGTCTTATGCGTCTTATAATCAAGAAAATACGGTTTTTAATTGCCAAGAAAAAAATAAGCATGTTACAAAATATATGCGCGATTATTTTTTTTTCGCTAGAACAGCTTTGTATACTTATTGATGATTTCATTGATAAAATATTACCATTCAAAAAAATACTCAGGCATAATCAACCACTGGTTATTCATTAATCGATAACACAATATGCTAATTGTTCTCAATTACAAATCATTTTTTATCACCCTACAGTGTAGTTTTTTTTTTGCTTTGTCGATACTTGGACGGAATAAGGGTATGCAATATTTAATAGTCGAATGTATTAATTCAAACCGGTATTTTTGAATTTAATGTTTTGTTGTTGGTCAAACTAATATAATAAGTATTAATCAATACAGTAAGTACTGCGATATTTCTTGATAAATACCTGCATTCAAAAATATACATACCGATATTATTACAAGCATAAATGGATGAATAAAATATTAAATGGGAACAAAATAAATGGTCAAAGTTAAAATCAATTTTTGGTCAGAATTGAAATAAACTTTTGGTCTGAATAAAATTCAATTTTTGGTCAGAATAAAAATATACGGTCAGATTTTATAACCATTTTTATTAGGTAAGGTTAGGTTTTTTTCAATTTAATTTCATTTAAATTATAACTATTTTATATAAATTATGACCAATGTTATATGAATTCTGACCAATATATTAAAAATTATGACCGAAACTGAATTAAAATTTTGAACGGTTAAATACGAGCCATATTATATTAGATAACTTTTTTATTCCACTGATTGTATCACAGACGGTGTCTTTAATATTAAATGTTGATATCCATAAATTTCTTAAAATTATTGTTTTCTTAAATTGAAATATGTCATCAAAAAGCAGAAGTGTGGAGTCGTGAAAATATACTCCGACTCCGATATTTGCAATAGGGCTGACAACGGCTACAATTTTTGCAATTTTTTTAAAAAGATTTTATCAGAGCTGTGGAGTCAGAGTCGGAGTCAGAGTCGAAGTCGTAGGAGTAGTGAAAAATGAGTGGCTTAATTTGTTTTTTTTTTAAATATATTTAATGATGTGTATTCAAACAAAATAGTCCAAAGTGTTAACATTTCATGCTTGGCTGACTAAACATGATCTGATGGTATACATATATATAAGGTAAAATGAAATTATTGAAAAATTTCCTCGGAGTCGGAGTCGTCTTTTTTTACAAATCCATACAAAACACCATGACTCTACTACGACTCAACAGCCCCAAATATGCGTAAACTGTAAATATAAAATCGAAAAACCGGGGCTCTTATATGTATAATCCCGGTATTTAAAAAACAGCTGAGTATCGGGATAGCGATATTGATAATACCGGCATTGCAATCCCTAATTGAAATAAATGCTAAAAAAATCCCACCAAACTGGATTGAGAAAAAAAATATTTGCTAAAAAAAACAGTCTGACATAAAATAAAATTCGTTTTGATGTTTACAACGAGTTTGAAAATGATAAATAGTTTACGTAAAATACGGGCGTACACTTAATTTAATATTTGATAGCCTTAAAAAGCAAGTTTCTAGTTACTAGATTCTAGTATCTACATTTATATCATATATAAAATTCGCAATAAAAATATATTTAAAGATAGTAATATTTACAACATTGTGTATACTCAGTGGTGTAGTGGTAAATAAATATGTACCAGGTCGGCCGTTGATTTCATTCCTATTTTTTTTTTATATCCGTCCGAAGTAAGAAAACTGCAAGTTTTAACAATTAAATCAATAAAAAACCTTTAAATCACTTCTTGTACGATACATTTGATGATAAAAATATTTAATATTTTGAATATATATATATATAATATGTACTTGAAAATGAAGTTACAGGCGCCCTGGCTCATTTTCAGGTGCCAGGTCGCTGACCTGGCCCGACCTGGCCCCACTACACCACTGTGTATACTATATAATATGGGGCGTCAATTTTATAAAATAATCGAAAATAAAACAAATAAAATTAAATACATGTACTTGTGTAAAGTGTATTAAAGCTGTAAATATTATGATATGTTTAATAACTATTTGCATTTTTAGAATAAACATTTTTAAAAGTTTTCTCTTCATAATAAAAAAAACATAGTAAAAGTTTTATTTTTTAACGGCGGTCGCTACCTTCTAACGTTGAATAAAAAAATATAAACTGTTTGTTTCTAGGGGTGAATTCAGTAACAAACCTTGAAAATATTCCTATCTCACCAATATTATGCTCTCATATTCATAAAATAAACATATTCTTTTTCTCAAAAACAAGAATATTGCCCTAAGAATTAAGAATATAATTATTATTAAAAGGCCAAAGAATAATATAAAATTAAATATACGTTATACCGATAAATTTATAATTTATATCTCGACTGTGGAAAGGAAAAACGATGTAGCCCATAGTTTTTTCAAAACAGCTTTTTTGCGATAATCACAATGTATCCAAATTAATACACGTTCTATCAAAATGATGTAAGCTGCAAATGCCGAACTAATATCTAAATTTAGCTTTTTAGTTTAAAAAAAGATGAGTTTGTGAAAATTGAAACCAAGAAAAAGACTAAAATAGATTTTTCCTAGATAATTTCTTAAATTAATATTAGATTATGTCAATTAAATACCAGCTTAGAAGTCTCTGTCCAGTTTAAGGTTGTGGATATTTAATAATTTGCATATGGCCCAGATTTATCAAAACACGTTTTTTATGCCTCCTGTAAAATTTGCTTTGTGTGGATTACGTTCTTTACGACAAGTAGCAGGCCTTAAATTATTTTTATTGAACAAAAAAGGTGGATTGCTATTTTTTCACCTATTATGATAGGTAAATTTAAAAAAAAACAATTCATTACAATGCATAGTTATTTTAACGAAAAAGAAATTAAATTAAATTTTATTTCAAGTGGTTTACAGTAATATGTTTATTTATTAGATTATGTTTATTTGTTTGCGTATTTTTGTTACTGAACTAAATACGTAGAACAACTAAAAGCGAAATTATAAACTAATCTACATTATTCTTTATCTACAAACCCTGTCCTTCAATATCTACAGTGTGTTCTAATTATTCTGATACGTAAACAACATCAAAAGACGTATCTAATTACATAATCTACAAAACGTCTCTTTGTGTCCAAAGCCCCTGACATTTTTTTTGTCCTGCAGGCTTCTTGTTTACTCTCGTAGTAAAGAAGTCAAATGCAGTGTTCGTGAACATTGCTCACTATTAATACACAATACACCATGATTGTAAATGCCCTATACTCTATATTGGTAAGTGCCTGTCTATCTGCTTAAAATGTTATTCTACATTACAATTTTTACTAGTGTTTTAAAAAATGGGCATTCATGGAAAAAAATGTTTTGTTGATATTCCTAGCAACTTTCCAAGGCCTTATTGCACGACTAGAATACATTATATTACCTATTACAGGTTTTCTTTCTATTCTTTTCTTTATATATATTTTTTCATACGAGAAAAACTTGATGAGAATTTATTGTGCGTCACTCGAGATCTACTCGAGGTAAATTAACATCAAAAACACCCACGACTTGGTCTCAAATTTTTAATTGAAAAATCTAAATTTGACTTTGACCTTACCGGAAATTGGACCCAGACCCGCCTGGTCAGTAGAGCTAGCTCTACCTATCAGACCACAGCGGGCGACAATATATACTCTTAACTATTTCTTACACTATTTTTTTGAACGACTGCCATATTTTTAAACAGACTATTTTTTCTAACACGATTCCCAGAAACGAAAAAATACAAACAATTGATTTTCTAATAACAAGAAATTCAACAACACAATACAGTAACAACAAACAAAAGGCTTCATTAGATCCTCATAAATTGTCAGTATCACAAAATTCTAGCGATGAAATCGATTTTTCGTGAAACGTATCTAGCGTGTTAGAAATAATTGTTGAGTGTATCTAGAAAATTATTCACAATCTAATGTTCTTCATAAGAGCTAACATAATGTAAATATCTACTTCAAAACATTGCGAATTGTTTTTCTTATCATATAATATTCGACCTCTATGATGCGAAATGTTCCAATATTATGTCTTAATAGCTGATGTTTACTAATTATAAAATGTTGACAAACTTAAATTAAGATGATAAGAAATTAGATTTTTTTAACGACAGAGAGCCCAACGATTGTATACTCCAACACACAAAAACACTGCCGCGACAATTATTCAATGGCGTATGCTGGCCCAGGTCCCATTGGTTTTATATAAATGACAGTCTAGCTACTGTCCGCCTCGATACAATCGCATCAGATAACTTTACCTATGTCAGATTACCGCATGCCTGTCAAAATAATGATGATTTAAAACGTCTACTAAGTGGGTCTTCTGGTATGGCGTTGTATTGTCACCAAGGTAACACAGAGATGGGAAACTAACGATATTGTATGACAATACATGACCGATGTTCTACTTAGTCTGAAGAAATATCGTGTCACAGAAAGAATATAGTGTCATTAGTAAAAGTCTCGCTAGATAATTCAAACTTGGTTATTGTCACTGTGTACGATGAAGAAAATTGCTTAATCTTAAATTCACAATTTAAGATTTCGACTGAAGGTGCCTGATGATTTTTTTATCCAAATCCGCTCCCAAATGTAGAGCATATGGCCTCTTAATGGATGTGTCTCACCAGAAGTTTTTTCTACGAGAACTGTTTGTTACTCAGTCACTTAGCCTATAAAGCAGTAGAGAAAGAAGGATAAGGCTAGAACGGGACTAGTTGTTGACTAATCACTATTGCTGCAGCCAGTTATTAAAGGACCAGAAAGATAGGAGGAGAGTAAATGATGTGAATTGACATCAGAAACACCCAGTTTTCGATCACAACTTTGGATTGAACAGTTCTCAAATTCACTGTAATCTCTGTGATCTTACCGGGAATCGAACCCAAATGGGCCACAGCAGACTACAAATTTATCAATATTAAATTTCAATCGTTCAAATATTGTACATTCACAAAAGAGACACAACCCGGGTCTCGCCTTTCGACATCTTCAGGCGTTCAAGTGCACGGGTGAACTTGAACTCAAAATTGTATCTATTTCTATTATCTTACGCATATTCATTTGAATTCAAACATTTAGGTAAAGATGAATTTAATAATTTATTTACTGCTCCTATGTTTAAGCTATTACCAGAGTATTTAACGGGAACTGATCCTTTTTCTTTCGGTAAATCCCCGTTTTCAGCGAAGATAAGAATATAAGGGTTGCGCTACGATAAAGCTCGTAAGCAAAAGCTCTTTGTATGCTTCATTTTCATCATTGAGTTTGGTTTGTGAGATGAGATAAAAACACAATAAACATGCATGCTTTCGATAAAAAAAATCACAAATTTGTGTATGTATGTATTCAAGGATTTAAACTCGTATTGGACTCTTGCCAGTTGACCAATATAAGCTTATTCAAAAGCTTTGTCTACCAGTATTTCTCCTATCGGTGTTTGTTTTTTTTTAAGAACATGAATACAGCATTCATTTGCTTTTTGAGTTAAAAAATAAATAAAATATACATCACATTTTTCTGACAGCGCGTACTGGGGCATCAGAAATTCACTGGAATGAAAAACACAGGTAAGTGGTTTTAGAAAGATGATAATACAGTTAGGTGTCTTATTACTTTGGTTAGGGAATGTGGGTGACAACACGTGAAATATCTTGTCACTGATATCACGTGCCCTTACCCACCACGTGTGTACGCTTTTTGAGCTTTTAATATGTGTATTTTTTGTATTTATTACAACGGTAATGTCAAAAGCTTAAAAATAAGAAAGAAAACTCAAGGATATAAGGAATGTGAAAAAAATCGCTAATATTGTTTAAAAAAGTCGTTTAAATGACATCTAAATTAAGCTCTCTAATTATTGATAACTTGTTTTCCTGTAGAAGATTCTAATAAACAATAATTAATAAATAACATAAATTTCTCGAAGATTTTTTATTATTCTTCAAACATATCTGTAATCTTGCTGAATTCTGAAAACACATTTGAGTTTGTATTTATGTTTAGTATTTCAAAGAAAGTGTCATCAATGTGGTCTTTGAGTGTTTTTATTTCCGAGAAATTTTTATGTCAGAAAATTACTTCAAAAAATATCCTCAATAAAAAACATGATAAGTATGTGTTGGTCATCACCATCAGGTATATTTTTACATTCTACATTGAAGGCTTTTAAATCCCATTTTAATACTCCTGTTACAAAACTTGAAGAATGACCGTTATGACCTAGTAAATCTATCTTCGCAGTGTATACAACGATTTTCACGCAATCACTATCCTGTATTCTGCAACAGATCAACGTTATGCACATTTAAGTGACTGTCGAGGGTTTTTCAGGACCAGAGCCACTCAAGCCACTATCTAGTTAAACAGTGCTTCTTACCTATAGTATTTTTCATGTTGTTTTATTTTTCTTTTACTCATTTTAAGGCAAGCACGTTTATTTCTTTCATTAGTGCATCTGTATTTTTTTAATAATAATATGATCATATTTAAGTTCCTCATGCATTTAATTAATCTAACGGCAATAATTAATTGTATTATGGCTTCGGCATAGGTAGGTGTGCTGAATTTTTGATTATTTGTCATCGTTAACATTATTTTTCATCTTCGTCTTATTTAATAAAATATAAAATGAAAAATATTGGTGAAAATTTGCTTATAAATTTACCGTTCTTAGAATCTTCGTTTGATATTTTGTAAATCTGTGCTCTGAATAGAATATATATTCTGTTTAACGTCATTATATTCGATATATAATTTGTATATATGTAATATATATAAATAAATTAAATGTGAATTTGAGTCAAAAGAAACAAATAATTAGTAACCAAATTATATATTCGCCGTATGTACTATATAACGAAGGTTAAAGCTTCGTAGAGGTTGTCAGAGCTTATGGAATTACGTTTATCACTCTTTACAATTTCGCACACATTTTTAAACTTTTTTTAGCGTACACCAATTGCTTAAGCTGTAAATAATTGTGATGTCTGGCTGGGATCCGTGATTCTTTTTTCAACTGATCATTTCCATGAAAAACTGAATTTTACTTATTTTTTAGTCAAATGTAATGGTAATTCACTTTAATAATAATTGTCAAATACAAAACTGCGGACTCGGTTTTTAAACTTTGTCTATGGATACGAGGAAATTTTAGTTTGTATAAATAAGCCTTATTGTATTTTTTTGTCATTATTTTATAATTAATTTCAATATAATTAACCCTCTTAGTGCAATTTGATTTATTTAATAAATAGTCAAAAAATATCATAGGAAAAATTTATTGTTAAGATTTTTGTAAAATTCGGAAACAATAAAAAATAATAAAATATTGGTATTTTTTTTCAATTTAATAAAAAGTATTAATTAATATTGATTTGTTCTACATTAAGAAAATAATTTAAAATAGGAGCATAAAGGAGAAAATAAAAATATTAGTTCTTCCTTTTCAGTTATATGTTGTTATGCTTAGGAAACACTGTACATTAAAAAAACAAAAATATTACTTTATAATATACACAATTAAGTGACTGGTAGAAATAACCATGATTCCTTTTTTTGCAGTTAAAGTTTCTTTTCGTTCATTTCTTTGTAATATAAGGAAACATGAATATATAATAAGCAAATAAAAAAATTAAAAGTTTTAAGGTATTTTTGAAGATTTCTTGAAAGCCTATCGCTCCAGAGTATTGAAAAAGTAACCTTAAAAACGTTGTTGATGGACTAATAAACGTAGAACAGTCAATGAGGCAGATGTGGTCATAAAACCATGTTCAAAATGTATCTATTCTTTCATTCAATTCAGAAAATAATAATAAAAATATTGAGAACGTGTTGATTTATTCAATTTGATGTTCACAGTCACACAATAATCCTTTATCAACGTAAACTAATTTGATATTATTTACATTATCTATATTGCTCATTGTGTTTGGTATTCTTTTATGTGATTTTTTAAGAAAAAAAAATCTTATGGAAATAAAGAAATACTTCAAAGCCAGCTTGCTTTGAAATACAAAAGAAAAGTCTCTATCAAATTTCGTGGGTGAATGGTTATAATAGGCAAATAAAAATCAAGAAATACGATATATTGTCTTTTCGTTTCTTGTTATTTTGAAACAGGGATAAAAAACTGAATAATGACGTATACAATTATAATCAAATTGTTTTTTATCTTTTTTCGCAATCGTTTTTTTCTTGGAAGCAAACAGTCTTTAACAAGTTAAATTCTGTAATAATGTGTATGTAAGTTATTTTTAAAATTTATTTATTTCGGTGAAAAAAAAGTATTGCAATAATTTAATTATATATTTTTTTTATAATTTTTGAAGATACGTATATTCAATTAGTCAAACCAATTACTACAATTGAGTCTTTCAGTATCAACAATTACGATGAAATATGAAAAATATTTTATTATTCGACAGCTTATAGACATTTCACCGAAAAAATACTCTTTTCAATTATAAGCTCAGTATCCATTTAAAAAAATGCCAATAAATAATAGCATGGTGGTCGAGTCCGTGGTGCAGAGGTCAACGTCGTTGGCTTCTGTGATAAATCTGACGCTTATGTACGAACAGTACTTTTTTATCGGGTGTTTGTGATTTTTAAGACTTCCCTCTCACCCTTGAAATTCTAAAATAGCTTAGCCTATCGAGAGCGATTGGCTAACTATTATCTTTGTCACTAGAAATATTCTTTTTTTCCCTACTTTCTTTGAAAATCGTGCAACTGAGTAACAAGCAGTTCTCGTAGTGAAACTTTTGTTGAGGTAACTTTATTTGAAGACTATATTCTCCGCATTCGAAGCGGACATGGATTTTTACAATGACGATAAGACGTGAGGGATAAGAAAGATATGTTTCTCTGGTCCGTCCAGATATGTCCGATAGATCATTTTGATTATTCCTGAAAGCAAAAAAAAAATATCTTTTGTAATAAACATTATTAAGCAATTCCGCAGAGGTTTGTTTATATTAATCTACAAAAGAACAAAAATTTAGGTCTAATTTAAATAATAATAAAAAAAAATCAACTTGCCATTAAACGCTCTCGATGATAAGTTTAGAGGTCCAGTGTTGTAATTATCAACATATAATCCATCTTTTTTTTCTAGGGTTGTGGAGTGGTGTCAAAAAAGACGACTCCGCCTCCAGCTTTAAAATAAAAAAAAACAACTTTGACTCCAACTCCGAAGAAAATTTTCAATAATTTAATGTTAACTTATATATATGTATTCCATCAGATAATCTTTAGTCAGCCATGATTCAATGTCAACACTTTGGCCTATTTTGTTTGAATACACATCATTAAAAATATTTTTTTAAATGGGTCTGAGTCGCTCGTTTTTCACGACTTCGAAAACACCGCGACTCCACGACTCCACAGTCCTGCGTTTTTTCATTTTCAAAATGTATCCACTCACAATTAGTGTTTGGCAATGTTATACATAAAATATCCGCACTAATAGAAATGATTGTGAACAACTGAAATGAACCATCGACTTACACGTTTATTACAAACTTGGACTGGCCTAGGAGAGTATCCAAACGACATACGACACCGCCACATAAAATATGTCGCAGCAAGTTATGATCTATCTATTCTTTCCTACGTGATACTAAAGCTCCTATGGATTGTGGGCGTACGATAAGAAAGCTCATGTTTTACCTAGACAATAGATAACACTGGCATAAATCATAAATAAAACGAGAAACGAATGCCCATGTACTCGATTTGTTCAACTGAATACAACTCTTCGCTATATCAAATTCCTTTAAACAATGAAATCGATTTTTTATCTTTTTTGATACGCGCACTACGTTGTTCTGAAAGCTTTTAACACACGTGGATAAAATGTTATATGTGTACGTTATCTGCGGATATCATTTATTACCACAAAAATGAGTTATGTCTTTGAATTATCGTTGTATATGACAAATTTAATATTGTTGACTATTAATTCTACAACATACAAATTCCGTAAGAAACTGGTAAATAATATGTTAATCGTTATTTTTTTCACAACATGTTGGGCGGCCAAAAGGGCGTATGACACATAAGAACTGTTTTTAAATTTCATGTCTATCTTTTAATGACAATATAAGAAGAAATGATACTCATTGAAAGTGACAAAAGTTGACATTTCCATTAATTAAATCTTTTCAGATAAGTATAAAAGAAAAAACACTTTAAATCCAAAAGAAGTTGAGTTTTATTATGTATACATAAATCTAAGAAATTGCAGTTGTATTTGATTATATTTAAAGGTGATCTTTTTTTTTAAATCTACACAAATTAAAATTATCTTTGACAAATATGATAAGAAAACTTTTGTTTAAAAGTGAAAATAGTAAACAATATTATATTTATCGAAAACATAATGTATGGCAACTTCTTACTCAAAGAGTTAAAAGTATTCCATTATACTTAGTGATAATTTGGACTTACTCATATTAATATCATACCTTCCGTAAATTATTTTTCTGTGACGAAATCTGTCTGTCCTTGAACCATTCATATGATAATGTATGAATGCTTTTTGTCGATGTCTGATGTATTCATAATTTAAATTGTAAAACATCCATTCCAAATAAATTTGAATTTCAAATTATCTCAAAGAAGTCCAACACTATAAATAAAACAGGAAAAAATGGGAGCATCGTTTTTATACAATATTTCCCAAAGCAGAAACCAATAAGTCCATTTAAACAAAAAATACGTAGATCTTTTATTAGACATATCACATTGGATGTAATGAAATACAACTTGCGGCTATATTTTGGATTTGACAATTAAATAGCCAGTAAAAATTTCTGTTGAGATACCTCCCTCCATTAAGAAATCATATGCTCCACATTGGAAGCGAACATGGATACAAATAAATGTTAACAACTTCAATCGTAAAAATCCACATTGGGGACGGACAAGATATAATATCGACTGTGGAAAGGAAAAAGAACGTAACCCACACATATCAAATTTTACAGAAGGCGCTAAAAACGTGTTTCGATGATTTTGTGACATATGCAAATTATGAATTATACACAACCTTGAAGTGCACGGAGACTTCTAAACTGGTGTTTAATTGACGCAACCTAATATTAATTAGAGAAATTGTCGCGGAAAAATCTTTATTTCAGTGTTTTTTCTTGGTTTTAACTTTTTACAAGGTCATCTTTTTCAAACTTAAAAGCTAAATTTAGATACTTTTTCTGCATTTTTAGCTTCCATCCTTTTGATAGAATGTGTGTCAAGTTGTATACATTGTGATTATCGAAAAAAAGCTGTTTTGGAAAATTGAGGGTTACGTCCTTTTTTCTTTCCACAGTCGACAAATATATATACTATGTGTATGATATATAAAATATTGTATTTATACTTTAAAGTTCTACCTCGTTCGTGAAGTCGTAATTTTTATTAATAGTATCGTTTGTGCAAATATCATTAAATTTAATGGCGCCCGCTGTTGTTTCATCGATTCAATCAGCACATTTTTGGCAGCAGTAATAAGCGAAGAGTTTTCAATACCAAAATGATATCAATATGAACGGTGAACGAATTGCGAAACCATTTTTAATCAAAGATAAGAATCAATAACATGACAGCCATTGCCAGGCACGGATTTGAGATAAAAATTACACATTTTATGTACTTTTGTGGCATTTGAATAAGCAGGTACGCGTGAAAATTGTAAGGCAATACAATATGTACATTCATTATTTTGTAAAAAAAAATGTAAAGGATCCCAATTTACTCCAAAAAGGATTTTTTAAAATGCTCAGAATAATTCTTTGTTAAAAAATACTCGGGTGCTGTTTGCTTTAAATGTAAAATTTGAGTACATATCTTTATTCATTATAAACAATGAAGCTTTTTCATTGGCACTGCTGACAGTTGAAAAGTTTTTTCGAATTTACGTTAACCCGTAACATGCCATCCTAAAAAATCACGTTCCCTGCCATGATGACATCTCAGTTTCACTGTTTATTGACAGTATTTAAACCTAAGTTAGCAGCTAAAAAATAATTTTAAAGATGAATATATGCTAGAATACCTAAAATGATAAATACTTATTGACAATATTAAGAGAAATATTGAATGACTTAATGGCTCAACTATTTACGATTGCATCAAGGGCATGGAGGTGTTAATACGTATTTTATAATAGGAAATCATTTACTATTTTCGACGGATTCGGCTGTATCTTTGTAAAAGTTTTTTTTTAATATAAAATTTAATTTGCCTTTGTTACAAATTCTTACACGTGTTTTGCCCTTTTAATTTGCATCCATAGAAAAAATATCGCAAGACTTATCGAATAAATTAAAAATTGTTATGAATAAAAAAATAAGTAACTAATAACATATTATGTATTATGTCATAATAAAATAATTAAGTATATAAATAAAACAAACAAAAAAAAAGTGACAAAAACATACATTAATTACCTATATTAGGGATGGTTAATACCATAAGAAATAGGTTCGAAAATGTTGAGTCTTTTGTCCTATTTAAAATGTTATTTACTCAATGTTTTTATTTTCATTATTGATTTTATTTACTTATAAAAACGTATCATAACACGAGACTTTGTTTCTCCTTAAATGCATTAATTTTGAGTGCATAATATAAAATATCTAGCGGATTTTTGCATAATGCTTAGAAATGGTGACGTTTGATATATATATATATATTACTTCCAGATGTTTTAAGATCTTTAATGCAAAAATTACCGATTATCCATTGTATTTTACACTTCCCTTTTTACTTATTCTGAGATTAAACAAGCCCCCGCGTTGGCGTATTGGCAACACACCGCTGGTGATAATAGATTATGGAACAATACAAAAAGAAACGAAAAGTTAGCTGAATCAAAAATTACATTTCATTAAATTACTAGATTCAGTGATTATTATTTTTTATAATAAAAAAAGATTCAACGATTTTTTACTAATTCAACACTGTAAGCATTCATATAAAAACACCCCGAGCGTGTTTGGCTGACTACCTCGTAAAAGTACAATATCAATTTTCAAATTTATCTTTTTATACGTCTTCAGGGACACTCAGGAGTTGGAGTATGCAAACTTCATTTGTTATACCGTAAACAAAACAATGTTTATTATTATTGTTTTTAATAATGTATTTTATCGATATTAAATTTAACTTTTTTATTGATGTAAGACTGCAATACGGCTTTGACCAATTCTAACTTTTATCGTCCTCAAAAATAATGTCATATCATTTGAATCTTGCTCTAAAAACAAAATAACAAATATGCTTAGATGCACACTTAGTGCTAATTTGTATAATGATTTCTTACTAGATTTTTTCTCGCTATTGTAATGTAAAGTAACCTATAGGGGAGAAACAACGTTAAACGGCGAAACTTATTCTTGTTTGTAGCAGAGTTTGAAATCCCACCCGCAAGTCGTTTGTGGTACGTTGACTAAGTCGCAACATTTCAACGCTTCAGAAATATTTTAAATAAATTTACTAATTTTGATTTTACTTAAATCACCACGGATATTATTGACAATTTTAAATTTCAAAACATTTCATCAAGAACAACAACTGTATTGATTTAAAATAGTACACTAATGAAAACTTTGACGAAAACAGTAAGGGTTTATGTATATTTATAATTTTAAATAAAAGTGCTAATAAATATGGGTAGGGGGTAACGGAATCTTTTCAGAATCGAAATATGACCACAGGCTAAAAAAATGTTCTATGGGCGTCACCAGATTAATATTTATGTTATATTTCTCCTGTCAGTTTTAGTTTCTTAGTACGTGTTCTAAAAAATGTATGTATGTGTTCATTTTATGAACATTTTCTTCAGATTCCTATTTAATATTACAACAAATAGTTTGTATTCAGGAAAATTTAGCATAGGTTAAAGCTAATTTAAAACAAAGAAGTGTTACAATATGAAGCTTACATACGGCTCCTGCACAGTGTATTAGAAAAAAAAACTACTTTGTTCTTCTTCCTCTCCACGCATAGAGCTCCAGTGTGAAGAATATGACAAGCCCAAGGTTTAAACACTTTCCTTGCACAACCTCTTATTCAACGAGACACCTACAGCATGCTTATTGTTTCTGGAACGGTGTTAGGTAAAGACCACGATCAGTTTACTGTAATTTTATCTCTAATGGCAGTATGTGAATTGTATCTCACTGAAATTATTTTAGCCCCACTTGAGACAGAAATGATATTAGTGCACTTCGAAAATGTACCGTGTGCATTTATTTTCAATGTAAAAAAGCCTAGATAACTTTAAATACATAAGTTTATAAATATATCGCTGAAACTCAGCTTTGATATTAAAAATTAAAACACTTTTTTAGATACTAAGTTTTAGTATTTTTTTTTACATAGATATAAGAAATTGTGTAGACCTTACAAGCTGTGTGTGTCCCAGTCGACATGCGGCATTTCTCGCTATCGCGCCGCAAGTAAAGACATTTGTCAAGCGGCCTGCTCATTAATAAAGTCCGATATCTGGGGAGGCCATCTCAATGGGCCCACGCCGTCAGACTTCTTTTGTCATTTAAATAATGTCCACATACGAACATTACACTAATACACGCGTAATGTCCTGCATACCTTCTCGTTTTATTGTATTATAGTACAACTATTCCATTATCAAAATACCCTAATTCTAATATGTTGTTTTTAAGAAAATGTATTAGATATTTACTTTGAATACAGTGTGCTCCAAATCTATTAAGACCTTCCTAAGTTGTAGTTAAATTTGACAGAATAACTTTTTTTTTATTGATCGTGAAATTGAATAGAAACACTTGTATTCAAAAAAATTGCGACGTATTAGAAGCAAATTGATATAAGCTTATAAAAAATTGACAAATCAACTGTTTTTTTTTAAAAAAATGCATTCTGTCTAATAAGGCCGCATTCAATACACTCCAATATAATGAAAAAATAGCTAAAAGCATGGTATTTTAAATATTAATGAAAAAAAATTCTTAAGTCAAAAAAAACATAGTATCCCTCTCCGCAATCTATCTCTGACTGAGCATTACTGTGCGTTGCAAGAAGACTGATAAATCTAGAAAAAAAAATAGAAATTTCTGAAGTGAAAAACGGATCAACCTCACTCAAAAAATGCACGTGATGCAAAATACTACTAGGGATTAAAATATACAATAATGCAGGGGTGGCCACACCTTCAACCACGTAGCCTTTCCAAGCCGCCTGCTAATGTTTTTAAACAAGAATTGAGTGTGTCTTTTATTATCTATCCATTTCGTTTCTCTTTCATACACATTATATTGTGTTTTGAATTACTTCACTTTTTATAACAACTTACTGATTTCAGTATGATGTCGTCCGCAGAGGTGAAAAGTTTGGCCACCCCTGCTATAATGCATATTCATTTCAGATTGTTCCTTGATCTCAAAAAAAACAAACAAAAATAATTGCTTCGTGTCTTCAATCTACATATTTTTAGGAAAAAACTATCAAGATATTAATTACTGATATTACTTTTCAAATCGTTTTATTAAAAAGTTGTGATGATTATTTTTCTAGCATTTTATAATAAACACAACTTGAGTAAATGCCTTCATGCCCATTAAATTACGAAACGTAATTATAAAAACATTAGTGCAATAATTTGATAATAAGTGTAGTTGTGTTAATGCAACATTATTGCGATATGTGTATCACATTAAGAAATATTCCTCTCGTAATTAGAAGAAGATAATCGCTTTTTAAACGCACTGCTTCTGTTAATTATTTGCCATTAGATTTCCGGATCACCGTGTACTCATAATCGTGTTCATACGGGGCATTTTCTACGGACTGTTCAATTATTAATAATATTTAAATCAAATTGATATCTTTATTATTCTACTTATTCTAAAGGCTACGGAAACAAAAGGTATAGGTTTTCATAATCCTAAAATGTTGGCAAATCAATTAAAGATTTTTTGTTTATAGATAAAACTTCTGAAAAATGTATTGGTAAATAATTATGTTGCTTTTTGTATGTACATGCAAGAGGCAATCAATTTTACACTATGACATAATATTTAACTCATTTTCTCATTCGTCTTTGTTTCCAGCGTGCTCACTTGTTCTACAGTACCTAAATAATACTTTGAGAATCATTTCCGTAGTAAATATGTGATAAAAAAAGCATTTATTCAATAGATTTATCGATTTCTGTTCGAAGGCATAGGTGTTTGTGATGTCTGAAAATTCTCTCCCACCCTTTCCGATCTTTCAATAACTGGACGTAGCGAGAGCGATTAGTTAACCACTAGTCTTGTCCTAGCCTTATCCTTCTATCACTACTACTCTCTTTGGAAAAGAGAGGTTGAGAAGCTGAGTAAAAAACAGTTATCATAGAAAAACTTATGTTGATATACGTACATTATGATTAGGATGCCATATGCCCACATTGGGAGCGGACATGGATATATAAAAAAAAGTTAGATCGCTAGGTGATTTTTTAATTGACAAAGGATTTTTTCCAATAATTTTTAATACATAACAAAATACGTTACGAATTTCTCTACAATATGGCATTCAGAGTTCATTTTAAAATGAACTTAGAAATGATATTTGCTTGTGGTCTTCTTCATTAATTAGAAGCTTTTTATAGAAAACAAAAAACACTTGACATTTTAATTTATTCACCGAACTAGACTTACAATAATTCTGTTCCTGATGGTAACAGATAAACGCCTATGTAATCTGAGAAACAACACTGAACATTGTTAATTTCTATAAATCAATATAATTTATTATTGTTTTACAGGGTAACCGGTACGATTATTTATTTATTTTTATTACTTGTCAAATATGTTAATAAATATAACATATATTTTTTAAATGGTCTTACTTTGAAATCCTTTTCTAAATAAACAATCATCTTTCTCATTCGATTCTCGGAATACCAATAAAAGGCAAATAAATCCTCCTATATAAAACAATTTAAAAAATTCTCTCTGCATTTAACACTTGTATTAAATCTCACCGCAATCAGTTGAGCTTGATCAGAAGCATATAAATTAAATTAAAACTTGTTAATAAACACGAAAACATCAATCTGTCACATGATATTATGGTCACATTAAAGCGGACACAAAGCAATTAAACAAACAAAATATTCAAACAATTTATAGCCACCATCTTTTCAAGGTTACAGCAAGAACGTTTATTTGATATAAAATATGATACACTGGCTTTTAATGTATTTTAAATAGATTAATTCTAGACGTATTTATTTTCATTATATAATAAAGTACTTGAACAAATAGAGAGAATATGAGTTGCAAATATTCTAAAGAACATTTAATATATATACTAGATAATTGAACAGTAAAAATGCTTAACAAATAATACGAAATAGGCATGTGGTGTCCCATCGAAGCATTTGTACTGTATATGAATAGTTTAAGCCCCCAAATGTAAATTTCTATACATTGTTTGTTTTATATTAAAGTTTTCATTCTAACCAGCGATATGCTTACAATCAGTCGTCACACGACGAAAGATATTCTATTCTGAGAGCAGAATTAATCAATGAAAGGTCCATAATCGTAATTATTTGAATAGCAATGTTATAAATTATAATTACTTTTGAAATTTTAATCAAAATATCAAATAATTGAAAGTTTTTAAATCTTCTTCAACACTCAAGAACACGGACGTCTTTTTTCACATAAACTACTTAACAGTCTTAAAAAATCTCAAAGACAATTTATTCAATTCCCTTATTGGAAGCTTGTATAAAAACAAACATCAGATTGAACGATTTCAATCACAATATTTCACACACAGATTTTCTTGTCTATCTTTCTCTCATTGAGTGTATTTTTACTTAAGATTTTATTAAAACGATCACTTATCGAATATCCACGTGTGCTGATGTCATCACCTCAAAGCTTCTCCACCTGAATACAAATCACGCTCCATTTTTCTTATCCCACTTCTGTCACCGGAGGAAAAGCGCGGGAATGTCAAAATCTGGCGGCCATTACACATCGCACAGGAGCCCGCATTTTTGATATTATTGGTGTCATTTGGCAGCCATTTTGTGACGCTAACGGCCATTTGCAATGGAGCTATCAGTAAGTCAAGATATCGACGATTTATTCCCATTTCTACTGCATTCAATCTATCCATTCCAACAGAAAACACTTACAATATGTGTTTATGACAAGATAAAGTGTTTCCACCATTATCGGTTCTATCAATCCACTGCTGCGTAATATATTACAATTTCACTTTAACAAAATATTGTATTATGTACTCAGTCCAGTAGTCGAATGGTGAAATGTCTTAAATTTTGTTTTTGTGCGATGTGCTGTTAAGGATTCACATGCCCGCATGTAAAGTTTCCACATTGGTACAAGCATAAAGATAAAAGCATATACATAAGTCTTGAAGAAGACTCAGAAGAATATATGTTTTATTTTCCTACTGGCTACCTTGCCTATCCTGAAAGCAAAAGCGATAAGTTATATATTAGGCTGGTTTGTAAGCCCACCAACATGCAACTATGGTTTGTTGAATTGCCATAACTTGAACTTGAAATTCTCAATATGTTTCACACTGAGAAGAAAGTTGTCCAAATCTATTTAAGCATTATTTTGAACCATGCCATGTTTTTGAAATTTTGATAATATAAAAACTTTATAAAGTTATACTAACTAGGGCCTCCAATCCCGGGATCCCGTAAAAAATATCGAAAAGTTGTTAAAAATAGGCAACCAGATAAAAAAAAAAAATTTGCGAGAGCTTAAAAAAGGTTCCATTTTTTTTTATTTTGGCAATTCCGAAATTCTTGGGTTTTTGAAATTGAAATTCCCGGAAGAATACCTAAAACAAAAGATCCACATTTTTTAACCACTTGACGTAGCCTAAAAATCATGAAAAATTGCTTGCGTTGTGCCTTCCCGTGGGACAAGTTTAATGTAATAAATATCTAAAAATACGTTGGATCTGAAGATAGTCCGTCGAATGGGATGAGTTTTATGGCTCGTTTTTAAGGTATAATTTAATGGCGTCATTCCCAGTGCTGTTAGTCGCATCTTCAGTAAAACACCAGCGTCTTCAGGTGACAAATTTAACCATTCAAGTACGGTACGCTGTGTTTTGCTCGGATCAGTATCTCGCAAGACAAATCGTCGACCGCCATGAGAGGGGGGGAATAGGATTCCCCGACCTGCGTGACGTAATTGATAACCAGCGTACAAGTCGTCCGACCACTGTCACCGATGATTGATCGTCTCTCACCTCAAAAACGCTCTTAATATGCGGGTTTACCTCTGATAATAAATCCATCACGAACAGTTTAAACGGAGCCTCAAATCCGAACAGTGTTATGAATTGTTTCTCTATTTGGATGGCTTTTCTGAATTTATTTGGCTGGAGCTTTGACCTGCTTCTTTATAGGAAAGAATGGCAGCTTTTTTTCGACTCATCAGTCATTGTCATAATCAATTAGGAAAAAAAGTTTAATAATAACCTGCCGCTGAAAAATATCGACCAGAGAGTTAAAAGAGAAAAGACATTAAAATTGTAACATATTTTGGCAAATACGTTAATACTTATTTAAAGCATTCTAGAGTAATTCAGTTTTCCCATAATTTTGTCTCTGCGATTGATAAAGCATTCATTACCATTGTGTTACACCTGTAAAAGTTTGTGAGAAAATTTGTTTTCAGTTCACGAAATATTTGTTGCTAAAATGTAATAAAATGTATAATAGAATGTAAAAAATAAAAGTTATTTATAATTTTTCCACCAGGATTATTATACATACAATAATAATTTCAATTAACACTGCGAAGAAATCAAAAATTATAATAAGTGGAATATATTTGTCACGATTAATTTGACTACATATATGTAACACAGAACACACAGATTTGGTCAGCGCATACGCAGATGGAGAATGAATGTACACATACACACTCTATCTGTCTTTGTTTGCAGATTATTCGCACAATATGTATTGAGCGAATGTCGACAGACGTAACTGCCACCTAGTAATAATTATACTTTTAAAATTTAGGATCAGTCTTCTTATTGATTTAATAATTAATATGTAGATATTGTAATGTTAATTATTATATTATATTTAAATATATCAGACTACAGCTAAGGATAAAAAAATACGATATGAGTTGTCAACTTTAGACCATTGACGGTCAATTATGTACCATTATTTCAAAAAATCACTTATTAAAAATGCTGACAGTGACAAAACATGTATAAATGTTCATAATTTTAACGATTTAAATTTAAAACTGCTGATATTAGTTAACCCTTGAGGCATTTACCGCTGCCTTCCAGAACATCTATATAAAACTCTTAACATATGACCGTAGAGCAAATACATAGTCGGTGATAATAATTTTATACAATTATATAAAGTTTATTGTTTTTGTGGGCATGCCATCGCTCTTGCAAACGTAAAGTTTCTTAGTAAACTAAAGGCTCTAAACCAGCGATTCCTAGATATATTTAGCTACGGAATCATTTTATATGGTGTTCAATTAAACGAAATATTTGAAATATTCGTAGTGTATCATTTTAAAAAACGAATAGCCGACGTGGATCGCCTGTTTTAAGATAAAATGATAAATAGTCGAAGATAAAAAGTGTAACGGAAAATTTTTGGTTTTTTGCGTGTCCTGTGTTCAAACGTGTACATCAGAGTGTTTCACTCTTAATCAAGTAAGAACCATGCTTTGTATTATTTACACCATTAATTTGGCGCCATCTCCGCACACATCAACACATTTTAACTAAAAAATACGTAAAAGAATATTTTTATAAAATAATATAACAGCTAATGATGCTTTCATTATTTTAACGAGTTGGTAAATTTAAGATTTCGACTGAAGGTGCTTGGTGAAATTTCAATATTAAATTTGAATCGTTCAAATTATGTACATTTTCACAGATTTTGTCACTAACGACCCGGGTTTCGCCTTTCGGCATCTTCATGCGTTCAAGTGCACGGATGAACTTGAACTGACGCTCAGTAAATGAATGGTTCGTGCTTATATAATAAATAAATGTATCATTGAGTTTAAAGCCATTGCTGGCGAAAAGGATAAGCTCATGGGAATGCCCAAAGATTTGAGTAGTGAGTGGTTTTAAGAATTATATTTATTTGTTTGTCGGAAAAGGTTTTATGACTATATTTATAGAGTTGGTAAACTTTCGTATGACAACAAATTAATATTCATTATTCAAATTCGTCTATATATGTAACTTCAATTTAAAGACAACATACATAGACAAATAATACAAGCAAAGAAAATGGTCAAGTCAGTTTGTTGTGGCAAATGTTTTTTTAATATATATCCACCCCCAATGTGGAGCATATGTCCTCTGAGAACTACCTATTACTCATTTGTTCAACCTCTTTTTTTTAAGTGAGTTTGGACAGGATGATAGAGTTTGAACAGAACTAGTGGTTAACTAATCACTTTCGCTATGCTCCATTAATATTAGGATTTAAAAGGACCTGTGACATCCGTCACGGAAGCCAACGACGTTAACCACTGCGCCACGAAAAATACTAACGAAAAGAATATATATGAAAACTTATTCAAAATAATGAAAAAGAAATGTTTTATGTATAAGAAAAAATGTTTTAAATATTTACTTTATATAAAGGTAGA